>JAZKJV010007294.1:600000-1045136 GCA_037367405.1 Ottelia alismoides
GAATTATTGAAATTGACCATATTTAGATGGGCATGCTAGGAGTGTTTGTTTTGCATGAAATTTGAAACACATATTCCACACAATAAACTAAGTAAATTCCCCATAAGTTTCCTTCAAAAAAATCAAAAATCAAGGAGAAAAATATCCGGGTGTAGCTAGTTGGTTGCACCCCCCGGTGTAGCTTCCCTTTTCCCTAAATAATATACATATACATATGAGTATAGGTAAATAAAATACAAAAATTAGCTTGTTTTGGATTTTATATATTTTTCTAGTGTTTTTGTAATTTTTTGGATTTTTTGCTAATTTTTACGTATTTTTAAAATAAAAATACCCCAAATTAGGGATTTAATAAATATGTGAAATTGATTTGAATTTTAGAAATAGGAAATAAGGTCCAAAATTACTCAAATCAATTGTAATATTATACTTATATAAAGAAAATTAAGAAATAGAAAATAAAATTTTGGATTTTTTTAGTGATTTTTTTGATTTTTAGGAAGGATTTTGGGTTTTTTTAATTTTTTAGAGTTTTCTTTTTCTATTTTTAGGGGTTTTCGAGATGAAGTTAAAATCTTATAAAAAACAATATATATTTTATATTTTTTCAAAATGTTTTTCTAATTTTTTGTATTTTATATTCTAACTAAGGACAAAAACATGCTCATTTCATTTTAAATAAATAGTAAAAAGATCCAAAATTGCAAAGTAAATACATGGCGTGAAACTACAAGTAATCAGGAGCATACATCTATTTTTTGTGATTTTTGGAGCACTGTAACTATTTTAAATAAATCCCACAAACAGAAAAAAATTACAATTGCTGGCAGGTGCATAGTTGTAAATAAAATAAGATGTGAGAGCCTCTGTACAATTGCTCAAAAAATATACAACGCATATTTCATTTTAAAAATTGAAAGTAAATGAAAAATGAACAAGGACATACTTGCAAAATGGCCACCTCATGTGTGACGCCGCCAGAGGTGACCTGGCATGGACCGAAATGCTATATGAAAGAACTAAGGGTGTCTGCATGCAATTGCATCATTTTATTTACACTAAAACTTTATTTACAGGACTAATTACTAAATAGAGAAGGCATGGTTAATATCTGCAATTTACCCCTTGACGTGTGCGCTAATGGATGGCTAGATCTGGTTCACTTATCCACGTGTTGATTCTACAGAGTACGATGTCGGTTCACCTCCTACAGTTAGGATTATGTCTGAGCTCTTGATTTGAGGGCTACGATGAGGTGAATCCAACAATGTCTAGAGCGTCTAGCGAGGGTATCTAATCAGACGACAGAGAGGGTCGATGGAAAAACAGGTCAATAATGACCTTCACCCGAGCTTCGATCATCGTCTACTCATGTATTCGACCTCCTGGGAGGCTCTATGCTGGTGCAAAATGGAGCTTGCATCCCTCCGCACTAGTCGACAGTTCTTAATGAGCACTTGGAGCTCTGATGCAATCATACATAGTCGAGGAAGAAAGAAGTCTCCAGGTGCTTCCTCTACTGCAAATTCAACCGCCAAACGGGTTGTTGGACCTCTTGTGACCAACAATGAAAGCTCGTACAAGAAAATAGGAGCCCAGGGAGATCCTAGTGGGTGGAATGGAAGCAAGAGGGTGCAAGCTGAGATCTTCAGCATCACGGTAGTGGAGGAGATCTAATATCCATATCCATAGTGGATCTGGGGAAACGAGATGTGGCAGAGCGGGGACCAACGGAAGGGAAGGAGTTTGAGGTGATCATGGAGGGCCAGACATGACGGATAACAACGATAGGAGTTCGTTAGAGTGGAACTTTGGTGAACTACAATCTGGGTTGTTTACCCTAGATCGAGCGATTAAAAGACGAAAGTAGATGCGAGACTTAAAAAACTAAGCTAATCCTACCTAAAGAAACAATAAAGGCATAGATCGTTTTTGCCGGTGAAGGCAGGGAGCAGAGATTGTCGACGAGCTGCTGTGGGTACACCTCCGTCCTCCTAAAGCCTTTTTAGACCTCAAGGTAACTTCTCCAGTCATTAGGATGCCTTCTAGATCGAGATGGATGGCTCTAAGACTCATAACAATGACCAAAGAAGAGGAGGGAATCAGAGGCGTTTATTTATAAAGAATTATAGGCACCCTTATTAACTGGCTTATTAGGAGGAATCGACACTATGTACAGAAGATTTAGAGGCTCACAGTGAAATTAAGGAAGAACAATGATCATTTCTTATGAAGGGATCGAAGGTGATGGATAGACGGAAGAACTAGAGGGGGAGTTAACTGGCGGACAACGAACTAAGCAATCCCATTGGTCCACACGAGCCGTTAGAAGACAAAGCATCCCAAATTATTCTAAAATAAATAATTAAAAATAGTAAATGATTTTATTAATTTCTGTTATAAAATAAAAAATGTTTATTATTTTATGTAGTATTTTTTATGTTTTTTTAAAATAAAAGATTTTGGCTAAAACTAGGTACAAATATTTACATGGGAATTGACAAGAGTTAGTTTTTAAGAATTTACAAGGGATATGTGATCATTTTTATAGCTATTTATATAATTAATAAAGAATTTTAGTGTGATGTATATTCCTCAAACTTATTAAAAATCATTTGTCAAACAATTTTGAAAACTATAATCCAAAATAGTTATTACAAATAATTTTTACAAATATTTGAAAATCGTTTTGCAAAGGTTTTTCAAATAGTATATATAGATTTTTCAAGATATTTTTGCAACCATTTTCCAAACATTTGCATATAGTTTTTCAAACATTTTATTTCACACAAAGAAAAAAGGCTTCTACAAACAAATTTTTTTTACAAAGGTTGAAAATATTTTTACAAAATATTTCTCAGACAACTTTCAAAAGATTTTTCAAATAAATTTTCAAACTCTTTTCAAATATTTCGCAAAATTTTTTTACCTTTATTAATCAACATATACAAAAAGTACTTGAGGAATATAAATAAACTTTTTATTGTGTTTTGCATGAGTTTAATAGTATGTATATACTATTTTATACATAATGTAGCCAAAATTATTTAAAATACGAAAGTACGAGTTATGGCTAAAGTATAAACTCAGTATATGCAACCCCCTATACTTAGCTTGAGTTATGTCCTCATAGATCATAGTAAAAAAAGAGTAGACATAACTTGTACTGAGTATAGAAAAGCCTAAAGAATAAACACATGAATAAATAAGAAAATGAGAAGTCGATCGCCCCTCCTATACTTAGGATCAGATAATCGTAACTATAGTAGATTGTACACAATGCAGTGAGGGTCAAGGGTGGGAATGAACAGATCGTACTCAGACAGTCTCCCCCTATACTTAGGGTTAGATATCCCTAAGTATAGACAAGAAGAGGAGACAGGGGAGAGGATCAAATAATGAAATAACTCGGGGTGTACACCCCCTTATACTAGAAGAAAGTATCTCCTAAATTTTAAATACTGACAAAAAAGGGTAATACGCATATGCAGTTTTTTAGATAATGAATACTAAAGACAACTTGAAGAAAAGATGAGAAGAAAAATAAGAGCGCTTAAAGGAAGAGTTTTTGAGTGATATTATATGAATCTTATGATGTTGCTACTGCTGTGGATATTTCTTAAAGGAATAGTACTTGGATAGAGTCGGCAACGGCCAGGAAAGTGTCATGCTCGATGTAGAGCATCAAAATCTGACCATTGATGATAAACGATTCTGCATCAGGAGACAATTCTGATATCATAATACTTTCGTTGTCACGCACTTCTTAAACTCTGATTGGCCCTGTCCATTTGAATTTTAATTTGCCCATGAATATCTTCAACTTTTCATCAAATAACCACACTTTCAATCAAGTCTGGCAGGTCTTTTTTCTGAGTATCGTCCATGCTAATGTTTCACCTTCTCCTTGTACATCAGTGTGTTATATGTTGGACATGCGAGCCCACAATGAGCCATTATATTATTGCGAATATCATTCCCTGATCTGAAGACCCCTGACTTCTTCGGCATGACATGAAAGGGGCTCACCCACTTTAAATCGGAGATGGCATATATGAATCTTGCATCACACTATTTAGTGAATTCATTCATCACAACCTTCTGGAGGTTTGTATTCAATCTGCGATAGAATTCGCGGGAGGGCGTGCTGTCTTCTTCAAGGTATATGTGATGCGAGCAAAGTGGAGGGTTGATCCACGGAGATCAAAAATTTTCTAGCCTATGGCCTTGAGGTTTCTTTTTAGAACCTCGAGCAGATGAGATTCTTGTTCCTTCGTTAGTTGTGAATTGATGAACACGGGGAACATGTTCTGCGCACTTGCAAGGAAGGCATATTTCATGTTCTCTAGAAGTGGCTTTAGCTCGGATGGTGTCGTGTTCAGCTCGGTGGGAACTTCAACCACTATGCAGGGCGAAGGTGTCATATCTTTCAACTGTAATGTGTCCACCATCGGTACTATATGCTTTGAGTGTAGAGCAGCACAAAATTCTTCACTGATCGAATCTTATTAACAAAAATATGTACTGATCTCCTCTTCCTCTACCAAAGACAAGTGGTTATAAATGTATTCATCAGGAAACTCAACAAAGATATCATCAGCAAGGATATTTGGGAACTCGCTTGTGTTGAACAAGATCTCCTCCGTGGAGAGGAATGCTTGGGTATCAATATCATACATAACAGATTTGTATCGCGGATTTTAGCTAAAAAGTTATAATCTTTTGCTTGCTACTCTGTTGTCTCAATCTCTTCTGATGTATTCTCTGACTGTTTGGGTACTTGAACCATCTCAATCGGTTTCTTGTCATTGTTCGAGCGAAAGGTGATCTGCCTGGTGCCATAATTCACCACTGCTTCAATTTTTCGAAGAACGACCACCCAATGATTATCGAGGTATGCAGAAGAGGAGTTGAGGTGTCAATGTCTAGCACAATGAAGTCCGCAATGAATTGTATTCCCTGAATGGTTATGATGACATCCTCCAAAATTCCTCTAGGCCGCTTAATGGATGTATATACGAACTGCAAAATTATTCTAGTATACTTTAGTGGCCCCAACCTAGATTCCTTGAGCAATGAATAGGCATCAGGTTCATTGAGGATCCATTGTAGAGTATAATTTGGTCGAACTCTTGATCGAACATCTAACATTTGACGAGAGGAGCTCCCATATCCTTCTTTTTGGTCGGGAGATTGCTGATTGCATTTATTGTAGTTGTAGTCAGAATATGATTCACATTTCTTTCTCTGGCTTTGTGCGGCTATCTTTTCAAAGTACATGCCTCTTTAAGATCTTTCTTAATGTTAAGCACGTACTTGATGGCTTTAAGAAAGGGCATTTCAAGAACAAGATTCTAAATAATCTCAACAACATCAAGATCAGACAACGTCGATTTCACATTTTTTATTTTCTTAATGTCTCTAGAAAAGGAATATCTACATAATCGAAAGCAGTAGTAGGAATAGTGTTCTTAAGTACATTAAAATTTGTGCCCACATTAGGCTATACAAATGAATGGCTACAATGAGTAGGGTCATCTAGGATTGGTGGGCATCTAAAATCTACAAGTGGGGCTCCATCTGCTGGCACCGGATAAATGCAGGTGCAGTCTCCTCCAAGGCTGGTTGGTTGGTGCTCCTGTTGCTACTGTTTCCCTACATTTTTGGCATTATTTTTTTTTTTTTTGGATTTTTTTGATGGTTCTTCTCCTTCCACTTCTTCCTCACCAAGCCTAGATGTTGGATCAGCTAATGCATAAGATCATGATTCACTTGGAGAAGCTTTATTCTTCCCCTTGCATGTGGCTAATGTCTACAAGGTTCTATTGCTCTTGAGAGAGACAACATTAGGTACAAACAAATCATCTATTTCTGACTCTATTAGACTGGTTGGAACCTCATAAACTACCCACTCTTTCTTTTGAAAATTATTGGGGTTATCCTGCACCTGTGCTAGAATGGAGGTCTTTGTTGCGGTCAAGTTATCAAGTTCTTGGATCATCTCTGCTAGGTTTTTCATTAGTTGAGGTAGACAATCCAAAGCAGGGTTTGTCAGAGGGGCAGCCTTGGATGAGTCAGCGTGCTGACCACGTTGATGCTGGAACTAGTGTTGGGCTGCCGAAGCGACTGTTGAGGATGGTACTGAGGAGAGGGGTGGTATTGTTGGTGTTGTTGAGGAGGTTGGTTTTGATATGGAACCACTGCGTATTGTTGATTCTATTGGTATATCAATATTGCATTTGTTGATACTAATTTTATCTCTAATTTCCATTGTATTACTGAGACTACCGGTGGTACTGATGCTGACTTTAGACAAATCTCCGTCCTTGTTGTTGAGGGAACTCGTAATTTTCTAATTGCTAGACCTGCTGGGATCTGCTTGGATGGGTTGATTGTTCTTCATTCTCCCATACACCATTCAACTCTTGAGTATGAGGTGGAGGACGGAAACATGGACCTTGCATAGGCTGGGGCTGAGGCTAGTAGGCTATCAACTGCTAATGTGGCTGTTGAGTAGACGTCGGTTTTGGGGCCCTCACATAGTAGACTTGCTTGAATACTGGCAGAGGTCACTCTGTTGAAGATATTGCAGTGATGCTTGTTCTTTCATCTCAGCGGGAGTGCACCGATGCAGACTCGAAATTACAGGATTTGATTGTGCTCACTGGAAGCTCCAGCTGCTCGGTGATCTGATCTAATTTGTCTAGATGATGTGTCCTCTATTCGATCACAACAAGATTCTCTAGGTCTTGTGATCGTTTCTCGATAATATCCACCTTGGACATGTGGTTCCCTATGATGCTTAAGTTGGAGCTCTCGTGCATGTCTGGCTCATGGGAAGATGCCATATGAACTAGCTTTTGGATAGTGTGCTGTTGGTGTTGATAGGAACGAGACGACGACAAGGCGGCCTCTCCTTCGACCATCTCCTCAAAGATCTGCCAGATGACGTACTCATCTTTGTTGAAATGTGAGCCACCACATGTGGCATACACGAGCTTCAGAATTTACACTATGGGTACTCCAAAGAAATGTTGGACGAGACCATTCCTAGGAATGTAGAGATGGGGACACTTATCTTATAACTCAGTAAACTCACCCAAGCCTCATGGATGGATTCATGTGTGGCTTGGGTGAAATTGGCAATTGCGGGCATGCATCTGATTAAGTCACCCAAGAGGATAATATTTATGCAAGAAGACAAACTTAAGATCTTCCCATGTAGTGACGACTTTCCCCAAGTGGTTGATCCAATGAAGGGCTTTGTCCTGGAGACTGTATGGTAATTCCGTCATCTTGACTACTCCTAAGGGTATATTAGCGTAGCGCATTGTACCACAAATGTGTCCGAACTGTTTCAGGTGGATATAAGGTTCCTCATTTTCATTTCTGTGGAAGCTAGGAAGGAGCGCCAAGAGTTGAGGCTTCAACTCAAAATGTGCATGGATTGTTGGGTTTGGATCCATTTTGTGACTTGACCAGCTCTAGGGTTGTACGTCTCTTTGAGAGTCATCTTGGGCCACTTTACTCTAGGCTCGTCTGTTTGGCTTCCACGGCCTCCACCTGCTCCTCCTCCTCCTCTTCCTTCTCGGGTATTTTCTCTTCCTCTCCTAAATTCATTAATCATATCTCGGAAGGCGACCTGTGCCAATGCCTAGTCAGTGAGTTGTTGTTGTATTGCCTAAATGGAGGCGAGAAGCTGTGCATTCCCTGCATTCTAATCTGGCTGACCCTCCTCTAGTTGTGGTGGGTGTTGTCGTCCTTTCACTTTTCCTCCATGAGCCATATCTATATATGTTTCTGGCTCTTAATTTGAGAGAATTTCTGGCACTATATCAGACTCGTAATCTTCACAAGGAATGATGCCCCGATCAGTCTGTATTGAAGCACCAGATGTAGAAAATAGTTTTCTGTTAAGGTCAATACATAATTTCATTAGGGATTGCGAGGTATAAGGAGTAAAATAAATGGCCATACAAAATGGACAGAGCGAGACGAGTGATCTCGAATTATTGGAGAAGATGGGGAGTGTAGAGATAAGTTCGCAATTTCGAACTGGTTTCTCAGGAATCGCCCTGAATAATTGGAGAGACAATAACATGGAATATATGTAGGTGTCGGCAGGTTCCCAACTAAGCCATCTATGTGTCGCCATCTCATACGTCAAGAGGAGATCAAGAATGGAAGAATGGTACATATGTCAAATAAGGAATAAAAGGAGTGTAAAATAATAGAAGGCTCTAAATGAGTTGAGGGTCAAATGAGGAATAACAAATGGAAATGAACAAGGCACAAAATGTGCAGAACTAATCTTTGATCCTTAATCTAATTCAAATAAACACAAAATAAGGATGGATTCACCCACTCAACACATGTGAAGCCGTAAGAGCTTAGCTATTTTATATTTTCAATTTTATTGGTATTTTTAGGCAATCTTATAACAAGTCCTTAAGTACGCTATCCCAATAGGAGCATGTGTACTGCTAGGCAAGTGCCTCATACTTCTTCCAACTCCTTTGTAAATGTCATCTGCGCACTAAAAGGTCCTTGATCGTGCCTGGGAGGCTATTCAACCAACGAAATGGAGAAAGGAAGACTATAGGTGAAACCAATACTTCAGACCTCGCTCGCAAGGAATCACCTGTGAGCGTGCAAGCACCTACTTGAATACAAACCAATGAGACAGACACACCCATGAGGGTGTGTCCTAAGCTCAGTACTTTAGACCATGCTGGATGCTCGACACAAGGTGGGAACACCATGCCTGATGATGGCCTACTCGGTCACGTACAACAGAAGCGCCAGTACGTAGCCAACCCAAGTGATAATCAAGGTATCGTAGATAGACATTTGAGTTCTTATCCTTAGCGTGCCATGCCTCACTCAATCTGGAATGTACCTAAAAACAATGTAGGCTTTATGAACCCCCAAACAATGAATGATTCGTTATGAATTTTAATTAAAGTCGAGTGTATTTAGCAGTCCTTTTAATTTTTTTGGGATTTTCAATTTTTGATTGTTTTTCAGAGCAAGTTGCCTAACGATTTTTGTTTTTTTTCCTTTATGTCCTAAGTAATATAAACACAAGGGAGAGAGGATGGAAAAGCCATGCAAGTCATTACTAAGCTGGAAATCTCACCTTCGTGACTCGTGATGCATGCAAAGTTAGAATCACTAACAATGCTTCCCATCTCTCTCCATGCGGGTTGCAAGGTAGAATTAAAATAATTACACTATATGGCGATATACAAATACGAGAAAAAGTCCTAAACAATAGCTTCTATTATAGGGAAGAACCGAATAATAATTATTTAGAAATGATATCCAAAAGTCCGGTCTTAAAAGTACATTGATGCCTGCCACAACGGGTCCTGTAAGCATTGTATGGCACTTCTATTGGCGCTTGATCTCAAGTCCAAATAACCAACAACTAATTTTTACTAAGTCCAAGCATATGTCACTATAGGTTTATGCAATGTAATTAGGGCTTGGACCTAGCTACCAAGTCAAGCAACCTAATGTTTAACGGCTCACTCACAGAAAACAAAAATAAACAAAGGTGGAAAACTCAAATCATGTGAAACAAAATAAAAGAAAGGAAATCAAATAGTAAAAACTACAATGAAGCCCCAGATGAACAAACACCCAGACACTGTACCTCACAAGTGTGGCAATATCCAAATTAATTACAAATTATATATTGCAAAAATAACTCTCTCCTCATAAAAAAGAAAATAAAAAAAGGATGGTATGCTCTTCTCCTTTTCTTTGCTTCTCTATCATTCTCTCTCCTGGTTGGCTCAAAAGAGAATGCCAACCTTTTTCGCCTCGGGTGCACCCATGTCCTAAGATATAGTTGTTGCCAAGTAGTCCCTTGCAAGAAAGATCAACAAGAAAACATAGATTAGAACAGTCAAATAATTATCAAAATAAAATAATCAGATAATAAAAAAAATAATATGCAACCATATATACAAAAAAATGTGCTATAATTCATTGATCTCCGAAAATGGTGCCATTTGAAATACCAATTCAGACAGAGGGGAGTGTCGTACGTCCACACAAGGTGGGAGCGAAGTCGCTGAACTGGCCTCTCACAAAGCCCAAATGATAATCACAACAATCAACCGATACAATATATATATATATATATACATATATATATACATATATATATATCAATCGATGAATAAGTAGGTATGAATCAAATAAATCCTACAAATAAATGTGTAGGATGTTCAACATAGGAAGCAAGATAGTGTAGCACTCAATATTATTTGTAAATAAATAATGAATAAATAATATATGTATTAATGTATATATGTATGCACACAATTAATCAAGGAATGTTGGTTTAAATAATACATAGTATTTTTAATTAATTTTTTTTAATTCACTATATATCTTATTATATATTTGAATTAATATAATTATAAAATCTTTATAGTAATAAATAATATCATTGCTTATATATTAATATATAGATATAATACCGTATAGGGTAATTAATTTATAAATATAACTAAAACAAAAAAATGGAACATGGCATATTTTTGTTTTTTAGATAATATTTTACTATTTATGTGTTTTTTAGATAATTTTATTAATTTTTAGGGATTTTAAAGTTAAAAATATCTCAAATCAGTGTTTAGATAAATAGTTTGAATTATTTTAAAAATAAAAAATAGAAATTAAAGTCAAAATTTTCCAAAACTATTTTTACTTAATAATATATACTATAAAAAATAGAGATATAAAATGGCATTTTTGGAATTTTATATTTTCAATTTTATTGGTATTTTTAGGCAATCTTATAACAAGTCCTTAAGTACGCTATCCCAATCGGAGCATGTGTACTGCTAGGCAAGTGCCTCGTACTTCTTCCAACTCCTTTGTAAATGTCATCTGCGCACTAAAAGGTCCTTGATCTCGTGCCTGGGAGGCTATTCAACCAACGAAATGGAGAAAGGAAGACTATAGGTGAAACCAATACTTCAGACCTCGCTCGCAAGGGAATCACCTGTGAGCGTGCAAGCACCTACTTGAATACAAACCAATGAGACAGACACACCCATGAGGGTGTGGCCTAAGCTCAGTACTTTAGACCATGCTGGATGCTCAACACAAGGTGGGAACACCATGCCTGATGATGGCCTACTCGGTCACGTACAACAGAAGCGCCAGTACGTAGCCAACCCAAGTGATAATCAAGGTGTCGTAGATAGACATTTGAGTTCTTATCCTTAGCGTGCCATGCCTCACTCAATCTGGAATGTACCTAAAAACAATGTAGGCTTTATGAACCCCCAAACAATGAATGATTCGTTATGAATTTTAATTAAAGTCGAGTATATTTAGCAGTCCTTTTAAATTTTTTGGGATTTTCAATTTTTGATTTGTTTTCAGAGCAAGTTGCCTAACGATTTTTGTTTTTTTTCCTTTATGTCCTAAGTAATATAAACACAAGGGAGAGAGGATGGAAAAGCCATGCAAGTCATTACTAAGCTGGAAATCTCACCTTTGTGACTCGTGATGCATGCAAAGTTAGAATCACTAACAATGCTTCCCATCTCTCTCCATGCGGGTTCCAAGGTAGAATTAAAATAATTACACTATATGGCCATATACAAATACGAGAAAAAGTCCTAAACAATAGCATCTATTATAGGGAAGAATCGAATAATAATTATTTAGAAATGATATCCAAAAGTCCGGTCTTAAAAGTACATTGATGCCTGCCACAACGGGTCCTGTAAGCATTGTATGGCACTTCTGTTGGCGCTTGATCTCAAGTTTTAGTTTTTATTTAGGAGATATGGGTCTGGAAAGTTTGGGTTTTGTCTTATTATTTAAAGTGTAAAAGATACATTGTATATATTATTTTTCAATGAATTCAATTTTGTATTTTTATTTGTTTTTTTAACTACAACTTTCATTTACAAAGTTTATTGATTTAATTAATAAATAATAAATAATAAAATAGGTCCCAAAAGGTAATTATTGGCCTATTTTTATAGGGTTCTCTGATTGTGTTTTCTATACAATTCGCTTCCCTATATCCTCCTACTTTATTCCCTATCGACAAAATCATCTTGATTATTGAGTCTTGGGGGCTAGGGTCACTCAAAACATTATTTTATTTTCATTTATTTATTATTTTATTTTGTAAATAAATGCGATATTTATATATTATTTTCTATAGTATTTTTTACAACTTATAGAGTATTTATTTTGGCAAATTAATGTTATATAAATGCATTTTGCTAGGGTTTAAAGGACAAAATTAAAGAATAAAGATGATGAAATGAGGATACAACACTTTCATAGCCATATGATTTTCCCCTTGTCCATCCCAACCATCACTTCACGCTTCTACCATAGCCCTTGGATCAGATCCCCCGATCTGATCCAAGCAATCACTTCATGCCTCCATCTGGGCTATCGGATCGCAAGATTCAACAGCCTCCCCCTTGTCACCTACCTCTAGCTCACTCTCTCCCCTACGTAATTCTCACCACACCCGCTCCCCCTTCCTTTTGGCGGCCACCTCAACCACTCTCTCCACTCGCTGACCACAATCCCATATAACCCTAGCTTCTGTCACTCTCGCACAATCCATAAACCTCATCGTTCGATCTTTTAGGGCTTCATTACAGTCATTACAAATGTCTCTGCCACCACTGGTGATGATGAAACCCCACCTTTAAATCCATATCCTCTGCCTTCATCCTATGTCATCCACCAATCCCCCAACCTAGAATAGGCCCTCTCCTCTCTCTTGTGATAGAGGAGAGGGGATCGAGTGTTGTTGACCCCCTCCACTACGGTGTTGACCCATGACCATATTGCTCGTGTTACGGGAGCCCTTGGCTCCCCATGAGCATCGTGCTCCGATCGAGCATGTCGTGCGAATACCTCGAGCATATCTGATGCTCTACCTAGGACATCTCCTTCACCGTCCTTCTTCCCCGATCAATTAAGCGCATATGTCCCTTCTTTTTCCATTACTTTCTCCGAATGAATTCTATGCTTACACACCATCTCATCAAACTATGATCAACCTTCAAGCTTTGCCACACATCCATTACCTTTGTGACACTCTCCAACTACTCTTTTATTTCTCCAGAACCTCATTAACCACTGATCCATTTCTTCTTTGGCTCACTGGAGAGAAAGCTTGGGTCCTCCACTCCTTCATCTGATTTGGAATCACTACACTCGCACATGCTTCACCTATCCTAAACACATATAGGTCATCATCTCTTCAATGGTTGGAGCTTCGTGACATGTTCTCTTTTAGAGTAGCTCCACTAACCTCCTCCATCGACTTGTTGGTCCAAGACCCCTCACTGCCTGCTAGGACCACAATGGTCTTCGCAGCCACCTCGTGGAGGTTCTTTGATCTTCAGCTAGACAGTTAGGCTTAGGAGAAGCAATGGGAGAACCGTCGAAGCACAACCATCACTTCCTTGTGATGGTGGTGAAGGATAACGGGCAAAAAATACAATTATCATCCGATCATTTGGATCAGACAGTCCAGATGAATGCCAAACCTCTGCCATGAACCATTTGACTCGGTGGAACCGAGCCTGCTCTGGATAGTGGAGGACACGCCTCGCGGCCTCCAAACCTACACCCGACCCTCCACCTCGATTCATGCCTAGTTGCACGCATGCAATGCACGTGCAGGCTAGGCAATTTGCATCCATACTCCGCCAAGTTTGAAGATTTGCAAAAAAGTCACGCCCAATCATGCATGCCTCATGTGTCGTGTTTGGGATATTTATGAGCACCCCGCCAGCTTTATAATATTAAAAAAATGCCCTACGAAGTACTTATTTGTATATTTTTATCCATTTTATATTCATATATTTTTTATATTTATGTCCTTGCACTCTTTATTTAATATCTTAAGCTTATGAACTCCAAATTGGACCATTTCAGTGTCATTTAATTGCTAATTTAGTTCTCTTCACAATTGCAATAATCATTTTCTTATTTGATGCATAATTAAACATGCTTTATGATGAGATATTAATGTGTAATTGGTTCACTATTTTAATGCCATTCTTCAAATGGTGAATTATATCAGCGCTCTAAAGGATATTGAAATTTATTCTATTTTAATTGCCCAATAATTGAACAATTTTCAGGGCATATGTCTCTTGTATAATCATCCAGCATTGCATGTCATCTTGCATCATTTTTTTGCTAAAAATCAAAATACAAATTTCATATTGCTTATCATTTCATCTTACACATTGTGTCACATTTATTCTGCATATATGATGAATCTCCATTTCATCACCTTTATTCTATCATTTTGGCCTTAAAAACCCTATCTAATGCATTAAATAGGCTTAATTTACACAAATTAACATGTATCCTTTGTTGCATAAATTTTATACAAGATAATATTTTAATGTCAAAATTATATAATAAAGAAAAGAAAAAAAAGAATAAGAAACAAAAGGTAATTTATGATCGTAAACCCCGAGACCTAGGAATTCGATGACTAGGTCGAGAAGGAATAAATTAGGGGGAGATAAGGGCCAATAATTCAAAAAAATTCTCATTACTAATTCATTATTTATTTATTTTTGGGACCTATTTTATTTTACACTTTCTATACCCCAAATAAAGAAGCTTTGTAAATGAAAGTTGAAGATAATAATATATAGAAAGTATAAAATTGATTTTAAATAAAAATAATACACAATGTAAAAGATATACTCTAAATAAGATTCCAAAATCCAAACTTCGCAGACACATATCTCCCAACTAAAATTCAAAATGTATAAAAATCAATTTAATTATATATAAATTTTAATAATCTTATTTTTTGGAGTTAAGGTGTGAAAGTTAAGTTTTGGACCCCTATTATACAATATACCTGAATAACATATTCATTTTATTTATTCTTCATTATTTTTATAATCTTATATTTTTATAATTTTGTAAACATTATCTATAGTATATGTACATATTAGAACTAAAATAAAACCACAAATAAAAGATCAAAATAAAATATGTATTTATGATACATAGATGATACCTATAACTATACCAATATAATTTATATCCCTATTATTTCAATATACAAATAACCCCATAAAAATAAAATAAAAATATAATTATATACATAAAATGAGTTATAGTTATATAAAATAAGAAAATAAAATAATAAAATAAAATTATAAAATAAAAGTAAAATACCCAAAATATAGATGAACATACCTATAATGTAGCCCTAAAAATTATCTTGTAGATAATAAGTTCAAAAAATTAATAAAAATCATAATAAAATACTACTAAAAATAAAAAACATTTTTTAGTTATAACTAAAATATAGTTAATTCATTTATTAATTAATATTGAATTTACAAGCAATTTGCAACTATCTTTTTCCTTGTTGGTCCGGTGAACCAACCAGGGACTTCACTTCATTGACCTAGTGATAACTCAGATTTTACGAGGGTCTAAAGTAGTCTACACAAGGCGAGACCACAATTTTGCTGAAGTGACCACTCACGAAACCCGGGTTAATCAACAATTAACCCACAAATAATAATCAAGAAAAAAAGCAAATGTGGAAATTAAAATTTATTTTATCTAACTCTACAACAAAGATGTGTAAAGAAGGCAAGTACGTGTAGAGTGTTGAACACAGGGAGCAAATATGATAAATCGAGGCAAAATGCACAAAAGTGAGTGTGATGTATTTGTCTATATCCTCTTTTTGTCGATTTTTAATTTTATATATTTATTTATTATTTTAATATTTTTTAGTTTGATTTTTATTTTCTATTTTTCTATTTTTCTATTTTATATTATTATATTTTCTTTTCCTTATAAACATAAATATAACATATACAAGGTTATATATAGAGTATATATATACAACATATGCTATGGTATATATAAATATTAGAAAAAAACAATCAAAATGAAGAAAACAAAATATTTTTGGGTTTTCAATAATTTTTTACTGTTTTTATGATATTTTAGGAATTTTTCTAATTTTTAAAGATTTTTAAAGTAAAAAATACCCTAAAATAGGGGTAAAATAAATACCTAAATTTAAATTGGAGATGAAAAATAGTAAACAGTAGCAAAAATTCTCTAAATTATATTTTATATAAAGATAATAATATAGAGAAAAATATATAATATAAAATAGATTTTTGGGTACTTTTGAGAATTTTATATATTTTATAAAGATTTTTAGGGTTTTTCTATTTTTTGAGTTTTTTGTTTCTTTTGTATTTTTTAGTAGTTTTTGGTCTGGAGTGTAAAACAAGTAAATAAAGATAAAATATATTTTTTTGTAACTTTTTAAAAAGCTTTTATTATTTTTTATGTATTTCCTTTGAAGACAGGGACAAAAAGAGATGTTTTCAATTTTTAATAAATAACAAAAGTCCTAAAATTGTAAATTAAAAATTGGGCATGAATGTACAATGCAACATGAGCTTAAATCTATTTTTTCGAGTTTTTTAGAGTAATGTAGTTATATGAAATAAATACAAGAAACGAAGAGAAGCTACATTACTAACAGGAACATTTTTATAAATATAAATAAGTTTGAGGGCCAACATGCAAATTTAACGAAAATTTATAACTAAATTTAAAAGTTACAGGACTCAAGAGAAATAATCGAAGCCTCAAGGGCCCTCCTACAAAAATTCCAGACTCATGTGTATTGATACGTGAGCCATATTGGTGGGGACCACAATAAAATTATCAAAAAGTTTGAGGGCTTGTAAGCAATTCTACAAAAAAAATAACACTTAAATAAAAGTTTTTGGGACTGAACAAAAATACTTTGAAACTCAGGGATCTGTCTGCAAAATCGCTACCTCACCTAAGGAGTCACTTGAGCTGACATGACACGGACCAAATGGTAAATATCACAAAAATATTAAAATTGCCTAGGAAAATTTAAGGGCTAACTAATAAATACAAAAATAATGTGGGTAAAAGGTGCAAAATACCCACGCAGGGGTGCGATCCAACGGGCACGATGTGCCCACTTAACCTCGTGGTAGATCCCCATGAGGTGATAATGCTTCGATTCGTACGACCAAAATTAGATCCCCTCTGAGACGATCGACAGTGGAGATGCAAGGGGATCGAACTATTGCTACTTCCCTGGGCAATCGGGACCAAGATCGATGGCTTTAAAGATGTCAGCAAGAACAGGGACAAAGTATTAGACGTATATCCCTGCTCCAACTCTCCCAGGTGCTGCTGTGATGCTCGGAAGGTGGCTCATGTCAGTCCGTAGCTCCGAGAGGTGTCAAGTAGGTCTGGGCCCCGTTGATGGGGGACTGGAGCAGAGGAGTTCCAGGAGCACAGTTCAGTCCTCAAAAATCCCCCAGGTGGGTGTCTTCCAGACCTAAGACAAAGAGAAAAAGAAGGCAAGGCGTAGTTGACAAGTCTGGGATTTTATTGGCGATTCTAGGAGGTGAAATGGTGGCGGTTTGGAAAAAGGATGGTGGTCGGAGCTCGAGAGCTCCGACGATGGCTTGCGACGAGATTTATACTACAAAGAACGAGCGAATAGCCAATTAAAGGTCTAAAAAACTATCCTAAGGTTAATGGCAATCTAAAGCACGAAAAGAAGAACCTAGAGTGACTAAGGATCGTGAGATGGAAGACCTTGATGCCGACGGCCGGCAAAGGTGGGGGAGGTCACTCAAGACCGCTTCCTTAGATCACCATAGATATACAGAGTGGATGTTGTCACCATCCACGTTCGTTTGAGCACAAGAGGCGAGTGTAAAGGGGGCCAAAAGAGACTCAAAAAAGTGATGAAGATCGAGGTGTGGTTTATGTATAGTCTGGTCGAGAGGCTCAAAGAAAAAAGAAAATCTGGTGAATAGTTGATCCAATCCCCGAGAAGATGCTTGGGCGTGTCAGACGGGTCTTCGAGGAGAAAAAGTCGAGAAGACATCAAGTTGATTCAATGAAAGATGTGGTCTTCAAAAAATCTGGAATCAGGGTAAAAAATGATGTCTGACAAGAGGCAGACCTCGGTCAGAGAGTTGACCGAGGCCAACGGGCGGAATAATCAGGTTGGTGCGCGTGGACCAACCAGAAAAATTGTTGTCAAAAATTATTTAAAAAAAAGATTATTAATAAAAATAGTTTCTTCTTTTCTATATTATTTTATGATGATTTTTCTTTATTTTTAGAGGTAATTAATTATAATTTACTTTTCTAGACGTAATTAATTAATATTTAGGTATATTTATTTATGTATTTATGTATTTTATTTTTATTTTGTATTTTTTATTTTTATTAATTTAATTTATCATTTTATATATTTATGACCTATTTTGGATATATAAATATATTTTTATTATATTTTTCGGATATAATATGTAAACTTAAATAATTATGTGTATTTATTCTATATGTATAAATATAAGTATTTCATCTATATATTTTATATAGCTATTTTATTTTGGTGTTTTATTTATGTTTTTATTTTAGTTTTAATATGCACATATATTATAAAAATTACTTAGAAATTTATAAAAAAAGTAAAATTATAAAAATTTATAATAATATTATTTATATTTTAATCGGTATAACTCTACAATATGGGTCCAAAACCTAACTTTCACACCTTAACTCCAAAAAATATGAATCCACCTTAATTAAATAGCTTATTAAAGTTATATAAAACTAAAGATGATTCTGATATATTTTGAGTTTTTATTTGAGAGATATGGGTCTGGGAAGTTGGGATTTTGGAATCTTATTTAGATTGTATTTTGTACACTGTATATTATTTTTGTGTGAAATAATTTTGCATTTTTCTATATTTTATTGTATACAACTTTAATGATCAAAGTTTATTTATTTGAGGTATAAAAAGTAGAACTAAAAATAGGTCCCAAAAATGAATAAAAATGAATAAAATAAAAGGAATTTTTATTGGATTTTGGCCCCTATCCGCCCCTACTTTATTCTTTGTCAGCCTGGTCATCGAGATGCGCCTATGTCTCGGCATTTAGGGTCATAAAATATCTACTATATTTTATTCTTTTTTAATTTCTTTTCTTTATTCTATAATTTTGGCATTAAAAATAGTATTTTATACATTATTTACACAATAATGCATGAATGCCAAAATACATGAATTGGAGGTATTTACATGCATTTACTAGGGTTTTTAAGGCCAAAATGATAGAATAAAGATGATGAAACAGAGATTCATCATCCCCTATACTTGTTTTTGCTAGTCCTTAGTAAACACTTATCCAATAAGTCCAGAAAAAAAATAAAAGAAAAGAGAAAGAAAGAAAGTGGATTAAGTTTAATTATCAAACTTATCTTCATAAAATCAAAGTTTGGAGCTTAAGTCGGACCTTTGGAATTTTAATGCGGGCAGAACCTTAATGGGAATCAGATTTGAAATCCTACAACCTTCGATAATACCAAAACTTTGCTCAAGTCTCCTCAACAACCAGGTCAGAATACTTCAACTCATAAGCAAACCCTTATGACTATGAATCTGACACTTACAGTGTAAGTGATGGTGGCTCTCCCTAATTGAAATGACAAAGAGACTGACTTCTCCAGTATGACAACCTAGTGATTCCCCAATCCAGCAACTCCTTCCTCAAGGAGTGAGGTATTCCCTTCTCAGTTCAAGTGACAACCAACTCAAGAGGAAGGGGCGGAGAGAGGAATGGATGGTAGCCAATGTAGCTACCTATCTTAGGATGCAAGACCAGTGTAGGCAAGTTATCCAGCTGCAGGCTCACATAACTTGACTTTGAAGCTCAAGCTTCCTTATTGACTATACATATATATACACTCCAACATGCATTTTATTTTCAATCAGGCCTATACACTTTTTTGGAGTTTCTGCTTTTTGCTCTTCTTTTAATACTATATACATCAGCATTTACATAAGGAGTTTTTCTTTTTAGCCAGTAGACTATCCCTCTTTTGAAGCCTTATTGCAACCCACACTCTCATATCTTTAGATATCAACGCCACTGGATGGGTTGGGGTGCACTTCCCTCCCTAGAGGAGGACAAATGTTTCCACTTGTGTACATATCATACCGGCAAATCCAATCCCCTCACCACTCCAACTGAGTTGAGCCAAGTTAAAGGTGCAGGGGTCCAAGTTAGGTCATTACCAACAAGAGCCATGCCTGTGCTCCGAAATACTATACTTAGGCAGTTAAGAATCCATTGAACCAACTATCGTGATCCTCAAAGAATTAATTCAACTAGACCTGAAGTACCTTAATTCCTATTCTTATAAGGTTCCTATTGATTAGGAAGATTTAAGGTCCAACCAAGCTCCAATCTTTGGATTTTACTTAGACTTGTTCAATTACCAAACTCAATCCAAAAAATGCAAATGCTATGCAAATTATACACAGAAAATATTTTTGTGATGCAATTTTCAAAGATATTGAATTATGGATTTTTGGAAAGATGATGCATATGCATTTTTTGTATTTTTCAAATAATTTTTTAAGTGTTTTTGGATCTTTAGTTTTGCAAATGTTGTTGGAATTTTTGAAAATCAAAAGATTTTTGCTAAAAAATTAGGTACATATATTTACAAGGGAATGCATATTATATTTATAAGAATTAGAGTTTCAAGAATATACAAGGGGTAAATTGTCAATTTTATAGATATATAAATATAAAGAATTTTAGAGAGATGCATATATTCCCCAATTTTATTTCAAAAAGGTTTTTCAAATAATTTTGAAAACTATAGTCCAAAATAATTTATACAAACAATTTTACAAACATTTACACATATTTGAAAATCATTTTGCAAAGGCTTTTTAAATGGTATATATATATATATATATATATATATATTTCGAAGTATTTTTGCAACCATTTTCCAAACATTTGCAAATCATTTTTCGAACATTTTTATTTCACAAAAATAAAATAGAATTTTCAAACAAAAAATATTTTTACAAAGGTTGAACATATTTAGCAAAATATTTTCCAAATAGTTTTCAAATGATTTTCAAAATATTTTTCAAACATTTTGCAAAAAAATATTTTACCTTGATTTATTAATTAGTAAGTACAAAAAGAATGTGAGGAATAATCAACATCTTTTTATTAAGTGTTTTTAATGAATTTAATAGGTATAATAATCCATAATTATTAATAAAAATACGATAGTATGAGTTATGGCTTAAAGTATATACGAAGTATACGACCCCCCTATACTTAGCTTGAGTTATATCCTCATAGATCAGAGAGAAAAAGAGAAGAAATTACTTGTACTGAGTATAGGACAGTCTAAAGAATAAATGAATAAGGAACGAACGAATGAATGAGAAGTCGACCATCCCCCCTATACTTAGGACCAACTAATCCTAGGTATAGCAGACTGTACATGAAGTAGGGAGGGTCAAGGTTGGGAATGAACATATCGTACGCAGATTGTCTCCCCCTATACTTAGGGTAACATATCCCTAAGTATAAACAAGAAGAGGAGACAATGGAGAGGATAAAATAATGAAAGAACTCTGGGTGAACACGCACCTATACTAAGGAAAAAGTATGTCCTAAGTATAGAAGACTGACAAAAAGGGGCGTCACCTTTTTCAGTAGAGAAAGGAAATAGTAAATGAAAAAAGAAAAAAAAGAAAAGGAAAAAAAGATCAGAAGATGGAAAAGATAGAAGAGGATTTACACATCACTCCCTTATACTTAGGGTAAAAGAAGCCCTAAGTATAGGCAACAACAGGAGTGATGAAACGGAACGATGAAGAAACACTCAGCTCGTCCACCCCCCCCCCCCCCAATACTTAGGACAAAGTACGTTCTAAGTAAGTCACACATGAGAGCGGGGTGAATGAGTGAAGTGGAAGATGGACTGAGATAAATGAAAGAGAATGTGGAATAGAGTGGATGTACAGAGAATCAAGAAGGCTGGAAGCACTTCTTGTGAGATCATTTAGTAATGGATTTATGTCAACATCGGAGTCCTCAGATGACACAAATTGATCAGGGTCGATAGGGTGAAGATCCTCAGTGTTCCTAGAGTGTGAAGGCACAGATGGGTCGGTGGAAGTAGTGCAAATAGGTCTGGCCTTGGGTGCCTCGTTGATGTCGAAGTGAAATGGGACGAAATCATCATCAGAAGAAGTAGAGTCAAGTTCGTCCTGCAAGGTCTCATCTAGGTCAAAATCAAAAGGAATGAACTCATCAGTGGAAGTAGTCGAATCATTCTGTCCTCAAGAGTTTTAACCGGATCATCATGCTCATCAAAATGCCCAGATTCCTGGATAAAAGCAACAAGATCAAATTCAGCGTTAGTCTCATCAATATCTACCCTCCACTCAATGGTATCCATTGTGTAAGTCCTGCGGATGTCATCAATGCATTGCCAATCACAAGAAAAGGAAAATGTAAGGTCTATGCTTTCTGAGTCTTCCTCCTTGGAGAGGAATTCCCGGGTCTCATCATCGGTCATAAATAAAGTCTCTTTGATATCAGCATATAGATCATAGGCCTCGGGGTCTCCTAACATAGGAACAATCTCATGAGATGCGGGTCTCTGGTCAGTGGTAGGAGTGGTGATCAACACATCGCTCCCAACATCAAAATGGAAGTGAATCTTGTTGGACATGAGAGCCCACGACGAGCCATTATGCAATAAATGTTATTGCAAATATCATTCCCTGATCTGAAATGAAGAATAAATAGTTTGCATAATAGTTCCCTCAGTACAATTAGGGTTATGTGCCAAGGCTATATTAATGATCATACAGTTGTTGATTCAATTATTGAATCATAGAGGCTGGTGCTTGGATGAATATCTAACGAGTTAGATTGAGGACTCATCAAGCACCGTCAAATGATTGTTAAGATGTGATCTCCAGCCTGAGTAGGAGATGGCAATCCTTTCTCACATAGGCTGATATCTGACCGACCTCTTGATGCAGGTCCTCTGCATAGGAATAGAGATTCGGAGGTGTCAGATTAGTTAGGTCAAAGATTTGACTTAACGAGATCGAGATAACCTAAGTCCTGTGTTGAATGTTGTCACAGCATAGGCACGCATCCTCTGACCGGAGACAGATGTATTACTATATGTCTAAGTGTGTACATTTGGCAGACCAATAGGTTGATGACCTAACCAAGGTCTATACACTGGCGCGCTGGTGTGCATGTAAG
This sequence comes from Ottelia alismoides, assembly GCA_037367405.1. Lineage (NCBI taxonomy): Eukaryota > Viridiplantae > Streptophyta > Magnoliopsida > Alismatales > Hydrocharitaceae > Ottelia > Ottelia alismoides. Next base: position 623,187 of record JAZKJV010007294.1, read on the forward strand.
GCCATATGAGTAATACGATCTCTCAAAGGGATCATACAGGTTCACTATTGAACCGGAAGACATGAGCTCACTCATGAGATATTGGGAAGAATCAAATTCCGTGCACGGTCATCTCGCTCTAGAAGCTTGACTGAATTTGTAGGTTTGACATATACTTTTGAAAAGTATATGATCGAGACCTAGGTATGATATATGCTTTTGGATGATCAAATGAGAAACTTAATGATTAAACTCTGAAGAAGATAGTATAAAATTGATCTTAATCTTCGGGTTGATCATGGGTCTTCCAGTATGCAGGATGTACAGGTATTGGGAATACTTGAGGGTGATGTAATCATAAACGATTGTATATCCATGACGCTTCCATTCCGAGGGAGTGATGAAACAGGTCTGGATTTTAGTGACTCCTTCCAGTAGAGAAGCAATCTGATCTTAGTCTAAGTGTTGGACATTGGTCTGAATGAGATTCAGATTCAATGAGAAGATTAGATTTGCCGTCTTGATTTAATCAAGCATCTGTGGAAGGTCCGTAAGATCTGGATTTGAGATAAGATCTCAATATCCAAGTCACTATACGTGGAACAATACAATCGCCCTGTCCTTATCTCCAAGTATCTGTGGAGAAAGCACATTCTTCTTGAAGGGGTTCAAGAATAATTCATTTGATGAACTTCATATCCAAGCAAGAAGAACTTGATAATTAAATGAGATTTAATTATCAAGCATAATATGAATGTGATTTATATTTTCAGAATGATTATCCAAGATAATTAAATGGGATTTAATTATCAAGGATTAGAGAATGTGGATATTATTATTCATAATATTTGTGTATTGTAAATATGATTTATAATATACATATGTTCAAGAGAGAGAAATTTAGTAAATAACATTTGTTAATTATTAAATGTGGATTGGATTCACATTTGTTATTTAACTGGAAATGTCATTTACAAATTAGTTTGGGATGTGAATATGATTCACATATTTTCAATGGCATGATTGAAATATTCACAAATTAATTTGGAATTAATTTGGTGAGTAATTTTGTGATAATAGTTATCACAAATTATTAAGAGAAAATATGATATAATAAAAGGGAGATAATAAGCCGCCATTGATGAGGTGGCGTCACCCATGAAATAGTCATGAGTGACGCCCCATTTTATGAGGCTACATTATCTCCATTTTATTATCTTTATAAATCTCTTAATTAATTGATTTGTGTTAAATTAAATTGTATTGATAATGTTGCAACATATATTTAATTTAATTATAAATAAATGTTGTTGGTTTTAACCAACAACAATCATAGCCATTGATTTTGCATAGACCAAGCCTGGCCGTTGGATCTATGTGTCCCATGGATTGAGATCCATTGGATCCTAAACTAATATAAAAGGAGGGCTAGGGTAGCCTTCCAAAGTACGTGATTAAGAGTTGTACGAGGTTACAACTCTCTCTCTCTCTCTCTCATATTCTCGCCTTCTCTCTTTCTCTCCTCCAAAAGATGGTCGTCCATCTTGTGTTGAGAAAAGAGAGACTCTCGGCTTCGCCTTCGACGACTCGAGGATCTCCTTCTTCTTTGGAGGTGCATACTCTAAAGGAAGACGACGGATTTCGTTTGATGAAATCAGGAGAGCCATCGCTTGGATCTTCATCAAGGACTGCGGGAAGGACGCGACTCATCATCGTGCCCGCAAGTGTGTTCTTCGTGGATCGGACTTGAGACAAGAGGATCTCTACTTTGGGATCTTGCGATCACAATCACGCTCCAAGAGGTATTCCTTATACTTGTGGTTTGATGAAATGATCCGAGAAGTGTTCTCATGATCATGTGGTTTCATCTTTAGATTTAAAAAAAATTAATTTCTGTCGCATCTAGCATCTAGTACGACTAGTTGCTCCGATTGCATACGATGCATACGATATGATCCATAGATCTAGGACGACTTGGGCTTGAAAGAGTTGCGAAATTTTTACTGCATTTTAATTTTCGCACCTATGTATAATTGAATTTTTCGGTACTGTTTAAAATATGCAAACATGAAATTTTCAATTGGATTTTGTTCCCCATTAATTAAGGAAACCATAGGATTTGAGTTTTTGAAATTTGGACTTCATTTGCTCAAGATATGGATTTTTTAATATGCCAATATTCACTGTTGCGGGAACTGCGGATTTAAACGTAATTAATGAGATAATTACGGTTTTAATCCGCCTCAAAATGCATGAATTATCACTTGGATTCTTTAATAAATCAAATAGGCAATCTTTGGAAACTGAGATTGCATTTTTTGGATTTAAATTGATCAAGATAAGTTAATTTTAGTGATTGGGGATCACTGCTGGAAATTGACATCTTGGATCATGAACCTTGTGATAAGTCATTCAAATATCATGATGAAAATTAATTGTTAATTTTCTGGAATAATTAGTGATAAATATTTGTGAAATATTTAAAGAGATGATTATTTCATTGAATGACATTTGCCCAAACCACAATGATGAGACAATTGATCTTGATCATTGATTCATCAACAAACATTAATTTCATGAAAAACCATAGTTTATCCTACAATAGTTGTAGGACAACTTTTACATGAAAACCCCTCTTTCTTGAATAGGATTGGGGATTTGTTTAGCAAATCTTCTTATAATATAATCAAAATTATTTTGATGTATATTATGGGGTATAATTTCGGTTGAAAAACCGATGAGCATCTCAAAGTACATGATGATCTATCTGGTATTATCCTTTCCCGAGGCGGATATGGTGCCTAGTCGGAGACCATTGGGGTCGCGGGTTGCAATGTATGTGGTCCGTCCCACTCTCGTCGGTACTGGCCATGACAGCGGGTAGGGACTGTATAATGCCGGAGAAAGTCAATGTGTATTTTTCTAATTCTTAAAATTCGAATAATACGTACTTTGAGAATATACCTACTATTCAAGTAAAAGACATGTTTGTTGATTGATGATTGGATTGATGATTAATTTAATGTGATTAAATTAATTATATCCAATAAACACTCTATTATAAATAGATGTGTATTTCCCTTGAAAGAATTAATTATGTGAATGTGATTCACGATAATTAATTATAAAATTTGAATATGAGGTGGAGGATCACATAAGTGACATCCATGGTCTCTCGTCAAGGCGAAGGGTTTCCGTCGCCAGGGATTGTATGTAGGAAACGCCTGTCCAAAATGACAGCTCCTGTATGCAAGCGCATCTGGATCGGGCTCTTTGCTTCACGAAAGAGTAAGGTCGTATGCGTAGTGATCCCAATATCGAGTCCTCATATTATTGGGGTGATATTGGATTGCGCATAGCGATTTCTAATCCTGTTGACGGTTGGTTCAATTAGCAACGGGTCAACATCATCTTAGGGGTGGTGGGCCCGGGTGTTAAAGAGCGAATTGGGAATGGAAATTGGACTTGCAAGGAGGAATGAGTTCCCGTTTCCTTTTATCAGAGTCGTAAGTTCTCATATTATTGGGATGCGACAAAGATAGGAAAGGAGATCCCAGATCTTGCTAGAGATATAATGGTAAGAATATCTCTTACATTGAAAGTGATTAAGGGAATGGACTTTCATTGTTGACAAGGCAAGACAACTTTGATATAAAAATTCCTAAATCAAAGTAAAACATGTATATATAATATATATACACTTATGCAAATTTCTTATTTCAGATAATCCTTCATTAAACCCACTCAATGTTATACTCAATAATAACCAGTAAAATATCTTGGATTGGACTCATGATCCAGATATTGTACTTGCAATTGAACACATAATGTATGTGGTTGCAATGTGCAAGTTTCCTCAACATAATGAGGAATGACAATTAAATAAGACAATAAGACATCACCTTAGAGTTTGTATGTCTCTATGTTCTTGATCTTTCATCAAGTGTACTTTAGAAGTCACATGTCGATGGTGATCGTAATTGTCAAATAATCCCTATAAAATCTAAGAAGATGTTCTGGCATACATATGTGCTCTAGACATTTAATCATGAATGACATGGTTCTCTGCATTATGCAGAATGGTAGCTCGAAAGAGATGATGCATTTAAAATGTTTGAATACCTACCTAAACCTAAGTCTCTAAGAGTTAAGATGTATGTAGATATGATGAGTGTCATCATTCTACTATCTATACTATACTCAATTCATTCATGAAGCTTCACAATAATCATTTTGAATGAATTTAATGAAGCATGTATAAATGTTGAAATGCTCTTGTATTGAAATCCTTTGAATTCAACATAAGAGATTCTTTGTCTTGAACAATGGTTGTTTATAGATGAAGAGAGCGCAGTGGAAGCATGGGTTAGACCCGAGAAAGAAGGAAAGTCAAAGAGTTGACCTACTTCTGTGACTTCCATATCACATCCGAAGAGTTGGATGAATGCAAATACTGCAATAAGTTGATGTGTTGATAGTATGACTATCAAGTTTATCTAAAATCCTTAGTGAAGGACTAAGATAGAGCATCAGAATAATCTACATATAATCATTGACTCTGACTTTCTTATTTCATAAGATAAAGTCTGACAATTGTATCCCAATGTTCTAATGACATTTGCAATTGGTTGCATATATATTAGAAGATTAGAAATTTGATCTTAAGGTTTAGTAGTCATCTACGTGGATATTGATGTAATTGTTGCAGCAATCTCTGTTGGATAGATGGACTTCATATTCTCAGTGGGAGAGCCCTTAGTCTTAGAGAATGTCTCTATGACCTAGATATTGGAATACCCTCATCGTTTGTTTCTAAATGTTGGAAATAAACATGAATTCTGAGATAGAACTATCATAAAGAGTTATGATGGAAATATTTCAGATAGTAATCTAACATCTAGTGGACTCCACAAAATTAGAAAGTTAATGAATGGTTCATTAAGATTTCTAATACTGAATATCAAACTTTATAAGATTAATAGGAGGATGAAGATCATTTGACAATGATCTGGCATGAAGCCTTGGACATTTGTCTGTTGATTTAATCAATAGACTAGTAAGAGATGAAACTTTAGAATGTCTAAAATTTCAAATCTCACATACTTATGAATATTGTATTCAAAGTAAAATGTCCAATACACCCTTCTCTAGGAATGGTGTTAGATGTCGAGGTATTCAAGATCTCATACATATGGATGTATGTAGATCATCTATATCATAGTAAACATTATGGTTATGTGATATCTATAATGTATGATATGAGATTTCTTCTCTTCACCTAAGAAACCTTTGAAATGTTCAAAGATTTCATAATTTAGGTTTAGAACCAAAATTTGAAGAAAGATGAAATGAAGTTAATCTAACCAAGGTAGCAAGTACCTGTTAGATAAAATTCAAAGAATACCTTATGGAGATATGAATATCATTTCTATCTCAATCCTCCTAACACACCTAAACTCAATGGAGTTGTAGGGAGATACAATTGGATCATGTGTGACATGATTTGATCAATGATGAATTTTAGCATAATTATCCTCTTGGTTTCCTGGTATATATGTGTAGTAGAGACTACAATATATATCCTTAATAAGATTTCATGCATGTAAGCTGGAATCTAGCACTTGAGAGTGCTGCTTCATTAGGAAAATAAAGGATGGTATTGAATACCTACTTTATGACCTTGAGATTCTTAAAAGATCTCATATCTGAGAATGTGATTCTTGAAGGATTGAGACTTTTGAGAATCAAGATGAAAATGAAGTGAAGGAACTCATTTTATCTTGAGAAGATAATGAGGCTCCTAAAATCGGAAACTTAAAGGATAATTAAAGATGAAGCACTAATACCTCTTCAAATGAGTTTGAGGATGTATTCCATGTGTCAGTCAAGTCTGACAATGATCAGACTTCATGTGATGAAGCTCCTGAAGATCATGACATGGAAAGATGGATATTAGCAATAAAGTTTAAAGTAGACTTTATACAAATGTTGTATATGGACCCTCGAGGATCCACCTATATGGGTAAGACCCATAAAGGTGTAAATGGATCTTCAAGAGAAGAGGGAACCTGATGAGAAGGTAGAGACCTTCAAAGCTCGGTTCGTAGCCATAAGCTACACACCGGAAGAGAAGACATTGCTTGCAATGAGACTTGCTCTTCGGTAACCATGCTTAAAATCATCAGAATATTGCTAACCTTAGCTACACAACTTGACTATTGCATCTTCAAGATGCAAGTCAAATTGCATTCCTCTAAGAATACCTCTCTGAGGATATTCACATGAAGTAGCCCCAGGGCTTCATGGTTGAGGAAAGCAAGGTGTGCAAGCTAAAGAAACTCCATATATGGACTCAAATAAGCTTTTTGTTGTTAGAACATAAGATTTGATGAAATTATAAATGTTATGATTTCAAATAAAATCTTGATGAACCATGTGAAGCTTAGTGGGAGTGCCATTGTGTTCATCGTGCTAAATATAGATAATATCCTAATCATTTGGAATGATATGAGGATGATAATAAGTGTTTTATAGACTGGCTATTCCATACCTTGAGATATGATCTCATGAATACCTCTTAGATCTTAGTTCTGAAGTTGTTCAGAAGCAAAGAAAAGAGGGTATTGGGACTGTCACGTTTGTAGTACACCTTGGACATATTCCATTATTGGAAATTCCAAGAAAGGCTTCCTTCCCTTGAGATTTGGTACTGACCTATCTAAAGGGATAGCACCTCAAAGAGTTGAGGAAGTGAATGCTAGAACTGCTTGCACTTGTGCATCAGTTACGAGAAGCTAAGTGTATGCTAGATGTGTACAAAAGCCAGATATCTGCCATGCAGTGGGAGTAGTAAAGTGTTGCTAATCCGACTATGGAGATATAGAACACTTGATTGCAGTAACAACAATATCTTCAAAGATGACAAGGCTTTAGAGATAGTAATCTCTAAGTCTTATCTTCAAGAAATTAAGACTTTATAGATAGAGATCTAAAAGGTCTTAACTATGGATACCTTGAGAGATAGTGATCTCCCGAAATAAGGGCATTCTGATAAGGATTATGGAAATACTGGTTATAATTATTGAGCAATAGTATCAAGGACACTATAATTGCTTTATCAAGATTGAGTATTGGTTGCATAAGATGCAACATTCGCATTGGATGCGAGCACTGTTACCTAGGGATATGCAAGTACCGTAAAAGGACTTGGCATAGTCTTTTGGGAACAAAGTGACTGATCAGCTTACCTAGCTATTTTCTAAAATAGCCTATGATTGTCACATGAGTGTGGGTTTAAATGATTAGCTCATTAATGGCTCTTTGGGCTAGTGGGAGATTGTTGGACATGAGAGCCCACGGCGAGCCATTATGCAATAAATGTTATTGCAAATATCATTCCCTGATCTGAAATGAAGAATAAGTAATTTGCATAATAGGTCCCTCTGTACAATTAGGGTTATGTACCATGGCTATCTTAATGATCATACAACTGTTGATTCAATTATTGAATCATAGAGGCTGGTGCATGGATGAATATCTAAAGAGTTAGATTGAGGACTCATCAAGCACCGTCAAATGATTGTTAAGATGTGATCTCCAGCCTGAGTAGGAGATGGCAATCCTTTCTCACACAGGCTGATATCTGACCGACCTCTTGATGCAGGTTCTCTGCATAGGAATAGAGATACGGAGGTGTCGGATTAGTTAGGTCAAAGAGTTGACTTAACGAGATCGAGATAACCTAAGTCCTGTGTTGAATGCTGTCACAGCATAGGCACGCATCCTCTGACCGGAGACAGATGTACTACTATATGTCTAAGTGTGTACATTTGGCAGACCAATAGGTTGATGACCTAACCAAGGTCTATACACCGGCGCGCTGGTGTGAATGTAAGGGCATATGAGTAATACGATCTCTCAAAGGGATCATACAGGTTCACTATTGAACCGGAAGACATGAGCTCACTTATGAGATATTGGGAAGAATCAAATTTCATGCACGGTCGTCTCGCTTTAGAAGCTTGACTTAATTTGTAGGTTTGATATATACTTTTGGAAAGTATATGATCAAGACCTAGGTATGATATATGCTTTTGGAAAGTAAATGATCGATACCAAATCCCAATGATCAAATGAGAAACTTAATGATTAAACTCTGAAGAAGACAGTATAAAATTGATCTTGATCTTCGGGTTGATCATGGGTCTTCCAGTATGCAGGATGTACAGGTATTGGGAATACCTGAGGGTGATGTGATCATAAACGATTGTATATCCATGACGCTTCCATTCCGAGGGAGTGATGAAACAGGTCTGGATTTTAGTGACTCCTTCCAGTAGAGAAGCAATCTGATCTTAGTCCAAGTCTTTGACATTGGTCTGAATGAGATTCAGATTCAATGAGAAGATTAGATTTGCGGTCTTGATTTAATCAAGCATCTGTGGAAAGTCCGTAAGATCTAGATTTGAGATAAGATCTCAATATCCAAGTCACTATACGTGGAACAATACAATCGCCCTGTCCTTATCTCCAAGTATCTGCGGAGAAAGCACATTATTCTTGAAGGGGTTCAAGAATAATTCATTTGATGAACTTCATATCCAAGCAAGAAGAACTTGATGATTAAATGAGATTTAATTATCAACCATAATATGAATGTGATTTATATTTTCAGAATAATTATCCAAGATAATTAAATGGGATTTAATTATCAAGGATTAGAGAATGTGCATATTATTATCCATAATATTTGTGTATTGTAAATATGATTTATAATATACATATATTCATGAGACAGAAATTTAGTAAATAACATTTGTTAATTATTAAATGTGGATTGGATTCACATTTGTTAATTAACTGGAAATGTCATTTACAAATTAGTTTGGGATGTGAATATGATTCACATATTTTCAATGGCATGATTGAAATATTCACAAATTAATTTGGAATTAATTTGGTGAGTAATTTTGTGATAATAGTTATCACAAATTATTAAGAGATAATATGATATATTAAAAAGGAGATAATAAGCCACCATTGATGAGGTGGCGTCACCCATGAAATAGTCATAGGTGATGCCCCATTTTAGGAGGCTACATTATCTCCATTTTATTATCTTGATAAATCTCTTATTTAATTGATTTATGTTAAATTAAATTGTATTGATAATATTGCAACATATATTTAATTTAATTATAAATAAATGTTGTTGGTTTTAACAAACAGCAATCATAGCCATTGATTTTGCATAGACCAAGCCTGGCCGTTGGATCTATGTGTCCCATGGATTGAGATCCATTGGATCCTAAACTAATATAAAAGGAGGGCTTGGGTAGCCTTCCAAAGTACATGATTAAGAGTTGTACAAGGTTACAACTCTCTCTCTCTCTCTCTCATATTCTCGCCCTCTCTCTTTCTCTCCTCCAAAAGATGGCAGTCCATCTTGTGTTGAGAAAAGAGAGACTCTCAGCTTCTCCTTCGACGACTCGAGGATGTCCTTCTTCTTTGGAGTTGCATACTCTAAAGGAAGACGACGGATTTCGTTTGATGAAATCAGGAGAGCCATCGCTTGGTTCTTCATTAAGGATTTGCGGGAAGGACGCGACTCATCATCGTGCCTGCAAGTGCGTTCTTCATGGATCGGACTTGAGACAGGAGGATCTCTACTTTGGGATCTTACGACCACAATCACGCCCCAAGAGGTATTCCTTATACTTGTGGTTTGATGAAACGATCCGAGAAGTGTTCTCGTGATCATGTGGTTTCATCTTTAGATTTAAAAGAAAATTTTAATTTCCGCCGCATCTAGCATCTAGTACGAGTAGTTGCTCCGATTGCATACGATGCGATCGACACGCTTCCGTGATGCGCTTAAGGATTCTCAATATCCTTCAAATCTATCCGGATCCATAGTCATAATAGCTCTCACAGAGGTGAGAAAGGGTCATCCCAAGATGATTGGAGGACACTCCATAGAGGTGGAGGTCTCCATTGGCAAGACAATGAAATCTGTAGTAAAGCTCATGCTCTGAATCAGAATGATGTCGTTCTCAAGAATACCCTTCAGCCTCTTTATTGATCCATCATCAAATTGAACAATCATCATGGTTTTCTTGAGAGGCCTTAAGTAAAGAGACTGTACCAGCAAGAAGGGAATAATGCTAATCGAAGCACCGTCATTTAGAAGAGTGTGATCACAACTATGGTCAACGATGGTGCGGATGATGAAAGATGTAGGAGTGTTCCTCTTCCTAGGAATGGGACGGTGTGTGATGGCATGGCTAGTGGTCATAGTCAGAATGTGGCACTCAGATCTACTCCTCTGCTTTCTCTTCTTATGATTAGGAGTAGATAATTGGGACATTTCCTGGAGAAGTGGGGCACCAATGATCTCATGAAACCACCACTTCAGGTTCAGTCAGCATTTTTTTGAATTTTTGGACCTCCTCCATACAAGGGAAGAGATCGGAATCATCATCTACATGAGGAATGCCAAGAGCAGTCTGTACAGTGGTATCCTCGAGGTCAAGGGTGGGATAGTTTGTGAATGAATGTGTGGTCAAAGGATATAGCAGATGAAAACTCTCCTCATAAGCAAGATCAACCAAGTGCCTACCAAACTCTTTTTGTATTTTTAAATTTTTCTCAATTTTTTGTATTTTTGGTGATTGCAAGCTCTCATGGAAATCCTCGAGTGAACCCATATCATCAAATGGTAGAGAATCATGGTTGCTCCTATTTATACTAGTGAGATTGCCAATCCTATGTCTCATATGCTCCATAATCTGGGTCAAATGCTCATAGGCGGACTCCATGAAAGGTGACTCCAACATATCAGTCTCGAGTGGATGTGAAGGGAAATGTTAAGGTGGATGTTGATAAAAATCCGAGGGTTGATATTGTGGCTGAGGAGGATATGAACAAAAGTTAAGAGCAAAGTCCTCCTGGCAAAAGGGAGGTGGACCAGCTAGAGTGAATGAGGGCCCCACAAACTCCGGATAAAAAATGCTCCAGTTGTTCGTCTCAAAATAAAAGGAAAATTATCAGGATAACACGATGGTCAAATCAAGAGAAATGATAAGAAAGGCGCAAATGCGCAGAGACGATATAGAATATACACAAGTAATCACAGTCAAACTCACACAAAATAAACCCCTCAATTCACCTACTCAACTCGGTGAAGACCGTGAAAGACCGATCTTTTTTCTTGTTTGTTTTAGAGTTAGGTGAAAATCATAAAATTATGCAAACACTTAGGTTGGCTTAGATGGGATTTGGACACTAACCTTAGTGTATGCGTGAGTAATGTAAAATGAAGACAATGAGGGGATTTCTCGCCCCAAAACAAATAATTTCCTTTTTGGTGTTTTTTAGGGTCATGTAATATTAGCATTACCAATTTTATTGATTATCACTTTTTTTTGTTTTTTAGTAAGAATGCATGTGCCTATAGAGGAGTCAATTCCTTTAAGCACCTAGGTTGTCAAAATCAGATGAAGAGTCAGAAAAGCAATGCAAGAAGCAAATCGATGATGTATGCTAAAGTGTAAATGTTCACCTTGCCTCCAACTCTGCATGAAAAGATGCTCAACAGAATTGAAACCTACATCATATGCAAATGCAAGCCGATGAAATCACCCTAAGTTCAGAAATTGCTATTATCGTGAAGAACCAATGCTAGCAACTTAGAATGGAACCTAAGAGTCCGATCTTGGAGTCTCCTCGGTGTCCACAACAGTGGGTCTTGCAAGCGATGTATGGAGGACTCTCACGGCATGGGGTTCCGAGACTGAGTGAGAAGCAATTCAAAATTTGACTAGATCCAAACGAACTATAGGCACCGACAAAGGTTATTAGGTGTTTGGACCTAGTGCTATCGACAAGAAATTCCTAAAACTAAGGGCTTAATCACACATAAGAAATAAAACGAAATTGGGAAAGAAATAAAAAATTGCAAAGAAAATGAGGTAAAACCTGTGAGGCCACCAAGGGAACAATCCCTCCGGTACTGGACTTCGTGAAGTGTGAAAGTCCTGAGAATCCTATATTATTAAAATAATAGTCGTCTCTCTCTCTCTCACTTAAATTACACAAATAAATAAATACAAAATTCTCAAAATGTGATTGTCTTCTCAAGTCCTCCAAGTCTCCTTTTATGTTACGTCAAAATCCCACACCACCTTTTACGTGGGTGCGCAGGAGCCTTGGGTGAAGCGTCTCCCTCAATCCGTGGTTCCCTGGCAACAGTGCCAATTGTTGAAAGGGATTTAGCGGAGGTTGGTCATTGAGATGACCTCAAACAAAATCCAACTTCAGACAACAATAGACCCACAAATAAATCAAGCAATGAAATGTAAATGTGGAGTTAAAATTTATTATAACTCTACAACAAGTATATGTATATGTGCAAGTACGTAGAGTGTCGAACGCAGGGAACAAGCAAGATAGATCTTGCAATAATTACACAAAAATGATTATGATGTAAGTGTCTATAAGCGCTCTTTTTAAGGGTTTTTAGTTTTTAATTTCTTATTTTATTTTTGTTTTATATTTTTATATTTTGATTTTAAATTTCCAAATTTTGTATTTTCTTTTTATATTTTATATTTTTATACTTTCTTCTCCTTTTCATAAATATAAGGCTATATAAAGGATATATGTACAAGAGAGGCTAGGGTATATATAAATATTAATAAAAAAACAAAATGAAGGAAATAAAATATTTTTGGGTTTTTAATAATTTTCTAATATTTTTGTGATTTTTTAGGAATTTGTAATAATTTTTAAATATTTTTAAAGTAAAAAATACCCTAAAATAGGGTTTAAATAAATACCTAAAATTAAAATGAAGATTAAAAATAGAAAATAGAATAAAAAAGTCTCCAAACTAATTTTAGTAAATAATAATAGTATAAAAAAATTCAGAGACGTAAATTTTATTTTTGGGATTTTTAAGGATTTTTTTGTTTTTTTATAAAGGTTTTAGGGGGTTTTCTATTTATTTGAGTTTCTTTTGTAATTTTTAATGATTTTAGGCCTGAAGGTTAAAAATAATTAAATAGACAAAATATAATTTTTGGGGGATTTTTAAAAACATTTTTGTATTTTTCATGTTTTTTATTGCAAACATGGACAAAAAGGGGATGTTTTTTGTTTTTAATTAATAATAAAAGGCTTCAATTCACAAAATAAAAATACATGCATGAATGTATGTCCAATTAGGAAGCTACAACTATCTTTTGAGAAATTTTCAAGTTTAATAAATATTTAAAATAAATAGAGACAACTAAGAGAAAATGCAATACTGGCTGGTGTATTAATGTAATTATCAGAAAGTTGAGGGGCATAACTGCAATTTCACCACAAATAAAACTTTGGGTCCCCTCCCAAAATGCCCACAACTCACGCACCCGACACGTAAGATGACGTGGCCGGAGACCTACTTGCAAATAATAGAAGTACAGGGGGCTAAATGTAATTATTCCAAAATAAAATACACAGCTGATGAAATTTTAAGTCCTACATAATAAATAAAAAACTGTTGGGGAAAAAACATAAAATACCTAGTGATGTGGATCCAACGGTGCTCCTCTTTCCACTTGGACACATATCAGCACAGGAGGAGGCAATGATGCTTTGCTGCAACGTCCTAGATTAAATCACCCGAGGACGATCAATGGTGAGGAAGAGGCCTGATCCGACGGCTACTATGCGATATGGGATGTGGCCTTGATTCGACGGCAGAAGGCAGTCAAGGAAGAACAGGGAGGAAGCTCCGGCAAGGCATGCTTCCTCTGACGCGCTGTAAAGCTCCAAAGTGGCTGAGTATCTTCTTGCGATGGTCCTCAACTCGCAGGCGGTGCCAAAATGGCAGGGCAAGCACAGATGCGAGATCGTGAGTTCAGGAAATGTTGGGCGCTCTAAGAACCGCGATACTTCAAAAATTTGACCTCTTGAGGAGTCTAAAGCCCCCAGTACTTGCAAGAAGGTTGAGTATATATGAAACGATGGTCGTGAGGCCTTGTTTGGTGGAAGGGAGCGAAGGTGGCGTGAGGCAGAGGTCCGCCGAAACTTAGCTCCGGTGAACTACGAAGATGGGTACGTAGGCGATTAAAGGCATATCTAAAGGAAACAAACTAATGCTAACGATATGTCTAAGCTATTCATGCAATAAAAATGGGAAAATAACCTCAACTTGTGCATGGATAGGAGATATGACCTCACAACGGTGGAGGTTGTCGGAGATGGTTTAAACGCCCCTAGACGCTCACCAAAGCCAACCTCCAGCTGCTGGAGGGGAGCTGTCACCTCCCCGGTCCAGAGTACGGCAAAAGGAAGGCCAAGGCATGGTTAGAGAGGGTTCAAACGAGAGAGGAAAGCTCGGAGGGGCTTATGTACAATGTGGTGAACAATGACAAAGAATGAGGAAGATGGCAGTGATTCAGAGCTCCAATCTCCGAGGCAAGCATCGAGCGAGCATGCTTGATGAACGAGGAAAAAATTCAAGAAGGGATCGAGGTGAAATTGTGAAAGGTGCGACCTTGAAAAATTCATGAAATGTTGTCTGGCATAGAGGGCAGAGCAGGTCAGAGAGTTGACCACGAGTCAACTCTCCTCACCACTTGGTTGGTCCACGTGGACATCCAGGAAAAATCCCTGGAAAATTTTCAGAAAAATCAATTATAATTAGTAAATGAATTTATTAATTTTAGGTTATAAAAAATATGTATTATTTTCTAAAGAATTTTAATATGATTTTTACTTTTTGTTTAGATCTTTATATTTACAAGTTACTTTTTAGGGGTTATATGTAGGTATATTCATCTATATATATATATATGTATTTTATTTTTATTGTGTATTTTTTATTTTATTGATTTAACTTATTATTTTATATATTTATATTTATTTTTAGATACTTGAATACAGTTTTATTTTATTTTTCTTATATAATATATATACTTAAATATATAAGTATATTATTTATATCAGTATATTTATTGGTAATTCATCTATGAATTTTATACAAATATTTTATTTTAATGTTTTTTAGGTTTTTATTCTTGTTTTAATATGTACTTATAATATAACTAATATTTTCAAAATTATGAAAATATAAAAATATAAAATAATGAATAATAAGTAAATGGAATATTTTAATCGGGAAAACTATACAATAGGGGTCCAAAACCTAACTTTCACATTGTAACTCCAACAAATATGAAACTACCTTCAATAAATAGCTTATTAAAATTTACATTTTTTATATTTAATTATCTACAACTTTCATGTTCAAATATTCTTAAATTGAGGTATAAAAGTGGAATTAAAAATAGGTCCAAAAATGAATAAAATAAATAGGAATTTTATTGGATTTTGGCCCTTATCTCCCACTGCTTTATTCCTTGTCGACCAAATCATCAAGATATCTGGATCTCGAGGTTTAGGATCATTAAATGTCTACGATATTTTATTCTTTTTCTTTTCTTTATTCTATAATTTGGCATTAAAAATTCTATTTTATGCACTATTTACACAATGATGGATGAATGCTAAAATGCATGAATTAAGGGTATTTACATGCATTTAGTATGGTTTTTAAGGCCAAGATGATAGAATAAAGATGATGAAACAAAGATTCATCACCTAGGTCAACTATACAGCCTACTTTGCCCCCTCTTCTGACAAACGTTGTTTTGCCTAACTCTCCAACTTAGCTGAATTTTCACGCATGATCCATCGATCGACGAGACTCGATGCCTTCATCGAAACTCGTCACCCTTCGATATGTCATTTCTCCCACTCTTCTCCATCACCAACCGAATCTCCCTTCGTCTATAATCTCGTGACCTAACATCCCTCATGTCAGCTCCTCGGTTGGCTTCGCGCATGAGGTGACGAATGACCTGGTCCCCGCCGCTCAAAGCTTTTTTAGAGGGATGCCATCTCCGGTCCTTCTAGAGGTTCGTTGAGGCTTAGATTAGTTTCTTATTATCACATTTCTTTCCCGTATTTAGACTCACTGGTTTACTTTGCATTTAATCCATGTCTTTAGCGTAGATCTTAGATTTAACGTACGTTAGAGCTTAGAGCTCAGACCATTGTTCAAGCCACTTGTACCCTACGTGCTGACACCCAATCCATCGCATTAATTTTCCCAGCCATTTCTTCACCACTTAGACCCATCCACCACTTGGATCTCCCCTGGTTTAGTCCCCACATGCGGCATTAATTGCTGATAAATAGACGAGGAGGCTCATGTCCCTGTGTTCGACCTTGATACATTTACCTCCACATATACAAAAGTGTGGTATTCTGCATGTTATCTGAAATCATCTCTTAAACTACGAAGACGAAAATGACCTATTAAGCAGGCGATTTTGTGGTTCATCAGATGGTGTTGTTGTCGGGGACACAGCTCATCCTTATTTATTTATTGTATTTTATTGAATTATTCTGAGTTAATTATTCTCAAAAATTTAAGTCTTCATCTTGGGTTTGTTTTGACATCATTTTTTTGATTAAATTCCTTGATGAAATTTTGACATTTTCTTTTGTGGTACGGTCCATGGAGATGGAGGATGCTCGATCAACATGGAATCATGGAGTTGGGAGCTCCCGTTGCAAGGAGCCACAGAAGAAACTCAGGAGAATTCGAGAAATCTATTTAGTAATGCATTTCATCCCATGTTGTGTATATCATTATAATAATTGCATTTCCAGTGGTCCTCGTTTGAGGGATCGCGTATGTACCATGGACCTGGACCTTGCATATGTGTCTGGAGCTTGTTTCACCCCAGTCTAGGCGGGGTTTCACTGGATTGTTTGAACCTAGGGTTAGGTACGCGGCTCTCCGAGCTTCCTTTATTTTAGATATTTTGTGCTTGATTCGTATTATCGGACACAAAATAAGAGTCGAGTAGATTCACTTCATCTCCCTGACTCATTGAGACACACATAAACATCGATCTATCTAGCCAAATTTAATCTCCCTGCTAATAATATCATGTTCATGTGTTGTTTCCTCAACTTGCATATATATAGCATAAAATTTTGATACACTCTTGCATATGCATGGAGAACGCTGCAGGCATTGTAAGTTTCTCTCTAGTATACATCATGATTTGTCGAATACATTGGCTTTTCTCAATTTTCTTCTTGATTTATTACTTAGGATATTAAAGGAAATTGAGAATGGCCGACTAGATAATAAGTGCTTAATTTATTCTCTCACATTAATACAGTATCAACCTTAAGATAAAATTGGGACTGTAATGTAAGATGACTAAAATAAATGGAATAAAACGAACCTTGGATTATGGGAGAGCAATACCCATCGTACACAACGTTTGATTGAATTTTGAGAGGTGAGGACGTATCTCTAAGATAGTGCCCAAAAACTATATTTAAACCCCACGTAATGAACTTGAATTTTCGGATGATCACCAACTAAAACAAGAAAAGATAAATTTGGTTGAACTTTTATGATCTGCATATGTATGTTGGTCAATCAAGGAATTATTCTTGTTTGATTGAGCCTGATTTGTGTATTCTACTCAACCCTCCCATACCCACTAATCATCTCCGAAGATTCAACTACTTTGTAATCTATCCTCCTCCTCCACCCTCTCAAACTACCCAGTTCCCCATCCTTAGATCTTCATCTGAATACTTAGGTAACTCTTCAACCTAAGTATAGGGGGAACCTTGTACAATCTCTAGGTACTCACCACGGGTCTCTCTACCCTATTGCATATGCGGTACTTAGGCTAATCTCATCCTAACTATAGGGAGAACCGAGTCAAATATATTCTTCTCTCTTCTTGTTCTTCTTATACTTAGGTTATATTAACCTAGGTATAGGGAGCATCAGAGTCAGTTGTACTATATCACCGTGTATTTTAACTGGAGCTATGGCTTCATATTACTTTGTGTTATGAGGACATAACAAAAGTTTAGTATAGGGGTTATACCATATATATTGTATATATATACTTTATCCATAGCTCATATTTAGAAATTTTGAAACTTTTGAGGCTAGGGTATAAGTATTTTTTAACTGATTTTGTTAAAATGTTTGTACATGTTAGAAAAGTTTTCTAACTGTGTGACATTATTTTGAAAAATATTTGACATATGTTTGAGAAATAGGTTTGACTCATTTTAAAAATCATTTAAAAAATATTTGAAAATCAATATATAGATATATATATATATTATGTGACAAGGTTTGAAAAATATTTTCAAAAAACTTCTAAAAAATAAGGGACTAACTAGCTTGTTTTGTAAATAAAATTAAACTTATTCAAAAATTCCATAAAAATCTGAAAAAGTTAACATTATTTCTTTAGTAGAGATTCTGACTACTAAGCTTAAAATGAGTAGTTACTTCTCAGAAAGGGAACTATAGTATCCCTTAAAAGAGTAGGTGGTTAAAAGATAATGTCAATGGCATCTTCTCAAATTAATACACGTAGTCGTCTAATAGTCCGTACTTACACCCATACTAGCTGAAAGAAGATGCAATTATTCATATGAACTTGGTCTTGTTATTATTTCTAAAAATAATAATAAATAAAAAATCATAAAAAATATAAAATCAAATATTACAAAAAGTCACTAACTTTGGAGTTGGTGTATTCCTGACACATTCACCAACATTCAAGGCTTAAGGATTCATGGAATCTTGATTTTTATGATCTTGAGAGTATGAGTTAACCACCTTAATCATTAGGGTTTTAGACTTAATAATATATACTTCCCTAGTTTGAAAGATTTGAGCCCTATATTGAACTCTTAATCTCAACTTTCTAAAGAATATGATTAGCACATCACTTTCACAACTACATGAATGATGAGAAGTGATGGGGTATCACTTGAAAGACTAGGACTGGAGATTTGAGTCTAGACCCCATCTAATTATGCTCGAGGATGGGATAAAGTCAATGATGTCTTCAAGAAACCTGAGAGTCAGCAAACCCTATCTAGTATGTGACCAAGTTCTCATGCTATCATTTGATATTGACATATGTGCCATGGTGTGATGAAACTAAATAATTGTTGATCAATGTGGACCAATTCCTGGTAAAAGCAGTGGAGATAGCCAAAAAGAAAAGAAAAAGAAATAATTACTGAAAGAAAAGCTCTCTTAGTACAAAGTCAAATTTCAAAGAGCTTCAATTAAAGGCGAGCGCTCCCAACCATTTCAAAGTATCCACTTGAACCAAAGGTAATTACGAAAAATGAGTCGGGCTAGTACATCAAAAAGAGCTCTGCATCATAAGCGGTACAAGTCTGGGTGTAAGTATATTAGACACTTAAAGAAGATACACCCTGGTGTACTCCCAGGAAGAAAGTACATACAACCGAATAGCTTTTGACGGACGCACTAGACAACAACCAAAAAGATATGTCTTGAGTAATAAGGCACTCGAGATGATCCTTGTTCCAATGTGAGGGAGAGAAGAAAAGACACAATCCAATGCCATCCTTATCTGGTCGTCCATCTAAATTTTCGTGTTAGACAAACTAATGAGACGATGGATTGAATGCAAGAAAAGACTTTATTCCCTAGTCTTGAGGATTCGGACTAGAGGAGAGTCTCTTGGACTAGGACCGTGGGTGACATCTAGATTTGACTCTCGTGATTGCAGTACACTAAATATCATATCCTTATACAAACAGAGAGGCTGAAAATTAGAGAAGTTGGATTCTTTTTTTCTAGAGCATGGTTGAACCCAGAATTTTAGGATCACTCAAATTAAGGGTCTTTGATGAATTGAGGTTTGAAAATTCACATGCACTGTCAGAAATTAATATGACTCCTTTCTTTATATGCTCGAGGACGAGCATATTTTAAGTATCGAGGATGATAAATCTCTGATTAATCATATCATCTATCAATTATTATCCTCATTGATTAAAAAACTCAATAAAAAGCTCCATTATATCCACCTTATTAACAGTCAACCCTTCTCCCGTAAATAACATTAATTTCTGTATAAAATTAACACCTTTTATTTTCTATATTTTTCTTACTTTATTTTCTATTAAAACCTCCCAAAAAATTAGATTAGATAATGTAGATTTTTTTTGTTTGAAAATAATTAAAATGAAAAAATTGCAAAATATTTAAATCAAGTTTTTTAATCCTTTAAAAATACTTCCAAAAATATTTTCTTCTTTATTTGATCTCTTTTGACTTTTTGTACATATGAAACTTGTAGATCTCATTGAGATCTACAACTTTTATGTTTTGACTTGTTGCTAACTAGGTCTCCTTTTATTCTTTTTGTATTTTCTTATTATTTTTTCCTTTTGAATAAATACATTGGGCCACGTGGCACCCTTTGGGCTGCCCACGTGGCTGCTTCTCCTCATGCCCCTCGCCTCTGCTCTCCACCGTCTGATCTCCTCATGCCTCCATCCTCGTCGTCCCTCTACGTTGCACTCACAGCCATCAGATTGTCCACTCCTAATGTGGTATGGGTCGCACCTTTCCGCCTTCATAGCAGCCATCAGATAACCCTTCATTCGATGGCTCTACTCCCTCAACATCTACCGTCCTCTCATAGCTGTAGGATCCCCCCCTCTTTGTGATTCTAACATAACCCTTAAATCACATCCCCTGATCTGATCCAATCCATCACATCGTGCCTTCATGTGGGTTGTCCGATCGTAAGATCCAACGCCTGTTCCGTCGTCACTTACCTCCATCTCACCATTTCCCTGTGTAACACTCACTGCATTGATGAATCTCGTATTCATCATACTAAAATTTATCTATTAGGCTATGTTCCTCAAAATACATATGCATTTAATAATTAACAGAGCATCATTAGTATTCATACATGTGTAAATAATATTTGCATTCCATCATGCATAATTGCATCAAAAATCCATGTGTAACATGGCCTAAAAAGCAACTAAATTCTCATATTTTTAATTAATTCATTCTAACCCCAATTGACCCCAAACCACTTCCAATGTGTAGATATTACTGAGACAAATAAATAAAAAAATACAAAAAAATTACTAACTCAAATAAGTGTCAAATAAATCCAAAACCAAATTTCACATTTGACGGACTAGAACGCACATATCTCCCTCATACAATATCCAATTTTGGTCTCCTCACTTTTAAAGTATTTCAAATACCTTAAAAACAATATCAATTTTATAAAATTCAGAACTCATATGTGAAAGTGGGGATTTGGGCCTTCTTTTGTGCATTTTAACTTTTTGCAATTTTTGACCTGAGTTTTTATGTACATAATTAACCTTTTTATGTTTATTTCTTCTTCATTTGTATTCTTTGATAAAAGTTTTATTAAAAAGGCATAAAATTCCAAATCTATATTAAGATTGAAATCAAAGAAACTTATTGTGTCCGAGTGTCCGTTGTGAGTCTGTACAAAAATTCTCGTGTTTCATACTTCTATTTTATTCCTTTATTTTCTTACTCATTAAAAATCCAAAAAATAGATTAATGTGTAACTGATTTTCTTATATTTTATCATAGTTTTCCATATTTTTTATCCTCTTTTAAAACCACCAAAGATTTTAAAACCCCCAAAAATCGGTTTTCTATACACATGGAGACCACCAAAAACATCACTTTTACATATGACCTCTTTGCTCTTGCTCATTCATGAAAGTTGTATATTTCGTTGAGAAGAACAACTTTCATGAAGGAAAATTTTCAATCCGAGGTCTCCTTCTATTTCTTTTTCATTTTTCTTTCCTTTTAAATTTTGATTTTTTTTTGGTGACACGTGGCAGCTCCTGGACATGCCATGTGGCACCCCGTTCCTATCATCTCCAGCCCTCATTACATGCCTTTCATGTGACGCTGCCCTCTCCAGATCAGTCTCGTGCAACGCATGTGACCCTCGCCCCTTCTCCTTCCCTGCAACCGCCTCTCCCCAGACGTTTCACCCTCCTCCCTCTCGCACAATGCTCACGCCCCTCACCAATTGTTACGACCGCCATCACTGCTCACCATTACACATCTCACCCTCCTATAAAGCTCCTCCCCTTGGCGGCGTTGTGCCCCATCCACCACTTCAAGCCCTAAGCCACCATGATTCCCTCTACCTTCCCCTGGTGACAGCACGGGAAGCCATCGACAAGCGAAGACACGTGCTGGGCGGCATGATCCAGGGGATTCTCCATCCCTTGTTGCATCCCTTCCGCAACTTGCCAAGCTCGGCTCTTGCCAGAGCCGAGAGCAACGACGGGTACTCGGCATTAGCACCTCCAACTACTAGGTGATTTCCTTCACTTCGTCATCATCAAGCAGCCACGCCACTACAGGTGGCTGCTCCATCTCATTCTTCGTCCCACAGCTGCACCTCAGCTCCATCTTCACTCTTATGTCACCTCATCCATTCCATCCGATATCATCAAGCTCCATCATTCAGCACCTCGACTCCAACACGCACTGCCACCCAAATCACCTTCGCTGCCTCTATTCTACGCCATCACGCACCTCCTCCCTCGCCACCTTCACATTCATCTCTCAGGTCTTTCACTATCAGCCTTGCAAAGGCCGGCCCTAGCTCCATTCCCTCCATCCGTGCAGAAGCTCTACCTCCCCTTTCTTTCTATGTGTTGTTTGTTGCTAACCTCTGCAGGAGAAGAACAACCACTCCGTCGAGCACCATCCTCCAGCAGCAAGCACCTTCGCGCGGGCTCCTCTTCACCCGATAGTCACCAAAAACCTCACCGCCACCGCATCTCTTCTCCGCCTCCTGCAGCTAGGGCCGCAGCAAACCCCTACCGTTGTCGGTCGCCCCTCCGTTGCATGTCGCTGCGACCCTCGGCCGTGTATCGGCTGAGGCGCAGCAATGCCTCCTTCACACTCGTTACTGCCAGGACAAATCCAATTTCCAGCCATCGTTGGATCAAGGCATTAGCCCTTGATCCAACAGCCCACTAGCCGTCACGTGTTCTTACCAAGCCTTCCCTACATGCCTGGAGGCTCGGGCTGCTCGGACCACCTCTCGCCACTACGTCAAGGCTCGGACATCTGAGCCTTTGCCTCGGTCCGCACCTCCGCCTTAGACCTTCCGAACCTCACCCAAACCTCTACATGGGCAACGGGCATTTGCCTTCGACTCCGAGCCTCAGCTCCTCCGTGACCGAACCTTCAACGCACGTGTCTAACACGTGCGTGACGGGGTAAATTGCGCTTGGACCCTCGCAAATTCAGAAAATTGCGGAAACATCCGCGAGCCTCAAGAAGCATGTGCCTTGCACATGGTAGCTGGGTAAATTTCATGCACATCTTCGCATGTTCCAGAATTTACGGTGCAGTCCAAAATCAGTCAAGGCACGTGATCCGCATGTGCATATTGGAAAAATTGCGTGAATCCCCTAAAAGTTTTTATATTTATAAATAAGTCCTCTAGGGGTTGTTTTTTAGAAGGAAATATTTATTTTTATTGTACTTTAGTCCCTGACATTTCAAATTAGCATAACATTTTCATACGAACTCCGTTTTTAGCTTATAATATATCATTTCGAAGCCTATTACATACTTTATCTTTTGGCATAGTTTGTGGACAAATCTAACACTGTTTCTGAAGGATTATTAATTGAAGAAGCATTTTTTATTTACATAGTCTACTTATTTACATATTGTGTTGTATTTTATTGAGAAAATTGACAGTCTCGTTTGCAGGGATTCGGTTAAGGATTTTAAATAGATTAATTCTATTACCATTCATGATTATTATTATTATTATTATTATTATTTTGAGAAATTAATCTGTCCAGGGGGAAAATCAAGGAGAAATTATTAAATTGCACAGATATTTTTCTTCATTCCTCTCGTAATTATTGATCATTTAATTTGAGGATTTAATCTATGTAGGGAATTCAATTGAGATGAAATGAATTCAGTTCACAATATTTGGATTATCATTGCGTGAATTCATTGTGTGATCTCACCAATTGCAGGATTAATCATATATCTATTTGGATTATCACCTACATCTGGATTAAATTGATTATATTTCTTGGAAACTTTTGTTTGATCTATGATAATTTTTTAAGGATTAGTTGATGAATGAATTTGAGGACTCATTTTTACAAATCAAATATCCATTATTCCCTCTATTTATTTTTTCGCATCTGTATTACATAGGAATATATTCTTCCAACACAAAAAATTAATCGAGAAATTAATTAATTACTTAATTTAATTAAGACCACACAACTAAAAATCACCCTACCCTTTGTTTGACCTTGGTCGACTTGCCAAGTAAAAATTTTCCACAACATTCAAAGGATTGTGGTTTTTGCTGACCAAAATTCGTCTCCTATACTACTACAATTTATGACTAATAAAGAGGCAGATTTTGCGTTCATCATGCATCCGCTCCCCCTTCCTATTTTGCCAGCCACTTCAGCCACTCTCTCCACTCATTGACCACACTCCCAAGTATCCCTAGCTTCCGCCACTCTCGTGCAGCCCTAAAGCCTCATCATCCGATCTTCTAGGGCTTCATTACAACTATTGCAAATTTCTAGACCACCACAGGTAACCAATGAACCCCCACCTTTAAATCTATATCCTCCGCCTCCATACTCTGTTATCCACTAATTGTCCAGCCTAGAGATAGGCTCTCTCTCCTCTCTCATGTCACAGAGGAGAAGGAATCGAGGTCCGCTGACCCCTCTACAGTGGTGTTGACCCATGATCCTAGTGGTCATGTTACGACTGCCATTTTCTCTCCATGAGCACCATGCTCCGGTTGAGCATGTCGTGCGAAGACCCCAAGCATCTCCGGTGCTTCACCCAAGATGCCTCATTCACCGTCCTTCTTCCATGATCTAGTAAGCCTCTCTATCCCTGTTTTTTCCTTTACTTTCTCCGAAGTAATTCTATGCTCACACAACATCTCATCAAACTTCGATCAACTTCCGAGCTATGCCACACATCCATTACCTTCGCGCCACCCTCCAATTACTCTTTTCCTTCTCCAGAAATTCGTTCACTACTCATCCCTTTCTTCTTCGGCTCACCAGAGAGAGTTTGGATCCTCCACTCCTTCATCCGATTTGGACCCCTACTTCACTCATTACACTCGTACGATCAAGCTTCGACTATCCTAACCACTTGCATGTCTTTATCTCTTGAATGGTTGGAGCTCCGTAGCAGCTTCTGTTCTAAAGCAGCTCCATTGGTCGTCCTCCATCGGCTTCTCCATCAACTAGCTGGTCAGGGAACCCTCACTTCCTGCTAGGGACACGATGGTTTTCGCACTCATTTTGTGGAGGTTCTCTAGTCTTCAGTCGCATCTAGGCTTAGGAGGAGCAATGGAGGAGCCATCGGAGCACATCCGTCATCGACTTGCGACGATGATGGGGGAGAATGGGCAAGAGATATAATCACCATTTGATCATCTGGATCGGACGTTCCAGATGAATGCCAAGCCTCTACAAACCATCTGACTTGGTGGAACAAAGCCTGCTCCGAAGCATGGAGGCCATGCCACATGGGCTCCAAACTTGCAATCGATCCTCCGCCTCGATCCAAGCCTATCCCATGCATGTGAAATGTGCATGTGGATTATGCAATTTGCATCCATACATCGGCAAGTTTGAAGATTTGCAAATAAGTCCTGCCCAAGCGTGCGTATCTCACGTGCCACTCTTGGTCTATTTATAAGGGCACACCATTGGATATATAATATTACAAAATACCCCTGAAAAGGACCTATTTACATATTTTATCCATTTTATCTTCGTATTTTATTGCATTTATGTCCTCTTTATTTAATATCTTGAACTTATAAACTCCAAATTAGATGATTTTATTTTTATTTTCATTTAATTGCTAACTTAATTCCTCCCATAATGGCAATATCGATTCTCTAATTCGATGCATAATTAAACAAGATATATTTTAAGAGATTAATGTATCATTGGTTTACTATTTTAATGCCATTCTTCAGACTATGAATTTTATCGGTATTCTAATGGATATCAAAATTTAGTCTCTTTTAATTGCTTAATAATTGAAGAAATTGCAAGGCATATTTCTGCTTGTATAATCATACAACATTGCATGTCATCCTCCATCATTTTTATTGATAAAAATCAAAATACAAATTGCATATAGCTCATCATTTCATCTTCCACTTTGTGTTGCATTTATTCTGCATATATTAAAATAATAAAAATGGGATGCATTCTAATTCTGTTTCCATGATGTATTGCATCATGTCTTGTGTTCATGGCCTTGCATTACGTCTTTGCATCTCACACATTTTCATCACATCATTATTTTTGTATTTTGTACACATGTTTGCACTATTTTGTGATACGCCCCTTTGTCTACATTAAGGAGACCTAGATATAAGATCATAATCTTTCATTTCAATCATTAATTTTCAACAAATAGATGAGGAGGCTCATGTTCCTATGTTCGACCTTGGTACATTTACCAAGTATTAAATATTCCACATATTCAAAAGCGTGGTATTCTGCATGATATTCGAAATCTTCTCCTATAGTATGAAGATAAAAATAACTTATTAAACATGTGATTTTGTGGTTCATCAACCCACGCAAAAGCCGTAGTCAACAAGTCTTTTTTCATAAACAAGACGACCATGCATGGAATTCATGACTCCAAAATATCTCATGAGTGAGCTCAGTCTCCTGGTTCATCAAGTATGAACATGTATAATTCCTTTGAGATATCATATTTGTCATATGTCTTCATATATACACTAACTTGGTGATGTATGGGTCTTGGTTAAGCCTTCAATCTAATGATCTATCTAATGTGACATTCAAGCATATAGATGTATATATGTCTCTGGACAAAGGATGTGTGCATCATCGTGACAGTTATGATTCAACTCTTAGTTTATCTCGACCTTGTCAAGTCAACTCCTTGACTTGACTATTTCAATACTTCTGAATCGCATTCCTATGCATAGGATTTGCATCAAGATGTTGATCAGAAATCAATATTTAATATAAGATAGATATCTTTTTCTCATACTGGAGATCTTTATTGAATATTCAAGATATTCAATATGGCCATTATACATAACCCTTACCATACAAAGGGACCATAATATTCACAATAGCTCATTTCACATGGACGTGATAAAACAATAACTTTCCCTGCATTAGGTTGCCAAGGGCTTACAAGTTCAACAACATCGTCATATCTTGTGTATTCCTCTTCACATATTTTTGTGGTAAATGATCGTGCATCTGGTTCATTATTTCCTAAAAAAACAATAGCAGAGCAAGGTTCAACATTGATGAGGGAATCGTGTAGCACATTCACATTTCCAAGAAACCATGGAGAAAAAACATTGGAGATAGTGGTCTTTGGGAGATATAGTCATCTATGGAGTCTATTATAACAACTAGAAGGAGATCATGAGCATGTATAGTGATGAGAAAAATGAGGATGTTGAATAAGATGTATATGCTTGAGAAAAAGGTCATGACAGGTGATGGTGCACCCGTTTTTTTCCAGGTCGAGCAATATGATAAAAGAGAAGTAAGTTGTTGGCATATCTGCTGCATGGGATACAACAGAAAGGAAAAGCAAGCGCAATTCACTTTTCCTAAGGAGATGGCACACTCTCTAGTCAAGATAGATGTGTGGTGTTACATCGATCGCAAAACACTGATTGTGAAAGTGTGAGAGGAGATACATCAAGGCACCCAACGGTGGGTGACACCTAGTGGAAGTAGAACTTTAGAAGAGTTTGCAAATGCAGAAGATGGTCTAGTAAAAAATCAAGATGGTGTGAAGATCTTGGTATTATTCAAATCACGGGAAAGATTGCGATGATTATGATTGAACAATTGAAAATCTTAATATTGTACAATTAGATTCTATGTAATCCTTGAAGATGATTTGATTAGATTTGTTCTAATCTCGTTAGGATCTTCGCCAAATGAAATTGATTGATATCTAAATTTATTACTATTTATTGAGACCTTGATTGGTAGAGATTGATTGCCAAGATCGATAAAAATTTCATTTAGGTCTACAAAGAGAGAAGAGGGGTGGAGAAGAGAAGGCAACCAGAGAAGGAAAAGAACATAAAATAGAGAAATCCATACTTGTTCTTCTTTTTAGTGAGTTTTCATCCTCCATTGAACCAACTATAATCTAGAAAGAAATACGAGTCAATGTAAAAAACACCTCATCTAACGTGTAGATGACTAACAAAAAAATAACGAAATTGCATTGGAGAATTATATGCTCTTTCGAGAGAGAGAGAGAGAGAGAGATTATAACTTTAAGGGCATGTTTGGTTGCTGAGTTGGACTGCATTGGGTTGGGGTACACCGGTGTGCCCCTCCTTCCAACCCTCTCAATCCTCCTCACAGTTTACTATTCACAGGGGTACCCCAAGTCAACCCAACCCAGTCCAACCCAACAACCAAACAAACCCTAAAGGTGTAACAGCCTCTAGGGTCTAACAAAAGAGGCCTCCAATGATAGATCCAATCCAATGCAACTATGCAAGTTGTGGGAACCTATACATTAATGGGGTGTGAACTCATGCCCCTCCAAGAATTTATTTTCGTCATCTATCTTCTCCATTGTACACATTAAAAGATCTTCTCAAACTATTGGTTGTCTTATATAATCAATTTTCCATGTGAAAGAATCTGAAATCACGAGCCCTAATGAAAGGGATGGACATGAACAAGTAGATAGATGAGTGGTATTAATGAGATGAGGAAAGGAAAGGTCCGTGCTCCTTTAATGAGAGCTCTGGGTGCCATGTTAGCTTACAAAGTCCAACTCTCAATCGAACAACCACTGTATTAAGCATTCAATTCCCAACTAGTTCTTAATTTTTAAAGTTCTAAATTTCTTGATTTCTTGAATCAAGATCACAATTAGTTCTTGATTAGGTAATTATATTCTGAAATCATTGATTTAGTAAATTTCTATTCTCACAAATTTTTTATACCAAAATTTCGTTAGTTCGCTGATAGAAGGATTTTTTTCAATCTTCATTTGCGATCTTAACATATGCAAAACCATTCGAAATCTACTCCAGATGAGGAAGTTTCCCTGTGAGTGGGCAGCAGGGATAAGTGGACGGGTATAGATATAGGTATTATCATATATTTAGCTTTTAAAAAAACGGATGTGGATACGAATATTCACAGATATTAACACTGTGTTAATATTAACTTAAAAATTGATATGAATATAAAATGGATACTAATCGCATACCAATATTATTATATTAGATGGAATACACATTATATAAAATATAATAAATGTGCTTATATCCTAATAATTATACCAATATGATGAAAAAGTTATGTTAAATATAGTTTAAAATAAACAGTAAACTACAAGAAATCCCTGAGCTATACATCGATTTCAATGTCTTATCTAAACTTTTAAAGTCAACAATATGGTACACTATCTTTATTTGTCTCAATGTGATTTTGAGCGATGTGATTTAAGGTTAAAAGATCAAACAATCAACTAAATTTCAATAGCAAATGATCACATTAAGACAAATCTTAAAGATCAGGTACCACATTATTATATTTTAAAGTTCGAATGCGACATTGAAATTGGGTGTATAGCTTGGAGATTTTTGTGTAGTTTACTATTTATATTAGATAATATTTATCATAACTTTATACATTATTTCACGATATTTAGTATGATTATTATCATATAAACATATTTACTATATTTCTATAATGTATATTCCATCTAATACATGTATATTTAAACTAATTTATAAGTTACTTCGAATACAATTGGTATACAATCAATATCCATTTTACTTATGTATCAATTTTTAAGGACATGGTAACAATTTTAATATATGTGAATATACGTATCCACATCGTAATTCATACTTAAAAATGGATAAGAATTACTAGATCAACGGTTTAAAATTAATATCAACTATATTTATATATCAAAACAATATACAGACATGGATACAAATGTTTATTAATATGAAAGTGATATATACATATGTGTATCCCTTTTAAAATAGATACGAATATAAATGTCAAAATTTATATAGAACAGATACGGTGGAAATGAATATATCCATATATGTTTACGTCCCTGTGAACAATGATGAGCACACCCTGACAGGGATCCTCTCACTGCCAAAGTGGACAATGTCATAGACACATACAATGCCAAAGTGGACAATGTCGTAACCACATCATTAGTGGGGGACAACTAAAAGGACATGAGGCAATGGTAATTGGTATTTAGAATATGGTACAAAATATTGTAGTACAACCTTTAAGAGAAGACAATCAAGTACTATTATTGTTTCACATAGGCTTCTTATACAACATGTAAACTCAAACCGAAAACTATGACGAAAATTCCTTATCAAGCAAGAATTTTGCGAGAACTAACTATTTACGATTAAATTACACAAAAATATCTTAAAGTTTGATTCTCATAATTGTGTTGAAAAATCCTAGCATTTAATGCCTAACACCTAATGTTATCACACTGTTAATGACAGTGATGGGGCGGATTTTTTTTAAAGATGAAATTATTCTTGGATATGTCTACTTAATCTAATGTTTAAATAAATATCATATGCTTTTTATGTCATTGCCATTAATATCACCTAAACATTGGAGATATGCCATTTCCGTATCAATTATAATAGTGGCAGCATTGTCAGGCTAAAAAAGATAACAATTCTTTTATCGTAACAATTATGATATAAATCTCAAAGTTTAGTCTATTTACATAATTTACTCTTTTTTGCATTCCAAAGAGATAACGGTATCTCTCTCAGTCCAGAACAAACAGAGAATATTTTACAGCTACTAAAAACCCACAACAATTATGCTAATTATCTTGGACAAAAAAGCTCAGATACTGCAGCACCCATCTGTAATCAATTAGGCAAATCGACGAAATTATATTTCAGAAACCAAAAGCAAACATACCAAATCAAACACCTCACGTTTCCACATTCTAGTAAACCTCGATTAAAATCTGCTGCACACAAAGCCAAACTGCCATCAAGACTTGTTGATTGATTGTTTGTCAGATACATATCAGTATTTATTTGGGCTAGAAATAAATAAGACGTGATTATGCAATAGGAGGGATAGACGTTGTTGGACGTCGTACAAGCGCTTTCTATCTATAGTAATAATCTCAAAACCGAGAGTAAGAAGGATTAGGTTTAACAGATAGCATCAAATACTTACACACAGGGAGAACAGGCCATTAATTAAACCCATCCGTTTATATACCCATGCGGTGAAGTTCCCGGGTCCAATTGCGGGTGATGATATCTGCAGAGGAAATAAAATACCAAAAAAATGCTTGTGAAGGCAGAAGCATCAACTAGAATCTTATAACTACTGCAACTAAATAAATACGCATTTGTATGAGCCCTATACGTATCTATTTCTCAAAAAATGTGCTGCATGGTCCCTGTGACAATAAATCATGCCATGGTTTAACATAGAATTAGGTGGCCTAATAGATGGAAAATTTATCGATGGTTTTGACTAGGGCTAAGTTAGCCATTCGGTTCATGTATCGATCGTGTAGAAGCTGTGCTTAAGAAGGCATAGTGAAACTTATTGAACCAAACACAAAGTGATCAAGGATTGTAGCGTCCTGAATTTAGATCCTTGGACAGTTATCAAGGAAATACTAGTCCTGACATTTTGATGGGCGCAAGCTCAAATAAACTAATTTACCACACTTTGTGTGGTAAATACGTGATCCAAGTCGTCAAGTAAGATGCAATCCTTCACGCCTATAACACACTTTGTGTGGTAAATACGTAATCTATGATGGCATTTTCATTCTTCTTTTATTTCTCTCCATCTTATCATCAGAATTTTCCATTCAAACTGTATTGCTTTATTATGTCCGCGGATCCGGCCGGCGAGTGAAGGCTATTTGATCCAGGTGGGATCTCACGAAATTGGGAATCAGGTTACAAAGCACCTTATATATGAGAGCTGGCCTGGATTATGGATGAAGCACCTCACCCCAGCCTCCATCTATCGGACCTCGTCAGTTGCTACCTGGTTCTTTCTTCTTTGTGATAATATCTCACTAGGGATGAAAACGGATACGGATATATCCGAATATCCGCTTACCGTATTCGAAAAATTATCGGATACGGATATCCGTATCCGAATATTAATCGAATACGGATCGGATATGGATATAGGTTGTAAAAAAATTCCGAATATGGATACGGATATGGTAATAGCTTGAATATCCGGATTCGGATCCAGATATCCGAATACAATATTTAATATTATTTTATATATTAGTTAACATAATATAAGCTACAACATTATGCTATTATAATAGTATTATACATTATATAATACAATATATTAACGATATTAATAAATTTCTATTTCTTTAGGTATGAGCGCTAATAAAATTTATGAAATCCTATCCTCTTTTTGCTTCCGGTCAAGAATACATGTCACGCCAACACTCTCATTTGTCATGACGCAACTTATTTATATTTCATTGCTATTTTTAAAATCATTATGAGCTTTGATAAAAAAAATCAATTCATATTCGTATGTGGTTTTTATTCAATTCTTATTCAGGTTTCATGTTTATTGGATCCATATTGGGATTTCACTCTTTATTCGATCCATATTTGGATCCGCTCTTTATTCGATCCGTATTCGGATCCGCTCTTTATTCGATTCGTATTCGGATTCGATAAATATCCGATTCGGATTCGGATCCGTATTTTTACGGATATGGTTTCCATAATGCATATCCGAATCATATCCGTATCCGTATTCGTATTCGATATAGATGAAGCGAATATGGATATGGAAATAGGCATATCCGATCCGTATTCGAACCGTTTTCATCCCTATATCTCACCCACGAAAGAGCCCCCTCATACCAGAATTCCGTCAGCTACTACATATCCTTCCACGAGGTTAAGGATGACGGAGGGACTAGGTGAGGGAGTGTGGTCAAGTTAGTGAGGGAGAGCCTTTTTTGACCTATGATATTAGATTTCATCTCTCACTATGAGGCGTACAAGCTCCCTCATTCGACTGAGATGAAAGAAAGATGGATGCCCCTTTATACTTTACATGGTGGCTATGCCATTTGGCTTAGGGCCTTTCGGTGGGCATTCACAAGAAGGGAATGAGCGCAGTGATGGATGGCTGATCTAATATATAACCGGGAAGACAGTTTTTCTCGAGAATAGCCCAAGAGCAAGCAAGCACAATTAGTTACTTCCCGTGGCTCACTTTCGAATATAATGATGGGGAATTTCCGCTAGGGGACTGGAGAAGTTTGAGAGTGCTTGCTTTCTCAAATCATTGAACTAGTGGAACAGAACAACATGATATTCTGGACTTCACCTTACCGAAGATCGAGGGCCAGAGATCTCTCTGATGATAAATTTTAAATGTGAGACTATGGTGTATAATGTTATTGGAACCCTGAAAACAATCTATGTAATGATTGACTTTCATACAAGTCACATATGTTAATTTCCATGGTTTATCAAATGTAATATGCATCGTTGTTTTCAGGGGCGGAACCAGGAATTTTATATAGGGGGGCCAAGTAGAGTTAATTTTTTTTGACAAATAGTGCAAGCATGAGATTCGAACCTTGGTTCTTTTAATAAAGGGAACAACACGTTACCATTAAGACAATGAGCATTTAGTGATAACATTTGGCCTTATTTTCTCTATATTTTAATGTTAAGCAGGGGCCATATTAAAATTTAACGAACATTATATAAGTGAAATAAATAATTAAGGAGGGGCCATGGCCCCCCTAACTTATATGCTAGTTCCGCCCCTGGTTGTTTTTCATTCTTGGAATTTCCAAAAAAACGATTTCTGATTTTGCTAATTAAGAAATTCATGGTTCCATTACCATTTTTCCGTAAGATTAAGAATGATTTCCCCCCTCCTCCACACCAACACCAAGGGAAAAATTATCAAAAACAAAAGAAAATGTTCATACCCCATTTGGATGGGAGGGTCGCAGCCCAAAGGTTGGAAGAAGGCCTCCGAATGAGGGGTCTCGTTGCGGAAGTGCATGTCAGAGGCATCCCCATTATTTTCCCATGATACCTGAAGGCAGCTCTCAAGCCCATTCTCCTGCAGCTGTTGACGAGACTTAGGGTAAGAAGACTCGAATATGCGCAGGCAATTTGGCTGTGCTATAGTACCTCGTGCTCTACTAGATACTACCAATGCTAGATTTGGTAAAATGGCACAACTAATAAGAGAAGTATGAGTTTAAATTTCATGCAAATCGGACATCCCTCGTATGATCATTGAAATAAAGTAGGTTTTAAGTTTTCACGATATTTGTACATTCGAAAATAGCATCCTTCATGAAGGGTTGAGGGTCTCGAATTGTGTTTTTAACTCCAAACCTTCACTTCAAACTGAGTTCTGCATAGGGATATAGAAAAAGGTTGACTATCTCCAAGGGGTGTCAAGTCGTTACTCTCATGGTTTTTCACTGTTTGTGTTGTAAGTAGCGGAAATAAACATGCAAAAACACGTTCGATCAAGCAAACACGCAAACACACAAATTTACAAGGTTCACCCGTAACCTGACTACATTCTTGGACGATAATGGTCAGTATTTGAAAAGAAGAAAATAAAGAGGATACATATAGCTCCCAATCTCAGTACAAACAATTCCTTGATGCAAACGGATCCATATACTCAAATAGAAACTGAACTTCTTATAAAATTTTCGATCAGGACACCACCCACGATAGGATATGGTGCGGCATGAGGTGCACACAAAGGTTCATCATATGGGTTCAGCAAAATTTGTTGGTTAGGATTCAATACATGTTAAAAGATTGCTTGGGCAATTTTTTCCCATTAAACTCTGGAATTTTATAAGCATGTGTCCTGTCAATTTTCATTATAATAGTATACTACCAACCCCTCCATGAAAGATAACCAAAACCAACTATATAAGTATTATTAAATTAGGCATATAATGGATGGATTATAAGTATCAAATACAATAGAATTTAATACATTTATTGTAGAATTCCACAATATAAATAGACCTAATTGACAAGAAACAAACTCGATTTACGTGGATACCGACTCGATTAAGCGGGCTCTCATGGATTTGAATGAATTTGAGGATTCATTGAATGAAATATCAATCTAAAAGTGAATGCAATTGTAGAAGAACTTATTAATCAAAAGTGATCATGTAGATTGATTTTGATACACGCATGTTCGTTAGTTGACAGATGCAAAATAACGCAGTCGGAACTAATTAACTCTTTAGTGTGGCAAAAATAAAATCTTGGCGTGACTATGATTGGATCCCATTCTTATTAGCTAATAGGTTGGAGGTAAAGAGTTAATATGATGGAAAGTAAAATTAGAGGAGATGACTCCAGCTAAAGATGAGATACCATCACTACACAAGTTAGCTCTAACCTCCATCTCATTTCATGTTTATTCTCCCCTTTTTATCCCACTATATAGGAGCATACCGCCATGGATGGAAGCTTGAAGTTTGTGTAATTGGTGCTCATCCCATGAGTGCATGTAAGAGACTACTTAATCTAAGATCAAGACACTTATATTTCGTGATATCCCTCTTAAACCTCCGAAGAGCGAGTGGACCATATATTTGAGAGAATATACAACATAATTTCATATTCGATCACTATGTGATATTATTTAAATTTATACTATTCTGATTAATGTATGATATGGTGTATTTTTAGATCTTAATTTTGTATCCATAGTTAGATCATAGAGGCTAGTGTAAGATGATATCTAAAGAGTCGGATTGAGTACACAACTAATATCGTGAAATGATCGTCAAGAAAGGATCTCTAGTTTGAGAAGAAGATGACAATCTTTACTCTAAAATCTGACATTCGACAGAGTATCGATGCATGTCCTTTGCATAAGAATAGAGATTTGGATGTGTCATATGAGTTAAGTCAAAGAGTTGACTTATCAAGATCGAGATAGCAAAGACTTGTATTGTATACTATCACGACATAGAGACACATCCTTTGATCGTAGACAGATGTGTAACTATAAGACTCAGTAAGTGCATTAAACAGACCATTAGGTTGATGTCCTAATAAAGGTTTATATACTAGCGAGCTGGTCTGAATACAAAAGCATATGATTAATACGATCTCTCAAAAGGATCATGCATGTTCACTACTAAATCGGAAGACATGATCTCACTCATGAGATATTGAGATCAACCAAATTCAATCGATGTCCATCTTGCTTTGGAAGCAAACATGATTTGTAGGTATGATATATACTTTTAGAACGCATATGATCTATACCAACTCCCAACAATTCAATGAGAAATTTAATAATAAAACCTTGAAGAAGACGACTCAAATAAGATCGGAATTTTGAGTTTAATCAAGGTCTTTAGCATGCGGGATGCGTGGGTATTGGAAATACTCAAGGGTGATGTGATATTAATTGATTGTATACCACGACACTTCCATTTCGAGAGAGTAAAATATGTTTGGATTTTAGGGACTCCATTCAGTAGACTAGTTATCCGATCTTGGCCCAAATGTTCGACATTATCTGAATACAATTCATATGCTTTGGGAGGATTGGATATATTGTCTGACATAATCAGACATCTCTGAGAAGCCTACTAGATCTAGATATAAGATTACATCTCACTATCCAAGTCACTATACATGGCATATATAGTCATCATGTCCTTATCTCTAAGTATGTGCGGAGAAGGCTCACTATTCTTGAAAGAGTTCAGGAATCGTTCCATTAGAAATATTATCTGAGCATTGGAAAATAAAGAGAAATGACGATGATTGAATTTTATTTAATTATTATAAATAATGTAGATGTGAGTCACATTATTTTGACAAGTATAGAGAGACATCTTAAATATTTAAATTATAACTAATTATCATAGATGAATCTAATATGCATATTACTATCCACAATAATTATCGATAATGTGGATATGATCGACATATCATAGAGAGAATTAATTATGAATAGGATTTATAATTTAAATATAAATGTGAATTCGATGCACATTATACAATTAAATGTAATTGTAATTTACATTTAGTTTTGGATGGTTGAATATTCAAATAAATCAATGGCTTATTTGAAATTATTACAAATATTTTGAATTATTTTAGTGATAAATGAATTATAAAATATTTAACATGAACTAATTTGGTGCAAATTTAGATTGCATCACATATAAGAAAAAGGAAAAGACTCCTTAAATGGAGTGGACGACCATGGTGGATATAACCACGGTGACCGTACACTCTATAATGGTTGGAGATTGTTTTTGAACTTATTATATCAAAGAATACATGTAATCTTGGATTAACAAACTAATCTCAACCATTCATTATTATTAGGAGTATATTACATCATAGCCATCCAATTTATTACAAAAAATAGGATAACTCTTGCCCTTTTGGTTAATGCAAATTTTGCTGCAACAACAACAACAAATCTCGCTCATACACTACACATCACATCTCTCTCCCCTAAACCATAGTAGTCATCCCTTGCCCTAGGATTGTGGAGACCAAATCGTCATCATGATGCCATCATGCCACCAGACTGGTTGCTCATGGTTGTTCATCTTCTTCACAATCTCGTGCTCTCGAAGAAAGTGGTCGATTTTGTACGACAAAGTCAAGAGCTTCTTTACTCAGATTGTCACTTTGGGATGCAAGAAGCATGCATCTAATTCACACATCGGCTAGTACTCTATATGTCGAATTGGACTTGAGACGGGAGGTCTTTTCTCTTGGAGACTCGTAGATCATGATCACGCTTCAAGGGGAAACACTATTACTCATGCGATCTTAATGAAATGGAGTGGGATCCCAATCCATGTGGTTTCATCTTATTTTTTAAAATTTTTGTAGCACCATCGACTAGTATGACTAGTCGACCTAGATAGGATACGATTCAATCTCAATGCTTCTGTGACGCATGAGGAGTAATCCTCTACCTTCAAGTGGTATCAAATATAGGTTAAACGTCTTGGATATGATCAAAATCATAGGGAATAAAGTTTTAGAAATTGGGTTGCATTGTAACTTTTTCGCATAGATGTGTTTTTAAATCAATTTGTGCATATATGATCTAGCTACTATTTTGCCATTATATGAACAAATTATTGGGATAATAAATTATGTTTGGAATATTTGAACATGATCCCAAAAGGTGAGCCAAAGGTTAACGATGATCAGGTTTTGATCTGGAATCAAAAAGTTTCCGCATTGTCTTATTTTTGCATAAATTTCATAACTGTAACTTAAAGATTTTTATTATTATTTTTCTATCATAAAACATGATAAAAACATATTATTTGTGCCATAAATCAAATAAGCAAATTGCTTGAATTTATCTATCTTGATTACAAGTCTGATTACTCTAGATATTCAATATTTAGTGGGATTGGGTCGGAAGATGATTAGATCAATTAGATGACAACTTCTATGGTGTTTTCATTCAATATAAATCATGAAAATTTGTAGTTTGTCTTGATTAGATGTTGTATCATTTTTTACAAATATATGACAAACAATAACCTCAATTGAATAATTGCTTCATGACAAATCCTACATGGAAACTGCAATAGTTGTATTTCAAGAATAATCATGCAAAATAACTTGATTGCCTGATATAACTGTAAATTTAGAAAAAAAAAGGTTTTAAATTTATAAATTTCTTGGTAATTATTATATAATATATTACATGGTCAAAAGATCGGTAAAACCTTTTAGGACAATTCGCACCAACTATATTGTCCCAAATTGGAACATGGATGATGTCTAAGCAGGGATATATTGAATAGGTAACCTAATTGGCACCCTACACCGCATGGTACTGGAAGTACTCCCTATCATCATAGTCTATATGACATGGTCGGATTCGTTTCAAGGAAAGGTGGCATGAGAATTCATTACATCTCTTAGTCACTAAATTAGAATAATATGTACTGATGAGGGTGTATATTATATAGTAATATCAAGCAAGATTTTATTTGTTGGTCGTATTAGATTAATAATAAAATTAATATGATTAAAAAATCAATTAAAATATACAATCTATAATTAATAAGACTTGAATTCCCTATAAAGGATTATTCATGAGAACATGATTCAAAATGATCAATCAAAATTTGAGCAGGATATAGAAGATCATAAGATTACAATTATGGTCTCCCATCAAGGAGAAGGGTTACATCACCATGGATTGTATGAGGAACGCCTACATAGCTCTAATGTATAAGCGCACATGGATCGAGCTCTTTGATTTTTGAAAGAGACTGACCTCAACGAAATGACCCAAATATTGTTCCTCATATAACTGATGTGGTATTGGATAACATCATGCACCCAGTGACTTTCTCTATTTGCAGAAATATACCCGCATTGGGGGTATCATATAAAAAGTGTAGAAATACCCCATGTAGAGGGTAACCTATATCCTATTAAAATCCTACATGCAGTGCTATGGTTGCATAGGTCAATGAGAAGCTATAACGACCCCGTTTCTTGGGCCGTCGGATCCTCCCATATCCGGATCTGGTTACTCAGCAATAATTTATTCAGCAATCACAACTAACATTCAGAAATATACTGCAAATAAAAATACTCGGAAGAAAGTATTTCAATACTTTTCCATTCACAAAATAAAGTTTAGAGGATACATTGTCCCACTATAACCATTACATGTACATCAGCTTGAAAGGAAAATATACAAAAGATTACTAACTACCTTAAAGAGTAAAGCTACTGTGACTGGCTGGATGTCTAGTATGTAAGCTGGATGAATTTTTAAAGTCCTTGCTATGGCTCACCGATACCTGTTGAGTTTTCCATAAATCATAGGATAAAAATTAGCGAATGCTAAGTAACGAAGAAGAGAAAAGCAAATAAATTGTGTAATTTTTTACAAAACTTGATATCACAATATTTCATTCCTTTTTTATTAATTTAAGTCCTATTCCTTTCTATTCTACATCAGGGATTAGTCCAGGCGAACCCCACCATTCTTGAACTCCGAAGCTGTGGATGCTTCAGGATTGGAGATTGTGTTGATCTTGGTAAGCTTATGCCGCCGCACGTCGCCTCAACCAATCCTCCAATACTACCCTGACAATTTCCTTTTCTTTTATTAAACAGGGTCTCAACCCTCAGCCTGGAAAATCAAATGAGCACACCGTCCTCGAGGACTCGGTTGCTTAAAACCTCAGGCTAACATTTAATCATATAACCTAGCGGCTTTAAATACATGTTATCGTGACCCAGCCGCTATTGAACCACTCGTGCCTCCACATGACACGACCACATCTTCCGTCGTTCCAACCCGAATATATCGGCTCCCGGTACCACGCGTTGCAAAACATTCAATTTGTGCGCACTTATCATAACAGGACAACCGTGTACCACCTAGGTAGGGAAATGCCAATACGGGTTCCTTCCGACAACCTACAGGTTGCATGCCCGACCTGTAGTACTACTCCCAGTCATCCTTATCGTGACACATGATCCTTTTCAGGATTCAAATCACACCAATTCACATGATGTAATTCTTTCGTTAAGTCTTTGATTTGCATAAACCGCAATACTTGGTATCGACTCACATATATATTATTCATAACCATATGTATACTCCTATTTATGCCTATTTTAACTCCCAAACCCTAACTTTCAGAGCCAACGCATCAATTTGATGTGTAAATCTTATTTTAGTGGGAATTACAAAGCAATTCTTCAGACTTTTTCAAAAATAGCCAAAATTAGGGTTCTTCGTAGCAAAGAACACTAAATCAAGAATTTCAATAATTTCGTATGAAAACCCAACAGCAAAAAGAAGGATTTCGTTACCTAATCGAACTCTCTCTCGTGTATGCAAGGCTTTATCGAGTTTCGTTTTTAGAAAGGCTAATTTAAGGCTCCTGAAAAGATCGAATTTCATTTTTCGTATCAAAACGCTAAGAACATGTTAAGAACGCGAAGAACGAACGTAGAACGTGAAGAACGCGAAGAACATGAAGAACGTCAAGAACATATTTTCTCCTAGAAATTCGGCAGAGTTTCCCCTTATATCGGGATATATTTCTCGGAAAATTTCGGCAGAGTTTCCCCTTGTATCGGGATATATTTCTCGGAAAATTTCAGCAGAGTTTCCCCTTATATCGGGACATATTTCTCGGAAAATTTCGGCAGAGTTTCCCCTTATATCGGGACATATTTCAAAATAAAAACGAAAAGAGTTTCCTCTATAAAATCAATCGAGAGGAAAATAACAATGAAACTGAAAGAATATACTCAACAACAAGAGATGAAGAACCGGTAGACACCACACATCTCAGGTGAGTGAACGTGTGACGAATCACAGGGTCACTGACGTGCACAGCCGCCCGCGCCTAAGTAGGGTATTACACAGATTTCTCCATCGAAATAACTATAAAAGCAAAATACGAAGAATAGAAACATAAACGATGGAGAATCGGTAGACACCACGCGTCTTAGATGAGTGAACGTGTGACGAATCACATGGTCACTGACGTGCATAGCCGCCCGCACCTAAGTAGGGTGTTACACAGATTTCTCCTCGAACCACAACAGGAAAACGAATCGGAAAGAAATATGAATCAAAAACAAAACTTGGAAGAACAAGAGTATGAATTGAAAGCCTAGCTTACGAAGCAACTAAGAGAGGATCATACCTTTCTTCTCCTCGTTCTCCCGGCAGCGCTTCGCTAGCGCTCCTCCCTCGCCTCCCACTCCTC
The DNA here is from genome assembly GCA_037367405.1 of Ottelia alismoides. Lineage (NCBI taxonomy): Eukaryota > Viridiplantae > Streptophyta > Magnoliopsida > Alismatales > Hydrocharitaceae > Ottelia > Ottelia alismoides. The sequence goes on from JAZKJV010007294.1 coordinate 664,984, forward strand.
CTCCCAACCTCTCGACCCTAGCCCTTGGGTGGTGGTAGTGTAAGTTGTAGAGAATGAATGGGTAGGGGGGTCTATTTATAGGCCCCAGAAACCACTAACCATGGTAGAAAACCATGGTTTAGACCTTAACCATGGTTTAGCGGCCCATGGTTTTGGCCCATGGTTTTAGCCAAAACTTATCCCAAACTTGGAGCTTAAGTTAGAACATTCTAGAGGATTCTAGATTCGCTAATGACGCTTAATTAACACTAATCGTGATTAACTTTCACTAATCGCGATTTAACTTTCGCGGCTTACGCATATCTTTTGTTAACTATTGATTAGTGTTTACTAATGAACATTAGCGGCTTTCAATCGTCATTAATTTCTTTAATCATGTTTAATTAGTCTTAATGACAGTCATTATGGATTAATGACATCTTAGCCTTCCTTACTTCTCTTTCTTCCGAAATTCATAACAAATCGAAACGAAGTCCGATTCACACGAAACAAATTCTGCCGGTTTCCTCTTTATGAGCCGGATCTTATTATATAGGATCCGAGATATGTCAAGTTCAAGGCTTTACAGAAGCATGGTTGAAAGCATGGGTTCTAGAAGGGTCTGACCCAAAAGAAGTGGAAGAGTAGTCAAGTTGTTGGTTCATCCTCTCAGACTTCCACTTAGGACACTAGAAGCGCAATTATCCATATTACTTGAAAATTGTAGAAAGGGTAAAGGTATGGCTCTGGCATTAAAACTAAATTTCTTGTAGGATGAGAAGATAGTTGGGTCATTAATTGTGTTAATTCTGTTCATGTAAGAAATTTGTTGCATTTATCTCAAGAAACCAGGAATTTTAAGGAAGGGGAGATAGGAATGTAGATGCGATCTGATGCAACTGTTGCATTAATCACCAGTGAGACATGTAGACTATTATTATCTAGTGGGAGAGGCTTGGTCATTTAAATATGATATGACATCAAAGGTTTGGTCGTTTATCTATTGATAGGATCAATAGATCGGTAAAAGATGGACCATTAGATTTTTCTCGATATTCAAAGTTTACCTACTTGTGAACATTGTATCCAAGGTAAAATGACTAGTCGACCTAGATTGGATACGATTCGATGTGTGAGGCGTTATCCTTTGCCTTCATCTTTGACCAATAGATTCACTTTATTTCTTTTGTAAATGATAGAATTATAAAGAGATTAGGGTATATGATGAACTCCATTCATTCACCTTTATTCTTTGACATTGACTTAAAATCCTTAGTAAAATACATGTAAATATCACTAAATTGCATGAAATAACAGCATCAAATTAACCTATAAATAGTGTATAAATATTTGTATTTCAATCCAAAATAAAAGAATAAAGAAAAGAAAGAAAAATAAAGGAAGTGTCTATGATACTAACTAACATTGAACCTCGAGACTTAGTCAAGTATTGAGTAGGTTGACCATGAACAAAGTAGGCAGATATGGGGTGAAATAATGTACAAAAGATATCAAGAAAAACCTAAAAATACAAGTACAATGTACTATGTAAATAGTTCGAAATTGTTGTATTTTATTTATCATCATAAACACTACAAATAAAGAAGTTCTCAACACCAAACTTGTACATTATAATGTAAAGAAAATAATATATTATAGACAAAAATAAATAATGCGCATGTCACTCAGTATACTCAATTGAAAAAATACAAAGAAAACTTCATTGATCAATGTCTTCTCCATATGAAATAAAAATGAACCAAACTCACCTCCATTGTATATCAAATTCAATTATCTTCAAAATGAAGGTAGTTTCATTTAAACTGGAGCTAAGATGTAAAAGCCATAAAATTAGGGTACTACGATACTTTATATATGTACAATAAGCCAAAATATTTTTTTGTATTCAAGGTCTCCTTGTATTATAATTTATTGTACATATTATTTAACATCCATAAAAAATACAAATATTAATTAAAATCCCTCAAAATTACCAAAAAAAATAAAAAGGGATAAAAGAAAAAAAACTAAAAGAAAAAATTCTTATTATTTAGAAATAATTAACAATAATTAAAATCTATCCCAACTTGCTGCCAGTGTTCGACACTCCACTTTTTGCACCTATACGCATTCATTAGAGTAATAAATTTTGATCTCCACAATTTTCGTTATATATCTGTGGGTTATCGATTGTTGTTTGATTCAGGAGTGGTCACAGTAGTGGTCAAGTGTTATAATTTTTAGGACACCATGAACGACCTCTTAATTAAATCTCAATAAAATGGTGATGTTATCATGAAGCAAGGAAGGGTAGTTTAGTTTAGATACTTATTTACTTGCTTTATTGATTTCATTATTTCTCTTTGATTGTTTTTGCATAACTTGCTCTTACATATCTCGTGTTTGACTTTGTTGTAAGGGTCAATGAAGCGAGGGACGACGTCCTCGGAGGTCCTCTACACCCGAGTGAGGCAGAGGCCGACAATTCAGTCTAGCTGAATGGAGAGAGCCACAAAGGACTAAGAGTCGCAGAACAATTTGAGCATTTTATTTTGTTTAGTGAGAGAGAGAGTATATTAGGATTATTTGAATTGTATTATTATACAATTAAACTCTTAGACTTAGATTATTCAAGGTCTATTTCGCCAAGTGCTGGTGCAATTGGGAGACCTCATCGATTTTTGGTTGTTCTTTCGATTTCTATCTTTCTTCTTCCTATTTTCTCATTGTTTCACTATGTTTTTCATGTTTGCTCCTTTATTTTTCATTCCGCATCTTCGTTGATTGAGCTCTTAACTTTAGGTTGATTGCTCGGTATCTAGGACCAAAGTCTAATCTATCTCATATTTCTATAGTTCTATTGTGCTTGAACTTAGATTCAAACAAAAATGTTCATCATGTTAATAACAATTCCTGACTTGGGAGAATTCATAGAATGCAATTGTATATAGATTAGTTTCAATTTATGCACGAATCACTTTGCATGTAAAGTACTGGAGCAAGGTAAGCATTTATATCTTTGCATACATTCATTATTTTCTCGCACATCGACTTTTCGAAATTTCTCCATTTTTATTGGATAAAGAATAAAAGGAAATCAAAAAATTTGTTAGTCCTTACATGAAAAAATACTCAAAAAATTACTATTAGAAAAGGGGTTGTTAAGAAAACTTTGACTTAATTAAAATAGATTAATGGACTTCATGGCATTAGGTTCATAAAGCTCTCATTATTTTTAGGTACCTCCAGACCAAGTGAGGCGTGACCCTAGGATATAAAGCCCAAATCCTAGTCTCGATACTGCCTTGAATATTGCCTGGGCATGTGAAGTACTAGCGCTTCTATCGGTGCATAGGTGAGTACGGTTGAGTCCGCTTACGGATTTGGTCTAAAGTACTGAGCATAGGAGTACTTCAATGGTGGGACCATGTCGCATCATACCACGTCTGAGTAACTTCAAGGGAAGGATTTAATCCCCCCCACCACCACTTCTTTGGTTGAGTAGTGGACCCATATACGATATCAAGTATCCTTCAAAGAGTATATGCTATTGGTTACAAAGGAAGTGGAAAGTACATAACACTTTTCTGGTATTACTCACTCTCCTATAGGGATAACACTTAGCTAATCTGAAAGACTGCTTGAAAACAACAATAAAAACTACCAAGGTAATCGTCGAACTCTTACTGCTTTACGAGTTTAGTTAGTCATTCCATCTGTTTTGAGGTTTCTTTGGTTAGTTTTAATCAGATCAAAGATCAAAAATATCGTACACTTTGACCCTTTCATAGACACTTATTCCACATCTTATTACAACCCGCTCATTTCAGGTCTTTACTTCGTAATCTCTTCTCCACTTCCGTTCTCCACTCCATCATCATCTCACTTCTTTTGATTTTTGAGATGTCGAATCCATGGAGGTTTAGTTTGGAGTCTGTGAACACCCACATCGACTCCCCGATGCCAACATGAAAAACTGCAAAAATCGCCCTCTTAATAGTGTGGTATTGTCACTTGAATCTTGTTGCAGTCGGGCGAAATCAGATCGCTCAAAAACCACTTGGATTAATTTGTCAATTAAATACAAGCGATCAAATTTATTTACTTGGGCAAACCCAAGGTCAAACTCAGGGACACGAACCTCTTAAGTACATATTTAGGCTCTTAATACTCAGATGAAGTGATGAATTAAAAACTAATAGGTCAACGCACAAAATAACATCATGCATATGAGGTAGACAGATGCAAACACTTTTTTTTATTTTTGTCATGCAATGTGATGCAAGTAAAGAAATGGACAAACAAGCCCTATTTAGAAAAAATAAATGAGCATTTAATGTGTGGAGAGGGTTTACGAAGCAAACTTCATTGACCAAAGGCATAAAAATACATAGGCAGGTGACACCACATAATTAAAATTAATCATCAATATTCTAAGTGTCAAATCAGAGAACATGACATAAGATAGAAAATGAAATAAGCTTCAAAACACAATTGAAACTAAAACGGAGGTCAAATACGCAAGATATTCACGAAAGAGTCCAAGGGCATAAATGTAAGGAAAACTTCAAAATAAATAGATCAAGAATTACAAACAGGTCCCTGGAAGGACTTAAATGTAATTATGAAAAGTTACGAGACCTTCCCTGTAATTTTCCCACACCCATGGGGATTAAATTGCAATTATTAAAACTCAAAGGGGGTCAAGTGCAATTAGCCTCAGGCGTACATGCTATGCACGTGCTCGGAGGACTTGTTTGCAATTTGAAGAAGTCGGCGGCGTACCCCTGCAATTTACCCAACCCTTACGTGCCCAGGTCACGTGAGGCTAGGGTCGGACGTCGTCTCAAGCTCGGGTCAAGGCTCGGGAGGTTTAGCGGAGGCTGTGGACACGTGGAAGATTTTTTTTAACACATAAGACCCTCAATGTTAGGGGAAGAACCACAAAGTTGATCTTAATCCAAAATCAAATACTATAATCAGATCAGTCTTCTGTGAGTGGCTTACACAAAGCTGCCTCTCCATAATGTGTTATAAATCACCTAAAAATGGAGAATAGTGGAGTGGAGAAATATCACCAAGTTGGTAACTTTTTGCCAAATTATAGGAAGATTGTTGGAGATGAACCACTTTAGAGATTGCTCCCATCAAACATTGTTGTAGTATATGTAGACCTTCTTTCTTCTCCATCTCACCCTCTGTGGTTTCTTTATTGTGCTATGATAACTTGTGTTGGGATGTCATAGTATGCACTACATGCCCTCTACTTATAGTTCATAGAGAGCCAATACATCCATCAAAAATCTTCAAATCAATCACTTGACTTGGGATAATCTCATCAATGACAATCAAAGAAATCATAAAATCCATCAATTAATCTCCAATTTAGTAACTGGAGCTCAACTATCAAGTTGTCAATTCAGATATCCTTTAGGAAACATGATTGTCGGACATAATGAACAAACCATGCTCATTGTACGACAACAACATTATCATTCTTTTCTTGTCTCCCCCTCTTTTCTTTCTTTTGAATTAGAAATAATATTTCTTCATATGATCTTTCCTACATTGGTGACATCCAACTCTTTATGTTTGGATTTGCATTTGTGTCTTCTTTGACATCCTCCTTTAGCATTCCTAAAAGTACTCTCTTCCTATTTTACACAACCAAAACCTCTGACTGTGATGAAGAACATTGAAATTTTCTTCTCATCACTTCATTTTGAACAATAGTATTGACGGTCTCCTGATGAATCTCCATTTCATCGTCTTTATTCTTTCATTTTGACCTTAAATCCCTAGTTAAATCCATGTTTATGTCATTAATTTGTATAAAATAATAGTCATAAATTTACATGTAAATACTGTGTAAATGCATGTTTTTAATTTCAAAATAAAAGAATAAAAGAACGAAAAGAAAATGAAAATGAAGTGTGAAAAACACTAAATGGCCCTTAGACCTCGAGACCAAGGCAATATTGACTTGGCCGACCAGGAATAAAGTAGGGAGAGATAGGGTGCCTAATTGCACAGAATACAACTCAGAAACCCTAATTTAATTTATCAATAAATAGTCATTTGTATCCTATTTTATTTTATATTATACACACCTCAAATAATAAAACCCTCAACATGAAACTTGTATATAAAAATAAAGAGAAAAATACAAAATTAATTGCACATAAAAATAAGGCGTGGTTTAACTAGGACACCCAAATAAAAAAACCGCAAACAAGACTTCACAACCCTCTATCTCCTCCATGTAAAGTAAAAATTAACCACGCCTTTATTGTTCATAAAATTAAAAATTAAATTATTTATCTAATGAAGGTGATTTTATTAGATTTAGAGTTAAGATGTAAAAGTTGATGTCCGAGTCCCCATTGTACCGTGTACATGTATATAAAATTCAAATAATTTATCCTTTGCATTTAATATTCTCTCTTATTTATAAATACTTGTATATATTATACAAAACATAAATAAAATAAGAAACATAATTAAAACTAGTAAAATGCCATCAAATAATTAAAGAAGTCTAAAATATAAGTAAAATATACATATAAATACATACATTTATTTATTTAAGTACATAAATAAAAATATAAAAAGACAATAAATGTATGTAAATAATTATTTAAATATATTATAAATGAATAAAATAAGTAAATGCATCATTATATATAAAACTACATAAAAAATAAATAGAAAACATGAAATGTATATAATTAAATACTTGAAAAATAGTAAATAAATAATAACTTATAGTAAATATTAACGTATAAATAAATAAAAATCATCATTAAATAGATTCTAATAAAATAAATATGATTTTGTTTTGATTTTTTTCTATTAAAATATGCAATTATTTTCTTTGTATTTATTTTCCTTTTCTTTTTATATTTTTTAGTTTTGTGGCTGAGTTGGACCAGTGGGGTACGAATAAACATTGACTCTCGGTCAACTGTGTAGCCCCCTAGGTTTGCCTCTGTCAGAACACGATCCATGCCTTCTCTATTTTTATGGCTCGATGCAGGCCTCCTATTCATTCGATGTCTTCATGAAATATATGCACACATGCATCCTCCATTATGCCATGCATCTAGGATGGTTGTATATACGCCCTCTCAATCGTAGAGCTCTCACAAGTTCATGCCAACCATTTCCTGTATATAGCTTTCACCTACGTCCAGTTTTTATTTTTAGTCCTTCATCCATTGGAACCCACAAATCTATACCCAAGAGAGCAGAGCTTGGCGATAGCTCACTCCACACCATATTTGTAGTGCGCATGAGGTTACGAATGGAGTAATCCCCGTCGCTTTGAGCCTAACTCCAGTGATGGCATCTCCAGCCTCTTAGATGTTCATCAAGGTTTAGGTCAGGATTTTATTGTCGCTTTTCATTCCAACATTTCCATTCCCTCTTTATTTCATGTATTTATATCTTAATTTAGGTTAGGTTTCAATTGAGGTATACGCTAGAGCTTTCGAGCTCCGGCCAGTGTCCCACCTGAACAAACCCTGTTTAGCGCCCATATCCACCTCCAAACCCTCTCGTATTGCTTCCCCACCTCCTCGACCACCCAACCCATCTTGATCTTTGCAGAACAAGTCCCACGGTGCTTCCACCTCTGCCATCTCCAGAGCACCTCCATTCTGCCTCACCACCACTCGGTCGCCCATCAATAAAGGCCAAGACCCTTCTCGAGAGCTTACCCCTTCTTTCTATAGAGGAACTAGGTCATTAAGTCCCCACCTATAGGGTATTGCATCTAAGAACTGCCTCTCTAGGTACCCGAGTTACATCAAGCTTCCAGGACCCCATCGATGGGTCCTAGACATTCTTGAAGTCACCATCAGCTGTGGATCGTGTGCTGAAAGGAATATAGCCCATCAGCAACGTGGGAGAAGCCTTCGAGCATGAGGAATCATTGAACAAGGGAAGGACCCAGTCGTGTTCTTCCCTATTCTTGGGGAATGGAGCATCAAATTTTCGATGGAGTTCATGCTCCAGTTTGGACAACGATCATCAGATCAGGAGCCCAAACCACCATCAGATCAGGGATCTGATTTAATCTTGTGTATCGATCCGCGAAGAGGTATGGTGGTATTTGAGCCGTCGATGTGTTAAGTGAAGAGATCATGATTGCTCGATGGCGCCCTTTTAAGGGGTAAGTTTCACAGTTACTATATTTTTATTTATGGTTTAGTCTTGTAAATATAAATAATAGTTTCAATTTTATTGAAATAATTGCATAGGACCCCCTGAACAATGTATTATTTGCACATTGGCCCTCTTCCAAGTCACCTCACGTGCTTGCACACATGAGGGCTTGGTTATTTCGCATATATACCCTTGCAGCTTTTGTTTTTATTTTTAGTCTAAAAATTTGTAAATTAAGTGTAATATTCCTATAACAATTGCATGCATGACATTGACATTTTATTTATTAGCATATATACCCATGTAGGTGTTTATTAAATACTGATTTAATTAGATTAAATTACGATAAAGCACTTGGACTTTTTTTTGATTATTATTAAATGTGTTTAAACTTTATTTAAATTGCAAAGAAGTCTCTGCCCATTCCAGAATTAGATTTCATGTATAGTAATTGGTAAAAAAAAGTATTTTATTTTTAAAAATTACAGGAAAATTACCTAAGGAGCTTGCCAGCTATATTTATCACATATAGTTTTTGCAAGGCATTTTAAACAACTTTGCTATTTATTAAAAATAAAAAAATAAGCTTTTTATTCCAGATTTGCCTGTGAAAATCCAAAAAATTATAAAATTATCTTTATAAATTCAAAAAATGTAAGTATATTATTATATATTCTACCTCCAACCAAAAATTGCAAAAATTATAAAAAGGAAACCTTAGAAACCTTAATACTCTATGAAAATCAGGAAAATTCATATAAAATCCAAAAAATATTTTATGTTCAATATTTTGTCTTATATTATATACAACATATTAGAATAATTTTAGAAAATTTTTTAGACTATTAGATGTTTTTAAAACCCCGAAACATTCAACCTAGTTATTTTTCCATTGTTTTGTACATTTTGACTTTAAAATTACATAAAACTAGCAAAAATTATATAAAAATATAAAAAATAGGGAAATATTAAAAACAAAAAACATTTTATTTTATGAATTTTGTGTATATATAATTATAAAAACCTACACCTTATATTACTTATATTACTTATATATTATTACTTAAACAAATGGAATCGTAAAGCTTAAGTAGTTCATATTTGGATTTTGAGTTTGAATATAGATGATGTTGATATGGTGGGATTTTTTAGAATGATATCTAATGTATATAATATATCATTTCAGTACAGGTCGACGTTTTTGGCAGAACTACAAATTATAGAGAAATTGTAGCCAGATTTTTTTATGAAAGGATATGATGTTAGGATAAGACCATTGCCATGATTCGTTCCGACTAGTGGAGCAGGTCATGACAATGATCACCACTGCATGGCTAGTAGTTGGTTTTTTTGTGTTGTCCTGTTGATGAAGAGATGCACCCTTTAACAAATCAATAAAAGGTGCATCATCATATTTCGTAAAACTAATACAGATCCTATCCCGTTTTGTTTCGAAAGGAGTTCACCTCTCATTGAGGGGGTAAAACCCCATATCAAACTTACCAACAAGTTTGCGGTATGAGCGGGATAGGAGCATGATGATACACACCACAAACAAGATTGCAAAGAGATGAATACATATAAAATATCTATGTCATCATATCCTTACAAATGAATATATAGTTATATATGACATGAGTGGGACATTAATATGTTTCAAATACATGAAAATCATGCATTGTTGTATTCACAAAAATGGGTATGGTTCAAACAAAGATATTAGAAGAAAGCTATAGACAGTCACATTTGATGATTTTCGCATATAAGAGAATTGCATCAAATATACATGTTTTGAAATAATTATATCCAATATTTTTTAACGAATACATAAATATTATGATATAAAAATACAAATAAATAGATGCAGGTATATTACAGGCGCACCCAGACACTCCAAGGAATACGTAGTTACAGATATAGATATTGGCTGGCAGATAATGATAATAACATATTGGAAGCAAATTTTAACTTATATATTCAGCTGCATTAATACTGCTTGGATTGGTACTGTGACGGCCGGAAATTGAAAAAGAAAGAATGCAAACTACATACCTTCCTCTTCAAAGCATGGTTAGCTTCTTGAAGAATTTCTTCCTACATCAAGCGAACGTACTCGAGTAATAAATTATGTTTGTGATTAAGCTTCTTCTACCTATACAGAAGTTTTACCTTTCTTTTGAGCTCGCAAAGCTGATCCAGCATTAACTGAGTCTGATTTAGAAACAAACAAAAACATCGGTTCAGTATGCAGTAAGACATTGGAATAAAGGCGTGAAAAAAGGAAAGAGACTAAAGCCTGAAATGGCATAGCTTATAACAAACACAGTAAAGGCTTCCCTCTGGGCGCTAGCACAGATTCTTATTTTCTCCTTTAACATAGCTGCGCATCCCATGATATAGTATATTCTCTTTGCCACAAAAAAGTAGCATTGCAAAGAACTGAATATGGACTTAGCCAGATGTAGAAATATTAATTCCACACGCAAGGAGAATTTTGGACTGCAGTCACGCGAATCGCATATGTGGTGAATATGCCTATGTGGTTGGTATCATGTGGTCTTGCTCTAGATTCAGTACATGTAATCAGATATTCATTCGCATACACACCCAATACATATTTGCATTACACTTAGGATTAACATGGAAGTTATTGTTTAGTTTGTCAAGACTACATAGAAAGCGGAGGAATTTGAAAGAAATATTAGAACAGTGAAATTCAAATTGCATTTTTAACATTGCTGTCCATAGGATTTAGTCTTTAGAAATATCTTGTGAGATGTTGCAGTCTTGGTTAGTGGTGAAAAAATGGAGACGTACTGCTGTCGACACACATGCAAGTTCCAGTCAAGCGCGGTCTTAAAACAACTGAAGACAATCTGATCATTGTTGTCCTTTTGATTTTTCTCCTGTTTTGCAGCCGATGTTCACCTTAGATTCTATATAAATGCCTACTGAATTAGATTACAAGCACACAATCACAGCAAAGTTTCTTCTCTCCTCGCTCTCAAATTTCCTTCTCTGAACTTTTTGGAGGTCTCGATTTCATTCTATGAGGTGGTAGTTAAGGACAACTACAGCAAAACTCGTTGCTAGTGGGAGTGAACTATTAAATCTTTACATCAGTATGATCAAAGTATAATGGAGGCATTCTTTCTCCAAGATGATTATTTCCTAGTAGCACGTAACTTGATTTTATATTTATTTTTTGACATAAACTATTTAGTTTTATCATGATATTTCTGCGTGCACTTTATATTTTTCTGTTACTATTTTCTTTAACGAACTTCCACCACAGTTATATAATTCATTTGTGATATGATGAACAAAAATGGGTCTAATTTTATCATATACGCATCAGTTTACTATATAGCGCATAATTTGTTATTAACATCCTTGGATAACAATATATATCTGGATTATGTATTTTAACATTCTAGAATGGTAGTGTACTTGATTAATCGAGATTGAAATCTAAATGATCAAATTCAAATCGATTTGATGAAGTCGACCCTGATGGATTTAATTTGAGATCTAATTAAATGAAACATAAATTCGTAAACATGATCAGTTGAAGAAAATTTAAGGTGGAGATCAACTAAAACACGTCCCAAATATCCGACAATTATGAAATCCTATATTTTTGGATCGAATTGATCCATTGTGAGGTTTCGGGGGAAAATCTAAGTAGGATGATGATTGAATTAATTGATTACCGACTAATAAAGTAGGGGCATGGATCTAGTTTATAAAAGAAAATACACTAGTTATAGCAATCCTCTCCCTTCTATTTTCATCACACTAATTTCTCCTCCACCCATCCCCCTCCCAATTGGAGCATCTAAGGGGAGGAAGAAACCTCAAGGGCATATGTATCATTTGAAGACTCAAAACTCAAGGAAAAGACATCCTAATTTCCTCTCGGATGGAGAAATCCATGTTCGTATATCATTTGTTGCATATACAATGGAACTAAATAACGTAGTTATATCTATGATGCAATAAGTAGTTCTCTAAACTTGTAACCTCTCGGATTTAGATCCTCGAGTTATCAAGGAAACTGAGCCTGGACAACATATTGGGCATCAACCTAATAAATGTTGCTCACAACCACCCAAATGCTTGAGCTCAATTTATCAAGTAGTAGTTGTCCACTCTTATCACTCTCGCACATTGTAAATTTTAGATTGAACTATATGGGGGTGTTACAACCTCCCACACTTATAGTCGGTCCTCGTTGGGATTCAATTCATTACCTATTTCAAGCAATAGAAGTAGTTGCATGTTCTGTGTAGTCTTTTCCTCCTATCTCTTTGTAGGGTGGCTCTACCTCTCGAATACTCCACTATTAGAGAGAATATGAACCAATAACATTTGTAACTGTTAATATGTCTTGCATAATATCCTTTTGTTCTGTTGAACCCAGTTGATAAACAGTTTCTCTACACCCACCACAACAAGTGCGAGCAAAGATCGTCAATTATCATATTATACCAACACGGGGAGTCCCGTGGAATGAAATTCTATTTGGATGTTTCAATCCATTAGCTTCTAGGTTTGGATTTTTTTGGCAGTACTATATAAACTATGTAGGTTCGAGTTCTAAATGTCCTTTTTTTCCCTTATCCGCATATAGTGACATAATCATCGACACCCAAGGACTCAACCCTGTTACAGGAGAGCCCTGTAAATTGGTGTTTGTGGTCTGCTTGTTTGTATTGGTACTTGTTTGCTTCTGCTACTCACAACAAAATGGTATCAAAACATCTGATTACGTTCGGATCATTAAGCATATTATGTCAGAAAATTTGAAGATAAAAAAATCAAAGGAAGGAACTGATTCGGTGTATGGCACATCAAGATATATACCCTTAAGAACCAAGGCATCTAAGCAGCGTTGAATAGGAGAGGGCAAAGGCACTCTAGCTCTCCAAGTTAACGGTGTAGGAAGATAAAGCATGTCCAACCATCATGATTTGTTTCAAGGATGAGATTATCGAGGAGGTTGTTAATGAAAAGATTGTTACGAGTCTATTATTGAGGCTGGAAAGTTTATATATGACAAAGTCTCTTACAATAAGTTGTTGAAGCAACGCATATTTTCTCTCCCAGCAAGAAGGTAGTTCTCTTAAGGAACATCTAAATCACTTAAATACTTTTTTTGATGGATTTAAGTAACGTAGATGCTAAGGTAGAAGATGAGGTTGTTGCCTTGACTCTATTAGTTTCTCTTCCATTGTCATATAGATATTTTGTTCAATCATTTATTGGTGAAATAGAAGAGATAACCCTATAGGAAGTCCACGTGAGTTTTCAAAAGTGAGAACATTGGAACATGGCTACTGATAAGGACTCTCAAGTTGGGGGTTAGTTCTGACTTATGAGAAAAGTCTTGATGATTTTGGAATGAGAAGAAAGGAAACCAAAATCAAAGCTGAAGAACTTCAAAATCCTAAGGACTTTTGCAACTATTTTAAGGAATCATGATATTGGAAGAAAAATTGCTCAAAGAAAAAACAAAGGTCATAATTGTTGCAGTGGTTCAAGGAAGCACTTATTCTAAAGATGACCCGGTTCTCACAGTCACATATCAAAGGTTGACAGGTAGCACATGGATACGTGATTCATGTTGTTCTTCCCATATCACCCCCAATAAAGACTCGTTCTCCACCAATGAGAAGATCAATGGTGGAAACGTCATCATGGGAAATGATGCATCGTGCAAAACTGCAAGGATTGTCTTTGTGAAAATCGGAGATGCATGATAGAGTTGTGAGAACAATGACAAAATTCTGTCATGTTCTTGACTAGAGAAAGAACACAATATCCCTTAGAGTTTGGACTTTAAAGAATACATGAAAAATTTAAAGGATGGAGTTCAATAGGTAATTAGACAATTAGAAACGGGATGCCTAACATCCGATCTTGGATGACATGCGATGTCCGACAAGTCGGATCCGACAATCGATGTATCGGCGCCTCTCTCGGCTCTATATACCTGAACCAATCAAATAACTCAACAAACACCCCATGAATAATATATGCAATGAGAACTATGTGAGGTGAAAATTATTATACCCTATAAAATATGTATAGCACGTAAGTGTAGGGGTTGAACCATTGAGAACAATGGAGGATAGTTATAATTATTACCAATTAGTAACAATTACTAATAATTATATTTGTATTTTTAGCCATTTTCTAATTTTTTTGTGTTTTTAATTATATGTGAAATTTTGTGGATTTTTAAATATTTTATATATTTTATATTTTAAAATTTTTAATTTTTTATTTTCTTTTTTATTTTCCTGTTTATAAGTTTCTTTTTTATCTTTATTATATTTATATTTTAAAATAGTGATATGATATATTTATAAGTTATATAAGGTATATATAGTATATTTAGGGTTTTTTATTTTTAAATATATAAAAATATACTCAAAATATAGGAAATAAAATATTTTATGCTTTTATGATTTTCCTTTATTTTTTGATAATTTTTATAGGATTTTTTCTAATTTTTAAGTCTTTTAAAAGTATTAAATGTACAAAATAATGAGTAAAATAATATATCTGAATTTGTTTGGGTTTTAAAAATAGATAATAATAACCAGAGTTCTCAAAACTATTCTTAATATATACTATATAATAAGAAAAAATATAAGATAGAAAACTACATTTTTGGATTTTTTATTGATTTTTTATATTTTTATAATATTTTTAGCTTTTTATAATTCTTAAGGTTTCGATTTTATATTTTTTTGGTGGTTTTTGGATATAAGTTAGGATATATAATATTATAGATATCAAAATTTTCGAATTTTTTAAATGTATGTTGACATTTTTTGGAATTATAATATTAGATAGGAAGAAAATACATGTTTTTTATTTTTAATAAATAGAAGTTTTTAATAAATAGATAATTAACTTAAAATACCTTATGAAAATTATATGTGATAAAAATATACAACATGCACCTTTGATAATTTTCTATAATTTTTAGAGATAAAATGCTATTTTTAATAATAAATTTACAATAAATAAAAATTAAGGACCCATAGGGACCTTTTTGCAATTTACATAAACTCGTACATCATTAATTGCTCCTTTGAAGGCATTCAAAGGTTTCAAAGAAATTAAACCAATTAAATTTACATTTAATAAGGGCCTAGAAGGGGTATAAATGAAATTTATTAAAATATCAGGTCTATGGATGTAATTTTTACAAAAATATAACAATGAATTAACAAAATGATAGATTAAATATAAATATGCAAAGCTGGATGGGTATAGGTGCAAAAGTCACCCGCCTTACTTGGGGACGCACGTGAAGTGAGTTACCCCTGGACTAAATTGACAATAAATGAAAGCTTAGGGTCTAAGTGCAAATATTACAATTACTTTACAATATAAATGAAAGCTTTGAATGTTAAATATTAAATACAAAATGGTTGGGGCTCAGATGTGCAATTTACTCCCAACGCACGCGTAAGGGGATTGTGATGATTCCATCGTTTAAACTCCATCTACAGTCCGCAATGACGTGTACCCCTTCGTGGCTCAGCGATTGAGATTAGATCTCATAAGAGATCATATGATCGATGGCATTTAAGATCCAACATCATTTATGCAATATGTTCCTCACTCCTGATCGGACGGTTTTGAGGCACCAAGGAGGAACATGTAAGAACACTAGAGTAGGGTTTCTTCGATCTGATGTAGCTCACATCTCCGACTATATGGGAGGACCCCAACTATATATCTTAAAATGGAGATAAGGCCCCTCCACATATGAAAGAACACACAAGGTGTTCCAGACCTCATCGAAGGAGGCCTCAAGGGTCATCAAAGGCTTGACCTATAAGTGATGCTATCTTGGAATCAAGTCACCTCAACAGAGGCGCTTACACCATGGAACCTACAAGGTCATCTCAAGAAAGAAAAAGCGAAAGTTCCTGAGGTATTATTATATGGAGTCATATGAGGGTGCCTTGAGATAGAGGTCTCCGACGAAGGTGGCAGAGGTGGAGACCGACTTGCCTAATCAAGGAGGGACTAGGATGAATGAACATGGTCAGGAAATGAAGAAACGAAAGGGGAAGGAGAGGGTGGTGCATATGAGTCGAAACAATCGGTGGCACGAAGAGAACGATGATCAAAGTAGCATACTTTAGCGAAAGAAAGATTGGAAAATAGCTTGAACTAAAACTGGAAATCAAAACCTAAAATTACAGTTACACTAAGTAAGGAAAATGCAGAAGAAAATGATTGAGACTAGAAGCTCACCCGACTTGGAAGGTCAGAGAACTAGATGTTCTCCTAGAGCTTGCTCCGATGAGCTTGAATCGACGCGCACCACCTCCTCCTCGCTATGAATCACCGGCAAAATCCTCCATGTCACGAAGGCGACCTCTAGATTTTGATCTAAGGTGCTAAGTGACGGAAGAGAGGGATTGAAAAATGGATCAAAGATCTGGTTTTTATTTTATAAACATGCAAAGAGGGGTAGTGGAGCTTAGGTTTTTAAGTGGCTCGATGATAGTTTGACTTTGCAACATGATAGGTGAGGATTTTTCATGAAGAATCAAGGCCTAGAGATCAGTCGATGCTTTGAGGAAAATCGATAAAGATGCGATGTGTGTCGACTCTGGCAGGGGTGGCAGCGATGAGGTACAGTTGACCCAAGTCAACAAAAGTTGGCCTCTGGTTGGTCCACGTTGAGCAACTAGAAAAAGGGAGGGATTAAATCCCTTATAAATCTGTTAGAATTGATAAATTATTTAATTAGTTAGAAGTTAAAACATGAAAAATATTTTTATTTTATGTACTACTTTATGAGCATTTTTATTTATTTTTACAACATTATTTATTAGAGATTAATTTTTACAAATATATACATAGCTATATTTACATATATTTTAAGTTTTTATTTTTATTTTGTAATCATGTGTACATATTTTATATATTTATAATATATTTAAATACAGATATACATATTTTTATTTGATTTTTTGATTTTATTTGTATATTTAAATAAATATGTGTATATATTTATAGGTCTAGTATAAGTATACATTTTATTACATAATTTATTCTAAGTAAATTTTAATGATTTTATTTTGTATTTATGTTTAAATATAATTTAATTAATATTTACAAGTATATAAAAATATAATAATAGTAAAAATGTAAAGAATAAATAAAATGAATAAAATATGCAAGTATGTAGGGCAATGGGACCCCAAAAAGCCGGCTTTTGCATCTTTACTCCACTTTTAATTAAACCACCTTTATTGGATAGATAATTTAACTTTTCGAATTATAAAGGTGAGTTTGATGAATTTTGGGTTCAGATGGAGGAGGTATTGATCATTGAAGTTCAGTTTACGACTTTTTCATCTGTGTCCCAATCTCACTCTGCATTATTTTTCTTGGCAATTATTTTTTTTATTTTTATGTACATTAGTATGTACATGCTTCATGTAGAACAAATGTTTATTGGAGGTGTGTGTAAGGAAAATAAAATGGATGAATAGTGAGTTATATAGTGTAATGAATTAGGGTTTATGTGTATATTTTGTACGTTTATTGGCCATATCTCCCTCTACTTTATTCCTCCTCAACAAAGTCAATATTGACTTGATCTTGGAGCTTAGGATCTTTCATTGTCTATGATATTTTATTTTCTTTTTCATTTCTTTCCTTTATTGTTTTATTTTGGAATTAAATACTTGTATTTATTAAATATTTCTAGGTTAAATAAGGAACGTTATCTTGTACAAATTAGTGTTATTTTCATGCATTTAACTAGGTATTTAAGAACAAAAATGAAAGAATAAATGTGATGAAATGGAGATTCATCACCCTATATACTTTCCTGTGCTTGTTCTTAGCAAATACTTATGATAAAGACTGTATAAAAAGAAAATGAAGAAAAGAAAACGAAGGAACTTGGAATAATTTTGACTCTAAACCTTATCTTAATAAATAAAAATATGGAGCTCAATTAAAACCTTTATGTTGTTAATTTATTCGGAACCACATTCAGGTTAGGAATTATAATACAACAATCCTTAGGTTCCATGTTCCTCGATTCAGGCCAACCTAATAGCCTGGTCAAAACCGTCCTTTCAGATGTATACTTTTGTAACCTTGAAATGAGAGGTACCATGTTTGTGAATTGCAGTAGCTCTTCTCCGATAAGTAGCTAAACTATAAAGTGGTCTCCTTCTCTAACAACTCGTCCTCGGGGAGATGGATATTCCTCGGGGAGATGGATATTTCCTTCTGAGTTCAGGTACGTGCTAATGCATAATAGAGGAGGGAGAAGTTAGAAAAATGGAAAAGAAGTGGAACAGACCAGTGTAATCACATTTCATTGTGATGCTTGGTCAGTGTGACCAAGTCTCCACCACGATGCAAGCCTTTTCTGATAGTTCAAAATTTTTGGAATTTTTTGTATAGGCTTCTTTTTTTGGATATTTCATTATTTGGCATTATTCTGCATTCTTGTTTTACCCTGACGGATATAGAATTTGTGTTCCACCCATATTTTAGGGTCTTAGAAAAAATACGCTGGCAGATCATTCCTCATCCAAAGCTTTATTTCAAACCATTCTTTAGTCGTTAAATGTCCATGATATCAGAGAAACATGACGTTGAAGTACTGGTTTCAACAGTACCCAAGAATGGTTTCTGAGTCACCCATGATGAAGCAACCTAGTATCGTCCTGACTTAGACGCCAAGATATTTCAAAAATCCATCTAGGTTGAGTTACATGTTGAGTGCTAGGTCTCAAGTCAAGCCATTTTCTCAAGAGTCGCACGGATGACATGACAGGTTTCAGTTAAACACACTGAGTTGACTCATGAACACCATCTCATAGAACCTAAAGACATAAGTCAAAGTGACCTGAAGCATGCCAATTCCAATCCCTCATAGGTTCCTTTGAAATTACATAATAAAGGTCTAGACCAAGTGACGAATCCACGATTCATCGCCTTTATTCTTTTATTTTTGCTTTATGTACTTAGTCAAATACATGTAAATACCCACTAATTTCATGAAGTTGTCATTTTGCATGCATTTATTAATTATTCATTTTTCACACTTTTTTATTTAAGTTAAAAAAATAAAGACGAAAAGAAAAAGACAATAAAATGAAAGTAATAAAAATAAAGAATGTATTTATAAAATAAATGCAGACTGTCCCGAACCTTGAGAGAAGATTAAGACTTGACCTGATCGACCAAGAATAAAGTAGGAGGAGATAGGGCCTTTAATTCAAAATCCAAAAATAATTTGTAAATATTTTTCTTTTTATTTTTAAATGTATTCTTTGTATATTTGTATAAAACATACACTATTTTATTTGTATATAAATTGACCTCAAATTAATTATTTTCTTAACAAAAGTTGTAAATAAAAATATTTTCTAAATGACCCTGTATAGATTAAAAGTATCCACTCAGAAAGTCGTAAAATGGCAATTAAAAGACCAATTGCGGCTCTATACGAACTCAAATTGAATTAAACTCACTTCCATTATTCTCTAAATTAAATTATCTTTAAAATGGCATAGTTTTTGGAGTTACTATTAAAAAGTCAAATTTCTTGTGTGGTTTTTGCAATTTGACCATTTATTTATTGTATTTATTTCTTATTATTTATTTTTGTACATATTATACTTTTAATAATTCTAAATATTTTCATTGTAATTTGAAGTAAATAAAAAAATTAATTAAAAAATTTTCCTTATTTGTATAGGTACATAATGTACATTACGTATATATGATATGTATATATATACCACTTTATATAAAAATCACCAAAAAATTAATATCTAACAATAATTAATTAAATTAATATAATTACAAAAAATTTAATTATTTAATTTTAAAACCTACCTTCTATGTAAAAATTGATTATATACCTTAAATAACCACCATTAAGGTACTTAATTATTTTTCTGCAAATTAATTATTTTATTTAATTAGGAACTTCATTTTTTTATTTATTTATTTATTAATTTATTAATTTATTTTATTTATTTAAAAAACCACTAAACACCTTCCTTTTTTGTACATATTTTCCTTTTTTATTTCTTCTCCTTTTTATTGAGCTCCTCTCCTTTGTTTTTCTCGGGATCAATCTTTGTGGAGAAGGAGCCTCATTCCTGAGGAGATTCTATCGGCATATAGAGGTGCCCAACCTTCGTGTCGTCCGGTGATACCCTTCTGTCGGTAGATAGAGGCCATTACGGTGCCCGACTTTCTCAGGGTAGATCTAATTTTCTGTCGTTTCTCTAGAGTAATCATAGCATGATTTTTTTATTTCATTGTAGATTTTAGATTTGTAGTTTTCATACCGATTTTTATTCAATTACAATCCGAACCCGATTTCATCTCATCTCTCGAACCTCTCTGTTTCACGTACTGCCTTACACAATCACTCAACTCTAGCCACACAGTGACTTGAGATCCAGATCTGATCCATCACCTCACTAGATCCACATCCATTCATCTAATCCCTATTTGATTTTAGGGTTTTGATCAGTTGTGCACCTCTGAGATCTTGTAATTTCAGTTATGCCCCTCCCTTTTTAGGAATATCAGTAGTGCCCTTGACTTTTTGACATTCTATCACTTGTGCCCCTCCGTTACTTTACCCGTCATTGAGTCGAACTTAACCATGGTTTCTTCAAACCATGGTGCAATTAAGAGGGGTATAATTGTCCAGAATTATTCTTCATCTTCTTCCTTCTCCATTGGTTCTTCTTCCTTTCTCTTCATAATTTCTCTCTATTAGTTACACCTTCATGCATCCATCGAATCTCTAAAATTTTTGCATTTTCACAGATATATCACTCATTACAAATCAAACGATGAATTTTATTAATTTTTTCAGTGGATTTTCATGAATCAATTAATCAAAAAATTATCTTAACTTAAAAATAATGAAATCCCTCGTGTTCAACCCTTCCTCTCCAAGTTCTCGACGACGACTGGCAGGGGGCAACCTGGGCGCGGGGGGTGGGGGTAGGGGGATGCGCGGGGGAGGAGGAGGCATAGGGGCGACGAGGTAGGGGGAGGGGGAGACGCAGTAGCGGTGGGGGCATGGGGCGACGTGGGCTCTAGGGCGGCGGGGGCAGGGGGAGGCCTAGAGGAGGAGGATGCACGGGGGCAGTGAGGCAGGGGAAGGGGGAGGCGAGGGGGCGGTGCGAGCCGAGGGAGGGGTAGGCAAGGGGCCGGCACGTTCAGGGAGAGGGGGAGGCGAGGGGGTAGGCAGGGGGAGGAGGAGGCGTAGTGGGCCGTGAGGGAAGGGGGAGGCGCATGGGCGATGCGGGCAGGGCGAGGCGCAGGGGGAGGCAGAGGGGAGGGGGAGGTGCAGGTGTGGCAGTTGCAGGGGGAGAATGTCGGGCAAGGGGGGCGACCTGGGAGCGGGGGGTGGAGGCTAGGGCTGGGGGAGACACTCGGGCAGGGGGAGGCACATGGGTGGTGCGATGGCGGGAGAAGTAGCTCGGGGCAGAGGGCGCACCTGAGGGTGGTAGAGGAGACGATACATGAGCAGGAGGCTGGGGTGGAGGAAGAGAAGGGAAAGAAGAGAAAGAGGATGGGGAAGGAGGAAGAAAGGATGATAAAATGACCTTTTCAAGTATTATTTTTAATTTAATTCCAGTTATGTCCCAAAGTTAACGTCCGTTTGCATTGGGAATGAACGGCAACTATCCCGAGGGGCACAAGTAATTGAACGCCAAAAAGTCAGGGGAACTATTGATATTCCTAAAAAGGGAGGAGAATAACTGAAATTGCAAGATCTCAGAAGGGCACAACGGATAAAAACCCTTGATTTTAAGACCGAACCGTTGTGCTTAAGTTGTTGCACTTTATTTCAATGTACGTAAACATGATTTCAAAAAGAAACTAAAAAAATAGGAAAAAAATATTTCCAGCTTTTGTTTGTTAAAAAGAGAGAGATTTTTAAAGAAGGGGCTATCGCTGTCCACAGCCAGCCCTTCATCCGCAGCCACCCACGCTCCACCGTCGCACAACAATCGACCTCCGCCCACACGGAGGAGAGGTCCACCTCCCCTGTTCACTCTTCACCCCCGCACTACTAACGAAGATATAGGGATGTGTGTCGCCATCCTTTCGCTTGGAGGAGAGTCCCTCCGCCTCGAGAACCGTACACCACCGCCTGGAGTCCATGCCGACATCGTCGAACTACCCCTGCTAGAGCTCGCTCTCCTCCGCCGCCTTGAAGCGGGGCATCACCACCTTTGATCGGAGAACCATCGTTGTCTGGAGTCGTGCCCCTCGTGCAGCCCCTTCCATCGACCGTCGACGTCAGTTTACCCCTACGCCAGAAAGTCCACCTACATCGTAATTGGGGGCAGAGCTCCATCATCGTCCCATTGTATGGATCCCAGCCTGCTGCCATCCACCCTTTCATCTGGAGCCGTGCCATCATAACCTCCACCTTCGACCTGGGCATGTGTTGCCCAACCATCTCCTCTTCTCAAACTCCACCCGTCGTTCATACTACCACCGTCAAGACCCGTGTCATCGCCGCCATCTCCAGAAATCTCGACGCCGACAATCTACCACAGATCTGGAGAACCTCCACCCTCAAGAATGTCAGCAGCTCTCCATCGCTTGATGCCCCACCTTCGCCCAAGGGACCACAGCCAGACTGTCCACCTCCTGCGTGCTCAACCGACCGCACCTGCGCGAAGAGCGCCCTACCTTCCAGATACGCCGCCCCTTTGCTTGGAGAAGGGAGGGGTGGCGTACCCCCTTCCCCTTTTTTGGCTTTGAATGCAAGAACGAAGAACAGGGAAAACCCTAATTTCTTTGGGAAAATTACGGTAAAGCCCTCTGAAGTTTTCGAATTCACAAAAAGACCCTATCTTGAGCCAGTCACTTCCAACACAAGCCCCCATCTAGGGATGAGCATTGGACTGGACCGCTTCGGCCTAGCCCAAAAGGTCCGGTCCGACCCAAGCTCAAACGAACATTGGGCCGAGCTGGGGCCCAACTTTTAAAATTTTTTTGGGTCGGGCTTGGACCCAATTTTTAGGCCCGAATTTTTTTTGGGCCGGGTTCGGCCTTGGCGTGGCCCAGCCCAACCCGACCCAAGGGTCGGATCCGAAAAGGACCCGAACCCTTCCTGTATCCTACATTTATGGAAACTCTCACCTATCATGCACACTCTATTTATGTATCTCGTCTTCATACAATGTTTATAAATCAAGAAAGTTAGGTGTGAGACATATGAGTTGATGATCATTGTATGTCATTTCAGAATTAATTTTCCTTACTCGGTTTATGGCTTAGATTCTGGTGGTTATTCTTGAATTTTTTAGTATTTATTTTTTCCATCAAAATATTTTCTATTATTGACCTTTACCCAATATAGGCATTATGCTTATTTTTTTAACATGTAGTGCCCGGTGCACCAGTTATTGTTAACTGTTTAAGTTTGGTTCACTCTTTCAATTTCTGTAACAAAAGATGTTTAGGGTATATAACATTGAGTGGACTTATATAAAATGAGAAATCATTTCCAGTAGAATTGAGTTTTAGTCGTTTCACAAAAATTATGTCATATGTTTTAAACATTTTTAGCTCGTCTAACTTGAATTGAGATTGACTTTGAACAAAAACTCAAGGTTAATAATATATAATGGGTGGGGATGGGCAGACCATCCCATGCCCGGACTATAAGAATTGGGTCGAGCCTGGCTTGGGTCGAACCAAAAAAATTTTGGGGGCCTCGGCCCGGCCCAAAGCCCGATGTTTTTAAGTGGGTTTAGGCATGGGCCCATCAGGGCCCGCCATAGCCCGGCCCATGTTCATCCCTACCCCCATCTGGGTAATTTGGGATTTCATTCATGTTGCTTAATTTTATTTTCTGCTGCAAAAACATTAAATATTTGCAAATAGGTTCATGTTTTACAGACTATTTGGCATGCTTTTGTCATTAGAATAAATGTTTTTATTGCTCAAAAAAATCTGGAAAATTTATGTTATGCTCATGATTTGTGTCGCTTCTTAGTTTAATTTTCTCAATGCATTTTAGTGCCATTTGTTATTATTAAAAAATCAAATACATTATCTTTTTCTCTGTTTGACATTTGAAAATCAATAAAAATTCAAATATTACATAAAAATTACAAAGAAAATAAATTAGTTTTACTTTTGTGCATTTTGTTTTCTATGCAATTTTCATGCATTAATTAATTTTAAAATCCTAAATATTTGCAAAAACCCAAAACCTTATAAATATTATAGAAAATTGTAAAATATATATATATATATGTCCTTGTTTGTAAATAATTTAATGTAGTTTTTAGGAAAAAAATTCAGATTTTTTGCAATTATTTGTTATTTTTAGATTGCGAGAAATCCTTATCTAGTGTAATTCGTACTATTTGATTTTTATAAAATCCGTAAAAAATAAAAAAAAATCTTTGATAAATAACCAAAAACAATACAAAAGTTTTAAAAAAACAAAAATATTTTAGTCGGAAAATTTTGACCATTTTTTATTTATTAGAAAAAAATCTAAAAAATTGCATTCCTTTGTTTTGTATATATCTTGCTTTGTTAAATTCTTTTTTCTTTATATTGGTATTATAAAAAGCATTCCAAAAACAGCTGCATTTTCCACATTTTTGGCATTATTTTCTTTATTCTATTGAATTTTATTTTTCTCATTTTTGCAATAATTTTCAGAAAATTACATAAGGCACTACATGCCACATTAGGTTTGAGGAAAAATTGTAGATACCATTAAATATCATATACCTTTTAAAATAAAAATCAACAATAAAAATCCTTATTTTTCAGTAAGCTTAATATATGATATCTATTTAAAATAAAAATTTTGTAGAAAGTAGAAAGTTGATAAATAGAATTCTAATATAGTTTTAGTAGATATTTGTATTATATGTCATTAGTGTCTAATAGTACAAAGATATAATAACTTATATATTTATAATTATTTTAAATTCATAATAAATTAGAAAACAAAGAACTCATATTAACAATCTTATATCTAGTACTATACCTTAAAAAACCTAATAAAAAATACTATCATTTGATATCTTAGTTAATTTAAATATGTAAAAACATATAAATTACTTAAAATTAAGTAAATCATATATCTAAAAGTTTATTAAATATAGTAGATGAACTTTTTAAAACAAAAAAAGTAAATACAAGCTTTTTGCTTACCTATTATTAAACTTCAAAATCAATGAAATAACCTAAAAGTTTAATATAAAATAAATATATACCTTAAAAATTCTCAAAAATATACTGATATTTGTAAAAAAAATCATAAAAATCCATATTCAAGTTTTTTGCAACTTTAGTTATTATTACAAAAACTTTAAAATTCAGAATCTTAATGAAACTTTAAAATATTGAAACTAATTAAAAATGAAACCATAAATTAATTAAAATCATCATACATTAGAATAAAGTTAATAAAAGATGAAAAGTTCTTTTCATAAAAAATTTAAAATTAATAAAAATTACTTAAATTATAAAATACATAAAAAGAAATCATATTAAAAACAACTACTATAAATGTATATACGTTATAAAACAAATGCAAAAGAAAATTACAAAAAAAATTAAAATACAAATATTATTATGTATTAACTAAAAAGTAAAGCGTCAAACTATAAAAAGTATAAATATAAATAAAAATAAAAGTATTGAAATATTGATGGAAATCATTGTTACAACCATAACAACATTATACAAATTCAAAAATGACAATTTACACTCTTAGCTATATATATATAGGCTTGATCCTGTTAGAGCCAAAAACTGTAAGAGCATGAGAGCAATAATTTTGTATCACTAGATTTTATCGTCTCTATCCGGATTGGTTGGATTAGAGAGAAAAGTGGAATCTAGTGGTACAGATTCACTGCTCTCATGCTCTTACAGTTTTTAGCGCTCACAAGATCAATCATATATATATATGGGCTACCCCCACTCCTATTCCACATTTTTTATTTTTTAAAAAAATATCACTATATATTAATCTATATATCCTCCAATAAGACATTCGAATTTCGTCAGAAACAGAGACCTCTATGCCCTCTATATAGAACAAGCAATTTTAACGATCTAAACATTGTTGTAATCCACCTGTTCTAGATGGAAGGCATATGGGTCTTTATTTCTGACGAAATTCGAATGACATATAGGAGAAATATATAGATGAATATACATGATGATTTTTTTCAAAAAAATAAAAAAATACCAAAATTAAGGTAGGGCAACCCCATTGAACCCTATAGATATATGGAGCTTAGGTAACAACCTATACCGGATCCCTTTTTTCATCATTTTTTGTTCTTTTTTAAGGAAACCTTAGGAAAATCTTCTTAATATATTGAGGGGAATATGTTTCTCAAGTTTCATGCAAACAAGCAATCTTAACACGTTCATCTAAAAAGTATCAAATTCAGCAATTCTGAGACCGTTAAATTTTGCCAATCTTGATGGAGGGCTTAGAAGTCTTAGATTAAGTTGAATTTGGAATGACACTATGATGATATATGGTGATCTAATTCCCCCAAGGTTTCGTTTGGAAAAAAATGAAAAAAAGACCAAGGGTGTAAGTAATTACATATACCCTCGGGTGTAGGCTCCCTTTTTCCATATATAAGGAGCTATGAGCTTACACCCAAGGGTGTAGGTAACTACCTACACTTGGTCTTTTTCTTCTTCATTTTTGGGTATTTTGAAGGAAACCTTATGTCACATATATATAGGAAAAAATGGGACTACCCCTACGACATTTTTTCAATTTTTTATTTTTTTGGAAAAATATCACCATGTATATTCATCACTATATCCCTCCTATATGTCATTCGAATTTCGTCAGAAACAGAAACTCCTACTCCAGATAGTCATTTTTTAAACGCTCATAGGATTTTTTAAATCAATCCTGTCTGGATGGAGGCCGTAGATGTCCCCGTTTCTGATGAAATTCGAATGACATATAGGAGAGATGTAGGGATGAATATACATGATGATATTTTTCAAAAAAAAATAAAAAAATTTTGACAAAAAATGAGGCGGGGAAGTCTCTGTTTCCATGTGCGTGCGTGCGTGGGTGTGGGTGTGTGTGTGTGTGTGATTTAATGGGGATGCCCCGTCCCTATTTCGGCGTGTTTTTTTAATTTTTTTGAAAAATAAAACCATGTATATTCATCCCTATATCCCTCCTATATACCATTCGAATTTCGTCAGAAACAGAGACTCCTACGGCCTCCATCGAGATGATGTCGATTTAAAAAATCCTATTATCATTAAAAAATTACTGTCTAGATGGAGGTCGTAGGAGTCTCTGTTTCTGATGAAAATCGAATGACATATAGGAGGGATATAGGGATGAATATACATGACGATATTTTTTGAAGAAAAATAAAAAAACGCCGTAAAATGACGTGGGGGCAGGCAGCCCATTAACCCCATATATATATATATATGGGATTGATGGGGCTGACCCCACCCCATTTTTCGTAATTTTTTTTATTTTTTTGAAAAAATACCACCATGTATATTCATCTCTATATCCCTTCTATATGTCATTCGAATTTCATCAGAAACAGAGGCTCCTACGGTCTCCATCCAGATAGGGTCGATTTAAAAAATCCTGCGACCGTTAAAAAAATGACGTCTAGATAGAGGCCGTAAAAGTCTCTATATCTGACGAAATTCGAATGACATATAGGAGGGATATAGAGATGAATATACATGGTGATATTTTTCAAAAAATAAAAAAACATTTATGAAAAATGGGGTGGGGGCAGCCATGTTGGCTACCCCTAGGGGGCAGCCCCATTTTTGCCATATATATATATATATATATATATATACATACATACATACATACATACATACATACATACATATAGAGAGAGAGGGGGGCTTTCAAATGAGGCATGGTCCCTGTCCCTGCATTCCTAAGGAAGGCCAAGCATTCTTACCATTAGTTCTACTTTCAACGGATGTGATTAAAACCACCCTATTATACAAAATCGAATTAGCAATAACCGTCGGTTCCTGAATTTAAGGGACACCTAATAAGAAAAATTCACATTTGAGAACATGATAAAATGAGTGAAGAACATGCGTTTTTGTGTACAAAACAATGTACGTATCTTACAAACACACAATTTAAAATACAAAAGTGAGACATGATTATGAGAAGTTAGTAAAAAAATATACAAAACGAAATGT
Source organism: Ottelia alismoides (assembly GCA_037367405.1). Taxonomy (NCBI): domain Eukaryota; kingdom Viridiplantae; phylum Streptophyta; class Magnoliopsida; order Alismatales; family Hydrocharitaceae; genus Ottelia; species Ottelia alismoides. Next base: position 693,397 of record JAZKJV010007294.1, read on the forward strand.
TTCGGTTTCCATCAAAAGCTATTTTTTAGGAAAGTCTTTAATTATTATTCCTATATTTATGTGAGGTCTAATGATGAAATTTCTATCAAGGGAATGATGGAATATCAAAAAAGGTAATTTTGACATGAGAGGTTTGAAAAGATGTTTCAAATAGGGGGGTTTAGTATACAATTTGACATGTGTATTATACAAAAAAATATTTAAATATACAATGAAGTACGTATGTGATATACAACAATATTATAAAATACAAAAGAAATTTGTCCCGTACTAGATAACCGGTGTTTTAAAGGAATGCTAACAAACAATCCCTAAATTTAAGGGATGTCTATAAAGGGAATAATTTCACTGGAGGATCACGGATTTATGTTAAATTCGATAAAACTGATTTACAAAATAATTGAAGTATTATACAAAACTAATGTTTCAGAAAACAAAATCACATAAAAAATAGGATCTGGGAAAGGGAGATGCAATGGTTAATTTAAGAGCTTTTATTGTGCATAAATTCCGAAAATCTGTTGTCATTAGAAAACAAATTCCATTTTAAGATAAGAAGTTTTGGTTTTTAAAGATGATTTCATTACTAGCCGTTAATTGAAATGTTGTACAGATCCAACGAATGAGGTAATTAGCCTTCCTTAGGGATGGAAGGACCATGTCTCATTTGAAAGATATCATATATATATATATATATATATATATATATATCGTTTCTTTCAAATAGGACGCAGTCCTTCCTATGTTCACGAAGGCCAACCCCTTTTTGTATAAAACATGATAACTTTAGTATGATACATATTCAATTTGTATTATAATGCGCAATTCTTATGTTGTATTATAATGTACAGTTTTGCATCCGGCTTTGTATTTATAGCATGCACCTATAATACAAACTATATACGTAATTTACTAAAGTGCTTGTATTTTATATAAAAAAGGAACAGCCTTCCTAAACTCAGGAAGGACTGAGTCCTATTTGAAGGGCTCGTTTGGAAAGAGGGTTACCCCAAGGGTAACCCGATTTATCCCCCTTTTTCCTGGGTCATACCTTGGTTGGATTTCCATTACAAATCAATGCAACATTACATCACATTCCTTATTCCAACCCTCTACCAACTCTAATAACCATCCAAACAGCTACTATTGACAGGAGACTATCCCAACCCACATCAACCCTCTTTCCAAACGAGCCCTTAGCGTCTAGATGAGCACTCATTCTGGATCACACACGTATATTAGTAATAACTATATTTTGAATTATAAGCTAACACATATTTAACAATTAATATATTTCCAATTATACAATGTCCTTAAAAAAGGGAAGATGGATTTGGAAAGAAAAGATTCAAATAAATGATTTCGTGTGGATGATTAAGATCCAAATGACAGTATAGTAATAAATATACCCCGATCAAGTAAATGCTTATAACGTAAGGTCCTGATCTGTTAGTGGGAGAGCTCGGTAGCTCGGAACCTAGAAGGGTCCGGAGGCTTGGTGGGAGTGGTGATTGGCGAAGTGTGGCTCGAAGGCTTGGCGGGTTGAGGAGCCTAGAGGAGTGGGAGGGGGAGAGGTGGTCTTGCTCTGGCCAGGAGGGGAGGATGCTCTCTCCGCTGGCTATGTTGGGTGTGGAGCGAGGGACTCGTCCAGGTGAGGCAGGTTTGGACACTGGGGAGGTCCGAGAGGGTAATCTTGAGGTCACCCAGATTCCAAGGCTGGAGTCAGAGGGGTAGTTGCAGCCGGCTCAGCCGGCATGGATGCCGTCTGAAGGGGCAAATTTGAGGCCGACTGACTGTACAGATGTCGTTGTGGTTCGTGAGAAAAGGGGTAAATTGATGGCAGATAGAAGGAGGCGAAGGGCTGAAGTTTTGGAGGAAATAGAGCGGCAGGATTTCAACAACGGCATGTGGCGTCTTCACCTTGGAGAGGGGCGAACAGATTCAACCTATTAGATCGTGGTTTTGTAGAATGCCTGGGCGTGGTTCAACCACTCCCCGCTAGAAGGAACACAGTGGTGACTCAATGAAGGTGCTATCTTGGAATGTTAGGGGGCTTGGACGCCTGGAAAAACGTGTGGCCGTTGGAAACTTACTGCGTGAAGCAAAAGCAGACATATTCCTATTGCAAGAAACAAAGTTGTCTCGTAATGTGGCTGGTGGTGGATCTGAGCTGGGCTTTGGGCATGGCTTTCAGACCGCAATGATGGAGGCACAGGGAACAACAGGAGGTCTAATCATAGGCTGGAGGGAGGATGTCCTTGAGGTGGAAGCAGAATGGAGGTCTAACTTTTCAATTTCGGTCCGTCTCAAAAGGAGGAAGGATGATTTCGCCTTCTCAGTAACGAATGTGTATGGGCCCAATGACAACGGTAGGGGTTCTCTACCTTCAGACTTGTTACAGATGTACTCTGAACATAGTGATGAGGTCTGGTTGTATGGGGCGGATCTTAACCTTACGTTACTTCCAGATGACCGCCCTAGAGGGAGTGGCGGGAGGGATACAGGCTCGACGGAGTTCTCGGATATGATCCATTCTTTGGGTCTGTCAGTTATTGATGTGGCAGGATGTACGTATACCTGGCGTAATACGAGGTCAAGATCGAGACACAGATTTCTACTTTCCATGGCTGGAGCAGAGAAATTTCCGCTCTCTCGAGCTTGGGCCCTCCCTCGGGCCCACTCAGACCACACGTCGATTATTTAGTCATCTGGAGAGGAGGAGAGAGGCAGGTTCACCTTCCGTTTTGAGCAGTCCTGGATGTTGGAAGATGGTTTCAAAGAGTTAGTGGGAGAAAAATGGAGGAATTGGAGTCCGGAGGGCTCAGCTGTTTCTTGGTTGGCTTCTAAATTGGCAATGCTTAGATCATTCCTGAAGGAATTTGGTAGATCTATGAGATTAAAGAGGAGGGAGAAACTTGGGTCTGCACAAGAGAAAAGAGTTCGTCTTGATGACCTCGACGATTTGAGAGGACTAGATCAGGAGGAGACAGAGGAGAGGTCCAGGCTCTTGGAGGTCATTCTGATGGAAGATCGGAAAGAAGAGGTTGAATGGAGACAGAAATCCAGACAGAAATGACTAAGAGATGGAGATGCAAATACTAGATTCTTTCACTCCGTAGCCTCAGGCAGAAGGAGGCGGAACCATATTCATGAAATTGAGGTGGGGGGCAGAGATTCTCCGGAGAAACGGAAATTGGCATGGCATTGAGAGGGTATTATGTGGAGGCATCTCGGAAGAGGCAAGGGGATGGCTAGGGGTGGCTGGGGAAAGGGGTGAAATCTTTGACACAAGAAAAGGCAGAGGAGTAGGTGACTCCTTTTCAGAAAACGAGGTGAAAAAGGTTGTGTGGGGTCTAAATTTTGATGGGGCACCGGGGCCAGATGGGTTCCCGATTTTTTTCTATAGGGAGTTTTGGGACCTTATCAAGGAAGAGCTCATAGATGTATTGAATGAATTCAGAAATGGAAACAGGGGCTTTGAGAAAGTCAACAGTGCTTTGATCTTCTGACTCCCTAGGAAAGATCACCCGATGAGAGCGCAAGATTTCAGACTAATTGCCCTTTCGAACAGAGTGTACCTCATCGTGGCAAAAGTACTAGCAAACAGGCTCAAAGGGGTCATGGATTCTATTGTTCTGGAAGGACAATCTGCTTTTATTCCAGGTCGTCAAATGACTGATGGGCTGGTTTTGACGTCAGAAATTTGTCTTGATTGACGACGCAAAGGTGCAAAGGGGTGTTGTGGAAGATTGACTTTACCAAAGCTTATGACAGTGTGGACTGGAATTTTTTGTGGGCATCGATGAGGAAAAGAGGTTTCCCGGACTGCTGGATTGCGTGGATGAAAAGATGCGTCACCACATCCTCTTACTCGATTCTGGTAAACGAACGACCGGAAGTTGGTTATTTCCAACCACAAAGAGGGGTTCGTCAGGGGTGCTAACTTACGCCTATGCTATTCGTGTTGGTTGATGATGCATTGGCAGTCATGTTCAAGCATGCTGTCGATGGCGGGTGGTGCGAAGGTTTCCATCTTGATGACACTTCTGTACCTTTATTGCAGTACGCAGATGACACGATTCTTTTCTTGAGTGGTTCGGATGAGATGATCTGTCGTGCGACGCAGTTGCTGGACATCTTCAGCAGTTTGTCAGGTCTTGAAAAAAATATGCAAAAATCAGTGTTAATCACTTTTGGGCTACAAGATGGTGACCGGACCCGACTAACTGATATGTTGGGTTGTCCATTGGGTGATCTTCCGATTACCTACCTGGGACTTCCTCTGGTGGCTGGCAAATTGAGAACATCAGACTGGGAGGTCGTTATCCAGAAGATTGAGCTCAGACTGGCAGGATGGAAGGCTGTTACTTTATCTAAGGGTGGGAAACTGGTCCTATTGAAGCATGTCATGTCCGCCATCCCCATTTTTTTCTTCTCGACAAGGATGATGCCACTAGGAGTGAGAATGAAGATCGAAAAGTTAATGAGAAGGTTTTTTTGGTCAGACGGAAAATAACAGAAGACCGAAATGCATTTAGTGGCATGGGAGGAAATAACGAAATCTCGCGAGCAGGGAGGACTAGGAGTTCGGGACATGGTATGCATGAATAAAGCTTTGTTAGCAAAGTGGGTAATGCGCATATGGGGCCCCTCTATGGACCTGGTATCAAGGTTACTAAGGAAGATCTACAGAGTCTCAAACAGCTTAGAGGCAAGGTTTCTTCGATTTGAGTCCTCCCTCTGGAAAGGGGTACGAGAGGTTTTGGTTGATATTTCTGTTAGATTAGCGCCGAAGTTGGGAGATGGAGAAGGTTTCAGATTCTGGAGGGATAACTGGCTGGGGGATGACCCATTGGAGCTACTTTTCCTGAGACTTTTTGCCCTGACGACGTCGAAGGAGGCCACCGTGAAGGAGCTGGCACTTGCTGGGGAGTGGAGACTGGATGTCAATGCTGGTCTTTTAGCTAGAAGACAGGAGGATTTAGAAAGATTAAGGGACATGGTTCACTACCCAGATAATTTTACACAGACCAGGGATCATTTTACTTGGACGGGCTCTAAATTTTCTGTCAAGCTGCTATACAGAGATATGAGAGATGCTGGTGAAGATCAAGATCAGGACATGTGGAAGGATGTGAAGATAATCTGGGCGAGCAAAATCCCAGATAGGATAAAGGTCTTCCTTTGGTGCTTGAGGAGGGACAGGCTTCTGGACAAAGACAGAAGAACGAGGATTCTGGGTATCCAAGATGCTTCTTGTGACAGGTGCGGAGATCAGCCAGAGACCTCTGAGCATATTTTCTTCTCCTGTCAGTACTCACAGAAGGTGTGGAGAGAAATGGTCATCCCATGGGTAGACACGAGTGGCCTAATGAAGTTTTGGAAAGGAATTAGAAAGATAGGAGGCGGCTCAACTGATGATGTTGCAAGACCTTTTGGCGTGCTTTGGGCGATCTGGCTGGCAAGAAATGACCTTCTTTTTAACAATCAGCATTTTTATTCAGAGAATGTTGTTTCTCATTGTAAGGCTCTCTTAAGCTTTTGGGTATCAAAATAGTTCCCGCTTGTATTCCATCTTTTTATTAATATGTTAACTTGGCGGTGACTCCCATCCTGGGAGATCACCCTATTTCACATAAAAAAAGTAAATGCTTGTTGTAAGATTGGTAATATCAAGACAATGATCAGTAATTTACATCCAAAAAAGTTACCTTGTACAGAATTTAGTAATATGTATAGAATGGTCAAGTGAATGTGTGTTGCGAGATTAGTAATAACATAACAAATGATTAGTAACACCATTGTGTATGTAATGCGCATTGCATTTATTTCTGTAATATTTTTTCTTTTTTCATCAACAAAGTATTCCATTTATTTCAGTAATTCATTTTTCCTTATGTGCATGTATTTAATAACTTCTTTTTCAAAGTACTGTTTACATATTAATCGTAAAGAAGGTAAATATGTGAATGGTTATATGTTACTTTCTTACTTGAGCAATGTTTGTGGCTTACTAACCATTTATTTTATTATTCCCGATCTCATAATAGCCATTATTTGATAATTGTATATATTACTGAACATGTGATATAAGACATAAATATATGCATTACTGAATACACAACAAAAATTTACTTGAGAACTGTATATATAGTACTCGAGTATTGTCTCTAAATTACTAAATTCTGTTCAAAGTCATAATACATATGAAAAATATTGGCCATTTGTTATGGGTTTACTGATTTGACAATAAGCACTTATTTGATCAATATATATATATATATATATATATTACTAAATTCTATACTATATAATAAAATAAATGTAAATTACTAATCATTGTTGGGATATTACTGAACTCGCAACAATCATATACTTGACTATTGTATATATCTTACAGGCCTGAGTATTTGGATCTCGATTTTATGCAAGAAATCATTGATTCGAATGCTTTCTTTCCAAAATGATACTCCTTTTTTTAGGACACGATATAATTGGAATACCACTTATTGTTAAATCACTTTGTATTTTAATATCCTTCCAAAAATAGCATCCTTCGAAATAGATAACCACTTAATTGGTAATACACGTGTGTGACATATAAATGGTGCTTACCGAAACGTTTATGGACACATGACCCATTGGATAAAAATACTATATATATATATATGAGGTAAATGGGGCTGCCCCTAGGGAGTAGCCAACTTGGCTACTCCCACTCCTATTTTTCCCTCATTTTTTTATTTTTTTGGAAAATAAAAATTTGTATATTCATCATTATATCGCTCTCACATTCTATTAAAATTTCGTCAGAAACAGGGACTCCTAAACCCTCCATCCAGACGTCATTTTTTTAACGGTCGCAGGATTTTTTAAATCGACCATGTTTGGATGGAGGCCGTAGGAGTCTCTGTTTCTGATGAAATTTTAATAGAATGTGAGAGGGATATAATGATGAATATACAAATTTTTATTTTCCAAAAAAATAAAAAAATGAGGGAAAATCGAGGTGGGAGGACAGCCCCATTTTACCCTATATATATTAGAAAATAGATAATATTGCAGAAAAACCGAGGGGACTATTACTAGTTTAATAAACACATCTACAATATGGATCATGGAGGACCCATTAAAAATAGCAAAATCAATATTTTTAAAATATAAGAATTTACTATTCAATCGTTCTTCATCAAACTATACACTGTATTTTAATATTGAGAATTACATTTGTAACCCCTATAACTTCATGAATCACAATTCGAAGGATTTAAGGCTTATGAAAATAAAAAAATATATAAAATCATGATAAAATGTGTTGTGGTCTCCCAACGTGAAAAACTATTTTTAGGTTGAAAAATTGTGATTTTCTCCTTACTCATTTTTCATACACTTTTGGAGTATCATACAGATATTGTGATCCAAAACAACCCAACTTTTGACAACTTTGGCAACTTTGGGAAAATTGATGTTTATGTCCCTATGCATATATGGGAGATTTCAACTTGGAAATAGACAGCTAGATTGGATTATAATGTGCTTCTATCTTGTTATGTCGACGCAATAGGGTCTTATTAGTTCATCTGGATCAAGAAAATACGCCTTATCCACTTAGAGTACAAAATAGTAAGAAATATATGATATAAATTGTAGTTAATAAATCAACTTCAACAAAAATGACCCACAGATAATTTATGTGTTTTCACATGTACTCCTGTGAACTTTATGTGTTTCTACATGTCTAGTGTCAAGATCTGTATCAAAATAAATCAATATCGACACTTTTTTAGCAATAACGAATAAAAAATTATCCCTTTGTGTCAATATAACAGTTTAATTCTGATTCCATCATAAATACGAAGAGATTTGCAGCATTCTAACATCAATGGGAGTGGACCATCGGATTCGATGGATATAAATATTAGATCCTTTGGTAGAGCAGAACTAATGGGATATTTGTGCAAGGATTCTCATCTATGTACCCCATTACTATGTAAATCTGAAATAATGGGTCAGTTGTGTATTACCAAATGTTTATAATGCATCATTGGGTTACTATTCGTTTGACAAGAATTTATCCCCAAAAATTCATTATAAGACTATGTTTTAAAAACTACTTTGTTTAGCAGTATATCAATTAGGTGTACGATCTTTCTTGTTGTTGGAAAAACACAACAGAGGCCCTCATCAATGCCGGTTCACATTTAAAAGCATACGGTTAATATTAACAAAAAAAATTTATTCTACGACTTATGTCAAAACTATCAGGTTGTACAAAAAATATAAAGTAATTTTTGAGATGGTGAATATGGCAATAATAAAATGAGCACGGCTATCGTTAATGCACTGTGGATGTTACCTTCACTGACCGTACGCTTTTAAGGGAGACTTCGATTTGTGTCTCAAGTTGATCAAGATCTTTTGTTCCGAGGGACCCCAGGTCTTCCCCAAGAAGATTTCTGCATTTGTTTATCGTCTATGAGCAACTTAAAAAACAGTAGAACCACCAGAATACATATATAAAAAGTGATGTCTTCATTCAGTAGTAAGGATTGAAATGATTACTACCTCTGAGAACGTTGTAGAACCTCAACTCTGGCTTTCAGTCTAAGATACTCTTGGTAACTGTTCTGCTTGTTCATAAAATCCTAAAATCAGTGATAACAAGAACGCGATTTAACCAGCACCTCAAGTAGTGATTGGCAAGCCCGATAGGTAATTAAATAAACTGTCATATATTCTTAGAACATGTGCCGAGAATTTGGATGGCATCGGAATAAAATGTATACTAAAAAGAACGTCTCTGTCAAATAATAAATATTCAGACAGACGTCAGGAAGCGAAAGCTGACGTATTTTGATAGATGAAAGCAAACGGTACGTTTAGTGTGTCCCTTGTCAAACTTCTTGTCAAAACCCGGTAGTAGTGGCGCGTAGAAAATCTTTAAACTACAACATATAACTTCTGACTTCTGAGACAACGCAAGCTTTTGAAGTAGTTGTCTTGGATACAATTGCGTGGAAAGGTAACAATCGAACAAATATTAATTAGTTCGGTTACTAATTTTAGCTTTCATCTTTGAAGAATGTTCGATGAAAATTGAGATTATCATTATTCAGTTACTTTGTAATAGCACAATAGGAGTTCCAGATATATGCATATAATGATTCAAGATCTTAACCAGACTAATCAACCTAATATTTTGCAAATACTGATTTTTTAGACCCCCCTCAACCGGTGATGATTGATGTCCGATATCACAGAAAAAGGATCACGTTGCCTGTGACACCCCACATGGAGGGTGTCCAAAGTGAGAGCAGTGAGATAATGCTGGTAAGGTTATAAATCGAATAATTCCTTATACAGAGACGTAGTTTCCCGTGTAGTGATCAAAAAGTATGTCAGTTTCATGTTTGGTCTTGGGTTTAGAATGTATAATTGATGCATTTACCACAATTAGGTGGAGGGCAGATATTTCATCTATATATCATCTATGTTAATAGCATGTTGGTTGTTGCTAAGCAAAATGCTATCGATGATCCAAACAAGTTTCTTGGCTCAATTAGAGATGAAAGATCTTGGTGCAATATAGAAACTTTTAGAGACAGAATTAGGAAACATATATAAAAGAAAAAGTCTTCTTAATTCAAAAGAACTACGTCAAGAAAATCTTTACATGAGTTTGGATGTTTACAACAAAACCATTGGTATTCTATTTGCTACAAATATCCATTTCTTCTTATGTTTTGCACCAAAATATAATTCTAGAAAGAAACACATGCGTCGAGTTCCGTATACAAGATGGGAGTATTATTCATGTAAAGATATGCACAACTATAGATATCGCTCATGACATGAGCGTTGTTGATAAATTCATTGGAATCTCCACAGGTAGTATCAGTATGCAAATAAGTGGGTTTTTTGGTATCTCAAAGAAACATCCGATATTGACATCATCTATAAATGGTGCAATATGGTTAAGCATTGGATGTTCAAATTCATATTATAATGTAAATGTTAATGAAAGGAGATCAAGGGCAAGCAATGTTTTTACTTTAGAGAATTTTATGGTTGGCCGGAATGCTACTCTAAAACCTTCAATTACATACAATAGAAATGACGTAGTATATGACTTTAAAAAAAGTTGCGGGGGAAGGTATCTACTTAAGGACTTAGTTTTAAATCATGTTTTGCATCAAGATCATGTTACTATATACATGACAGCCTTACTACAATATATATCTAATCTTAGGATCAAGTGCATCATGAGAGGACAAAACATATTGGCATTAGGATTCACCCCATTTATTCTGAGAAGAGGAAAGGTGAATAAGGTTAGCGCAATAAATAGTTAGCTAATATGCTCACAAAGGTTATTCATAGATCAAGCAACTTGCTCCCTTGATTATTGGCAGTGGTTGGGCAAGTGACCGAAAGTCTAACAAATATTTTTCATTTTTCAAAAGAATACAATAATGTGGAGTTTGTTGAAAATCCGTGAATTCTAACTCACATATTCCACCTGATCCAGTACAAAGCCCAATTTTATCACACCCTCCGGTTGTTGTCTAGCGAAGAATACCTCCTCAAAATGAAGATCTTGTTATCTAATCATACATCTTGGGGGAGGCGGGTCTAATGGAGATCAGGAACAAATACCACTCCTTCTAATGGAAATTTGAAGTAACATCCTCGAAACAACAATCGATTCTTTTAGTACGTGGGTTTGTGGAACAACTCGTTTGCAGAGTTATGTCTACATGGGTTTTAAGTCTCCTGCTATTAGGTTTTTTTGTATCTTTGGTAATATCATTTTCACCACTGAGTAGCCTAGTCAAGTGTAAACCTCGTACATCCACATGGTGTGGTTATTTTGCTTGGACTAATGCTTGTCCTTAGATTTCTTTTCATCATGCGAAACAAAGTCCAATCATGTGTTTTTCCCCTCTTCTCGTCCCTAGCCTTCCGCGTATAATTTCTTAGTATTTTAGGAGAAAATTCTACTAAGGCCTTGTTTGGCTGGAGAATAGGCCCTGGAATAAGGGGCCAATTCTCCTCCCGACACGGTTCTCAGTGGTACGACTATTCCTCATTATTCCAATTTATTTCACTATTATTCATATCTTTATCCCACCTTACCTATCTTTATTTCACCTTATTCTCCTTATTCCTATCCTCCAGCCGAACAAAAAATAGACCCTTATTCTCCTTATTCTCCATCCTTATTCATGCTTATTCCCGAACCGAACGCAGCCTAACAGTGTAAAATATTTGGGCCTAGGGTTGCGTGAGAGGCAGCCCACGAGTGTGCAAACTAGGCTCGTCAATGTGCATGCAGTGGCCGCTGTCATTTCTGCTATGGTCCGCTAAGCTTTATCTGACCAAGCAAACGGAGTAATTGGATAAGATAATATAAGCTCTAGAGAAGTTGGAGAGGAAGACGATATAAAAACGATACTATATTGGTTCAAGAAAAAGTACAATAAAAGGGCGGATTTAAGTCGAGGCAAGATATGACAGTGGCCGAACACTAGCTTCAGTATAGATGCAAAGTAATGAATATGTATCTTACTTTTAATAAAATAATAAAAAAACAAATATAGCAATGCCCAATCACAAATCGGGCATAGTATATTATTCAAGAAATAATAATTATCAGACTTATAAACCAATATTATTTTCATCTATGAACGTTTATAAGCAATTTTTCCATCTTCATCGGGTAACAGAGATGCGTACCTGTGCCTCTCTTGATGGAACAACAGTGTTTGGAGCGGCATAGCTGCATTTCTGGTACCTTTCAAGGGTCTTAATCATGCTGTAAAATTCACATATCAAGAATTACAATGCCAATATCCATGATCTTTCTATACTTGACAATTACTGTATTGGAATAACTGCGTCTGGAACGTTACTGAGTTTAAAATATTGCAAGAAGTCCCGTTGCTTAAAAAATTTTATTGCCTGCACTGCATTTTTTTAAGCGCACGTCACGATTAGCAACAGGAAAATGTATAGCCATTGAGGAGGTCAACGAGATTTGAAAAAGGAAGGGATCTATCGGACGATGCGGAAGGGAGATGAAATTTTTTGAACTTTCTTTACATGAAGCACTAAATAAAGATAGTACTACGAACAGACCATAAGGCATCGTCCAGCCAAATAAATAAAAGAGGGGGTTTATCTCAAGCCAGTCCTATATAACTTTCTTTTTTTCTTAAATCCTCCGAAAAAATTGGTGATACCGCATAAAACTAACTGAACTAATCTCAACGAATATAATAAACTGACGCACAGGTATCATGCAATATCCAATCAATTACGAGGTCAATGACGTAAAACAATAGTTATGTATAGGATATATTAATAGGCAATGGGTGGGTTATATAGTATGTCTACCAAAGAAACGAATTCCTTATTTAATGCAACTTAGAACTGATTTCTTTGCTACTATAAACATATCGCATGTTGAAGGTGCAATAGCAATATGGCATTTTAAGATTTTGATAAGCCTGTCTTCCCTTTATGATATCCCAGAAAAAAATATTGTCTTTGTTGTCTTCTTGACATACCCCTGATTACATGTGGGAGTTGTTGCTGTTAAACATATAATTCGTAACTTGTCCATAAAATATTATTGCAATGGTTCCTTTTAAACATGCGTCTATAATATTCCACCCATATGAAAATATATGTGCCTATATCTTCTATCAATATATGGAGAATCTTAATTAAGATATGTACTTTTAAGAATATTCTAGAAAAAAGATGTGGAGAAAATATCTAAATATTTCTCCATCTCCCACAAAATATCTAGATATTTTATCTTAAAGAATAAGAATGGAAAAAGACTATAAATCACTTTTCCAAAATATCTCTACCTTCTTGGAGGCCTATAAATATCACCCAAGAGTTCCTCATTTCATATAACAAGAAGAAGATATCATCTACCAACACAAGAGTCTTTCAAGTATCCTACTCCTTCCTATTGTTGTAAGTCACTTTTCTTTTATTATAAGAATTGTAAGTATTCTTCTTGTAAAGTAAAAGACTTTTATGCAAATTTAAGTTTTTAATAAAAAGCAATTCTTTAGTTCTTATATACCTTGTGCATTGATAAATATCTTCGCCCTTTTAATTACTTATTATCTATAATCAATCTTCTGTTACACCAACAAGTTTGGTATCAGAGGCTATTCATCTGTATATCCTTATTTAATCCTTTTCTTTGTTCTCATTTACATGTCATCCACCTTCAACACACCTTTATTCAACTATACCCAAATTTTCATTCTTATATTTGATGGAAAAAGTTATGATTATTAGAGTCTTCAAATATATACTATTTTATCTCACAACATTTGTAAAAGGTAGTTATATAAGGTTATGAGTAAGTTAAAAATTCAGATACACTTGTTTTACTAAGTGAAAGAAAGAAAAAAAGAATTGAATAAGAAGAAGAAATATGCAAAGGATATTCTCTTCATTCAATAAAAAGTAAGTAAATATATCTTTCCTCGTATTTTTCCAGCAACTACTTATAAAGAAAAATGAGATATTTTAAAGAAAGAAATTTAATAATCTTCTAAGACAATCTCTCTATCAAAATTAAATCTTCATATAAAGATTTTATTTAATCTTTTAATTGAAGATGGTGAAACCATTAAATGTTTTTTAAAAGCTTTTATTTTTATAAATCAAATTCGAAATCATTAATATACTATTCTCGATAGAAAGGTTGTTGAATTTTTTTTAATAAGTTTACCTGCTAAAGTTTACTATATTTTGCTGTTATTGAATAATCTAAAAATTCATCTTCTCTCTATATATATGAATTAAAGGTTTCACTTAAAGCAAATGAACAAAAAATTAGCAGGTTCATCACTAAATTATTGGAGTAAGTATTTTAAATGAAAATGAGTATTTACAAAGCTACGAATTAGATCTTGACAAGTAAAGAAGAGGACAATATGTACCTACAAAGGTCAAGACAATGGAAGATAAAAAAAAGATATAATCAAAGAATTTCAGTTAAAAGTAAATAAATATTCCTACCATTACATTATTTTCAAGAAAGATAGTCATAAATTTAAGAATTGTAGATTCTGTTGCAAAAGGTGCAAAATTATAAATCATTTTCAAAGGACTGTTTGTTCCAAAAAAATGATTCCTATTATATTGTAAAAAATGAGGATTCCAATCCATTACTTTTATTCTTGTATGAATAATAAAAAGTAACTAAAGACATTTGTTACGTCGATAGTGATTGCAGTAACCACATGAAAATGAACAAAGATTTATATGTAAGCCTTGAAAAAAGTCATATTTCACAAGTTAAGCTTGAAGACGGAAAGCTAGAAAATGTGGAAGGCAAAGGAGTTATTGTCGTACAAACAAAGAAATGTACTTCTAAACTCATTCACGATGTTCTCTATTTTCCAGGTTTAACTGAGAATTTTCTAAGTATTGATCAACTTATAAATAATATTCATTATTAGTGATTTGATAATGGAGTATGAAAAATCTTTAATAAAAGAAAAAAGCAACTAATCGCATATATTAAAATGTCTCCAAATAAAGTCTTTTCATTATCCATGCCTTTAAAAGAAAGCTATATACTAAACGCTATAAATAAAAATGATTCTTTGTTATCACATTTAAGATTTGAACATTTAAAATTTAGAAGCATCATGTTACTAAAGTAGAAAAACTTGGTTGTCGGGCTTCCATTCATCAAGAAAGATGAAAGCATATGCGAAGGATGCGTATATGGAAAGATGCATAGATTACCGTTTACGAAGACATTATTAAGAGTAAAAGCTCCACATGAGTTGATACACTCAGACGTATGGGGACCAAATCAAACTCCGTTTATCAATGAAGATAGGTATTTATTATTTGTGATGATTATAATAGAATGCTGTGAATTTACTTTTAGAAAGAAAAGTTATATGTTTTTACCATCTTTATCAAGTTTAAAACTTTTATTAAAAAGCAAAGTGCAAGAAAAATAAAAGTATTCCGATCTGATCATGGAGTATAATTTACATCTAAAGAATTTCAATATTTTTGCATAACTGAAGGAATCAAGAAGGAGCTAACAACAATATATACTCATCAATAAAATGGAGTAGCTAAAAGAAGAAATCGAAAAATTGTTACGATAACAAGAAGAATGTTGAAAGGTAAGAGTCTTCTTAACAAACTTTGACCGAGACAGTAAATATTGCGGTTTATATATTGAATAGATTACCTAAAAAAGCATTATTGGATAGAACACCTTATGAAGCCTAGTATGAAAGAAAGGCCAAGGTTAGTTATTTCAAAATCTTTCCCTTTATTGCATATGCTCATATTGTTGGAATTTAATTCCAACGATGGACTTATATGTATACATATATAATCGATAATACTGTCAAGTATCCCAATAAAATAAAAAGGTGATCAAATAAAGTTCAAGAATTTATTTGGGCATAAGTGTATTTTGGTTGCATGGGATTTTAATATGTAGAGACCTAAGGGATAATTTCATATCTATGATGGGTAGAACTGAAAATTATCAAGGTAGTTTTGAGAATGGGATATGGTCCCCAAAGGAAACCACCCCAACGCACATCTCTTTTTGAATCCCCATCTCAAAAAGGGATGTTACGGGCATGGCCTCAAATTTCAGCGAAATTCGGTCGAATTTCTGTCGAATATCGATATCCAGCCGAAATCGAAATTCGACCGAAATGACCGAAATATGGGGGTCCTAGTATAAAAAATGACCGAAATGACCGAAATTCCTGTCGAAATTACACCGAAATTCCATCGAAATTCTGTTTTGGTCGATACCGAAATGGTGACCGAAACCGACATTTAGGGCCTTGGTTACGGGATATCCCTCTTTTAAAAAGGTTGGGCTTTCTCCCTAGAGAGAGAGAGAGAGGTTACGAAGATTAAAGGTTGGAGGTTTGGCTTCTCCTTTGGAAGATCCGACCCTTATTTTGTTTAATGGCTGCCCTTCAATCCGGTTAGTATATTTTACATGCGTTTCCTTCTCTTGTATGCGTGTGGTAGATTCGTTTTATTGTTTCTATGGACAAAATATGGAAACTTTTAGTCATTAAAAGTGCATGGCATGCATGGTTTTTAAATGCAGTTCTAAATTGTACCCTTCTTATACATGTCATTCTCGTTCATATTATTGCACTTGTTTTTCATTCATATACTCTCTTATAATTTTCAGCATGTTTCCTTTATTGTCATCTTAAATACTTGATCAATGTCTTTTATTAGTGGCTATGATATTGTGAGAATCTCATAATTACCTTGTTGTGCTAGACATGTATGTGTAAACAAATAGAAAACTGAAAGTCATACTTTTGTTATGAATTATCTACATTTGTTATGGCAATACCCATCAAGGATCAAGTCTTTAGAATCCAACAATGGGTTATGGGCCCACAGTTTCCCATTAGGGCATTTTTTGTTGTTAAAATTTAACAACGATTTTGAATATAGGGAAGGTTTTTTATATATTTCGATATACATTTATTTAAACAATATGTCACCAAAGTGGCCGATGTTGTTGAAATTAATGTGTGATGAAATATAAACGACTATGCATTATTGATTTCTATGGATGATATTTACCCAAAGGAAAATTGATATCCATTAGAAATTATGCATATGGTTTAGTATTAAATATGTGATGATTATTTGGTTATCGTGCAAATATTAAATCCACCCAAAGGTAGATTTCTATTTGGTATGTTATTATCATAAATATTTATTACTACGTCAAGATATCATTCACAAGTTATATTTTTGTCCAAAGATAAAAGTATAATGGAGTGGTAGATATCTTGAGATGGGATTATACCTATATTCAAAAAAATTTTATTTGCAGTTATGTGAGCATTTATGTTATTTTTTCAGATATGAATTCCTCCAATATAACTGCTACCATCAATTCGATTTCAATGTTAAATGGCTCCAATTTTAAGTCATGGCAGGAGAACTTGTTGATAGTTCTCGAGGTCATGGATCTTGACCTTGCGATAAGGATTGACTCTCCACCACTTATAGATAAGAGTACCTCTGATGAAAAGAGGGATAAAGAAAAGTGGGAAAGATCAATTCGCATGTGCATGATGATAATGAAAAGAGCTATTCCGGAAGCATTCAGGGGCACTATGTCTGAGAAAATAAGTACTGCTAAAGAATTCCTTGCCGATATTGAAAAACAATTTGCCAAGAATGAAAAGGCTGAAATTGGTACATCTTGGCAAGTCTAATTTCAATGCGGTATAAGGGAAGAGGTAACATCATGGAGTACATCATGGAGAAGTCTCATCTTGCTTCTAAGTTAAAGGCACTCAAACTTGAACTCTCTGAGGACTTGTTGGTGCATTTGGTTCTAATATCTCTTCCCCCTTCATTCAACCAGTTTAAGGTGAGCTATAACTGTCAGAAAGAGACTTGATCTCTGAATGAGCTCATCTCATACTGTGTCCAGGAAGAGAAAAGGCTAAAGCAAGATAAGACAGAAAGTGCTCATCTTACCTCCACCTCTAAGGGAAAGGGTAAGAAAAGGAAGCAGGAAAAGGATGTTGCAGTCACAGTACCTCATAAGAAACAACAAAATAAGGAACCATCTACTACGGATTGTTTCTTTTGTGGAGCTGAAGGACTCGAGAAGAAGCCGTGCACAAATTATCACGCTTGGCGTGCTAAGAAAGGTACGCTTCATAGTTTGGTTTGTTCAGAAATTAATTTAACTTCGGTACCACAGTACACTTGGTGGCTAGATTCTGGAGCTACTACTCATGTTAGTGTCTCCATGCAGGGCTGCCTGAGCTACCGAAACCCAGTCAAGCTGAAAAGTACCTCTACGTGGGGAATGGTGAATCAGTAGATGTCGAAGTAATAGGAAAATTCAGATTATTATTAAAGAGTGGCTTTTATCTCGATCTAGATGGAACTTTTGTTGCTCCTTTTTTCGTAAAAATTTAATTTCTGTTTATCTTTTGGACAAAGCTGGTTATTCTTTTTCTTTTTGTGATGGAAAACTTAATCTATTTCAAAATTCTATCCTCATTGGTTCTGGTTTCTTATATGAATTTGATCGTCTTTATTGCTTGAATACGATTGCCTCTTATAATGAATCATTTCTTTCTACAACACGAGATATGAAAAGAAAATCTATAAATACAGATTCAGCATCATTATGGCACAAACGATTAGGGCACATATCCAGGTCAAGGACAGAAAGGCTTGTGTCAACTGAAATTCTAAGTTCCTTAGATTTCACAGATTTTGATATATGCGTGAAATCCATAAAAGGAAAACAGACCAATAAAAGGAGATTTGAAGCCAATAGGTCATTAGACGTCTTAGAACTTATACCTACAGATATTTGTGGTCCATTCCCTACGGTTGCTTGAAATGGACAACAATATTTTATAACGTTCATAGACGATTTTTCTAGATATGGCTACATATATCTCATTCATGAAAAATCTCAATCCTTGGATGTGTTCAAAAATTTCAAGGCCGAAGTTGAGAATCAACTCGGTAAAAGAATTAAAAGTGTTAGATCTGACCGTGGTGGTGAATACTATGTCAGATATGACGGTTCAGGTGAACAACGTCCAGGACCTTTTGCAAGATACCTCGAAGAATGCGGTATCGTTCCACAGTATACCATGCAAGGGTCACCGACCATGAATGGTGTAGCTGAAAGACGAAACAGAACACTTAAGGATATGGTGAGGAGTATGATTTGTCATTCTACCTTGCCAGAGTCTCTTTGGGGAGAAGCACTCAAGACTGCAGCATATATCCTAAAAAGAGTTCCAACTAAGGCAACTAATAAAACTACATATGAATTTGGACGGGCAGGAAGCCCAGTCTAAACCATTTTCATGTTTGGAGATGTCCAGCTGAGGCAAGGACTTACAAGCCAAATGAAAAGAAATTGGATGCAAGAACAATTAGTTGTTACTTTATTGGATACTCTGAAAGATCAAAGGGGTACAAATTTTATGATCCCACAATTAAGTCCATTTTTTAGTCTGGTAATGCTAGACTTTTTGAGGATGTTGAGTTTGCGATGGGAGATAAAGGCAAAGACTTTGTCTTTGAAGAGGAATATGTTGACATTCCCTCAGGTGTTGTTAGAATTGATGGGGATCACATTCCTATCATTTCTGATGACACAAATATTCAAGACAATGTTACTGAATCAACCCAAAATGAAATTATAGAGGAACAAGCGTCAACACCTCATGAATCTTTGCCATTAAGAAGATCTACTAGAGAGAGAAGAAGTGCAATATCAGGTGAGTATATTGTATTTCTCCAAGAACAAGATGTAGACATTGGAGTGATAGAAGATGATCCAATCACCTTTCATCAAGCCATGCAAAGTGTTAACTCTCTAAAGTGGATAGATGCCATGAATGAGGAAATTAAATCCATGAAGGATAACAATGTATGGGAACTTGTCTCATTACCTGAAGGTGTGAAGCCCATTGGTTGCAAATGGATATTTAAAACCAAGAGGGATTCAAAAGGTGATGTGGAAAGATACAAAGCCTGTCTTGTTGCAAAATGATTTACACAAAAAGAAGGCATTGATTATAAAGAGACTTTCTCTCTAGTTTCTTCGAAAGACTCTTTCAGGATTATAATGGCATTAGTTGCATTCTTTAATTTAGAATTGCATCAGATGGATGTAAAGACAACATTTCTCAATGATAACATTGACGAAATAATATATATGGTGCAAACAGAAAACTATGTGTCGGGAGACCCAAAGAATATGGTCTGCAAACTCAAGAAATCCATCTACGGACTCAAACAGGCTTCAAGACAATGGTATTTCAAATTTCATCATGTGATCATCTCTTTTGGTTTTGAGATGAATTTGACTAATGAATGCATATACCATAAATTTAGTGGGAGTAAACATATTTTCTTAGTATTATATGTTGACGACATCTTGCTTGCTAGCAATGATATGAACCTTTTACAGAATACCAAGAATTTTCTTTCAAAGAATTTTGATATGAAAGATCTTGGTGGTGGTTCTTTTGTTTTGGGTATTGAGATATATCGGGATCGTTCTCAGCATATCCTTGGTTTATCTCAAAAGAGCTATATTGAAAAGGTTCTTAAAAGATATGGCATGCAAGATTGTAGACCATCTGATACCCCCGTGGCTAAGGGAGACAAGTTCAGTCTAAATCAGTGTCCTAAGAATGATTTTGAGAAAAAGGAGATGCAAAGAATTCCTTATGCATCAGCAGTTGGAAGTCTAATGTATGCGCAAGTTTGTACTCGTCCAGACTTGGCATATATTACAGGGATGTTGGGCAGATATTTGAGCAATCGAGGACAAGATCATTGGAAAGCAGCTAAAAGGGTCCTGAGATATCTACAAAGAACAAAAGAATATATGCTCACATATAGGAGGTCGGACCAACTTGAGATCATTGGTTATAGCGACTCCGATTTTGTTGGATGTCAAGATAGTATGAAGTCTACATCAGGCTACATCTATCTACTTGCTGGGGGTGCTATTTCTTGGAAGAGTACTAAGCAGTCTCTTATAGCCTCTTCCACTATAGCAGCAGAATTCATAGCTTGTTACGAGACATCCAATCATGAAATTTGGCTGCGTAATTTTGTCACTGGGCTGCGTATAATTGATGTTATTGAAAGACCACTAAAGTTATTTTTGTGACAACAAATCTATATTCCAATAACAACAGGAGTTCGACAAAATCTAAGCATATAGACATCAAATTCTTGGTTGTTAAAGAAAGAGTACAAAGTGGACAATTATCTATTGAGCATATCGTTACAAACTCCATGATTGCGGATCCGCTTACTAAAGGATTGCCACCCAAAGTATTTCATGATCATACCATGAATATGGGTGTCGTTTCAGTTAAGGATATTCAGTTTTAGTGGGAGTTTGTAATTTTTGAAAATGCTTGTAAACAGTTCTATTTGGTATCTCAGTATTTTTCAGTTTGAACATTGTGGTTATTGTTTTGTTAAACAACTCTTTTATGTTCACTATATTATTCATCAAGTATGATCTTAATTCAGTGGATCAGTTGGAAATTGATATGTTAAGATCACATTACATATGATTTCCATGCTACATACCCATGTTCTTATCCTCGTTATTAAGTTGTATTAACATATGTGACCATTAAAGGTTAAGTTACTATAATTGTAACGTAGCCATTTTGATCCTATACTTGATACAACTTGTAGACAGGATTTATGGATACACTTAAAAGTGGTGACAGAAAGGTTGAGCTCATTCGGATATTATGAGATTATAATATCTACACATATAGTCCAAGTGGGAGATTATTGGAATTTAATTCCAAC
The DNA here is from genome assembly GCA_037367405.1 of Ottelia alismoides. Lineage (NCBI taxonomy): Eukaryota > Viridiplantae > Streptophyta > Magnoliopsida > Alismatales > Hydrocharitaceae > Ottelia > Ottelia alismoides. Next base: position 714,790 of record JAZKJV010007294.1, read on the forward strand.
GATGGACTTATATGTATACATATATAATCGATAATACTGTCAAGTGTCCCAATAAAATAAAAAGGTGATCAAATAAAGTTCAAGAATTTATTTGGGCATAAGTGTATTTTGGTTGCATGGGATTTTAATATGTAGAGACCTAAGGGATAATTTCATATCTATGATGGGTAGAACTGAAAATTATCAAGGTAGTTTTGAGAATGGGGCATGGTCCCCAAAGGAAACCACCCCAACGCACATCTCTTTTTGAATCCCCATCTCAAAAAGGAAAGTTACGGGATATCCTTCTTTTAAAAAGGTTGGGCTTTCTCCCCAAAGAGAGAGACAGAGAGGTTACGAAGATTAAAGGTTGGAGGTTTGGCTTCTCCTTTGGAAGATCCGACCCTTTTTTTGTTTAATGGCTGCCCTTCAATCCGATTAGTATATTTTACATGTGTTTCCTTCTCTTGTATGCGTGTGGTAGATTCGTTTTATTGTTTCTATGGACAAAACATGGAAACTTTTATTCATTAAAAGTGCATGGCATGCATGGTTTTTAAATGCAGTTCTAAATTGTACCCTTCTTATACATGTCATTCTCGTTCATATTATTGCACTTTTTTTTCATTCATATACTCTCTTATAATTTTCAGCATGTTTCTTTTATTGTCATCTTAAATACTTGATCAATGTCTTTTATTAGTAGCTTTGATATTGTGAGAATCTCATAATTACCTTGTTGTTCTAGACATGTATGTGTAAACAAATAGAAAACTGAAAGTCATACTTTTGTTATGAATTATCTACATTTGTTGTGGCAATACCCATCAACGATCAAGTCTTTAGAATCCAACACATATTCCATCTCAAGTTAGAGAAGAAAAATTTAATGAAAAAGGAGAAAAATATATCTTCATCAGATATTATGATGAATTTAAAGCTTATATATTATATGAGCCCAGAGAAGGAAAACTAATTATTCATCAAATATTGCTAGACGGGGGATTAGAGTTACCTTGTTGAAAGAGGTTGTTTCTTTGCTACTTTTGAGATGATGAGCTATATTTCACTTACACCGTACAAGTAAGAATTCATAGCCACAAGAATTTGTGTATGTAGACTTGTTCTGATCTGACTATTGAGGGTTCCTGAATAGGAATCTTGTGGAACTTAGAGGCTGTTAGATTTTATATCCATTTCCCATTAAGGTTCAGGCACAATAACAATCCAAAGGTCCGACAAAGCTCCATACTATTTTATGAATATAAGTTTAAAAGCCAACATTGTTCTAACTTCTTTCCTTTTTCTTTTCTTTATTTTTGTTTTCACTTATTTTCCCAATAAGTGTTTGCTAAGGGACTAACAAAGGTAAAGTAAAGGGAATGATGAATCCACGATTCATCGTCTTTATTCTTTTATTTTAGCTTCATTTCCATAGTTAAACACCCGTAAATATCTACTAATTATATAAAATAACCATTCTGCATGCATTTGTTAAATATGCATTTTTAGCACCTTTTGTACTTCAATAAAAGATTAAAGACGAAAATAAAAAGAAAAGAAAAATAAAGGATGAGTTTATGAAGTAAATATAGACTGATCCGAACCTTGAGAGAATGTCAAGACTTGATCTAATCGATTAGGAATAAAATAGGAGGAGATAGGATCTTTCATCAAAAAAATCAAAAATATTTTGTAAATACTCTTCCCTGTTTATTTGTACAAAACTTGTATTATTTTATTTGTACATAAATTAACCTCAAATCAATTATTTTTGTACACAAAAGTAGTAAATAAAAATAATTGTCAAGCAAAATAATGTACATATTACAAATAATCACACTCAAAAAAAGCCGCAAAATGATAATTAAAAAATCAAATTCAGCCCCATACGAACTCAAATTGAACCAAAATCACTTCCATTATACTCTAAATTAAATTATCTTTCAAATGTCTGTGATTTTATAATTTTTGGAGTTAGGTTGAAAAGTCAGTTTTATGGGGTGTTTTGTGCAGTTTCACCATTATTTATTATACATATTTATTCATATTTATTTTTAGATACATAATGTTTCATTACAAATAAAATAAAAAGTATATAAGAATAAAATTAAAAAATGATTTAAAATTTATTTCCTTATTTGTACATGTGTATATTGTATTATATGTACATAATATTTATATACAATTAATTTCCTTATATAAAAATCACCAAAAAATAAATATCTAACATTATATAATTAATTTAATTACGAAATTTGTGTTTAATTATTTGATTTAAAAACCTACCTTTTATATAAGATATGATTCCATACCTTTAATGGCCACCATTATGGTGGCTAATTACTTTCTATAAATTATTTAATTTATTTAATTCCAAAATTCATAATTAATTATCTAATTGTTTTATTTATTTAATTCATTTATTTAATTAACCAACAACACCTTCCCTTTTTGTACATTCTTTCCTTTTGTACTTTTCTTTTCTTTTTAATGGGATCCTCCTCCTTTCATTCCTTGATCAATCTTTGGTGTAGAGGAGCCCGATCTTCAAGAGTTGTCTTGTTGAAGAACGGTGTCCAACCTCCGAGCCGTCCGATGATAGTGCATAGGCTCTCGTCGAGGCCATCATGGCGTATCCGATCCCAAGGTGAGATCCATTTTCTTTTCTCGTCGTTTTGCTTAGATAAACCGTATATTTATTTTTTTCATCGATTTTATTAATCTTTAGATCCTAAAAAATCAAGCAAAATTTTCACCACATTTTTCCGATCTGACCCTGATTCCCATCTCATTTTCGTGTCCCTCTATTTCCACATTCTACCTCGCGCAATCTTCCACCTCCAATCACGTACGGTAGCTGGAGATACATATCTTTCTTTCATATGTCAAATTGAAAGACAAAAGTAACTCATATGACTGGTAATACAAAACTTTCAATGATGGAGCTCAAGAAGCTGATGGTTTTCTTTATAAGAGTTTTGTATGCTCCTTATTATATTTAACTAATACAAGACTAGATATTGTATATGCAGTCAATGTTGTATCAAGATTTATGAGCAAGCCAAACATGCTTCATTATTCAATTGCAAAATAGATTCTTCGCTATATTCAGGTTACTTACAATTTTGGAATTAAATATACTTCAGAAGAAGATAATTCTCTCAAAGGTTATTCAGATAGTAATTAGGCCAGATCTATAAATGATAGAAAAATCACATTGAATTTTTTATTTTGCATGGGATCTAAAGTCATATCTTAGAGTTCTAAGAAGCAAAAGACCATAGACCTTTCCTCTACTGAAGCCGAATATATTTATTTTATAAGTGCATCATGTGAAGCTCTATGGTTGAGAAGACTTCTTCATTATATTCAAGAAGAGAATGTTCTTCCAATATACTATGCGATAACATGTCAGTCATTGGTATGACAAAGAATCCAGTCTTTCATATAAGAACAAAACATATCGAACTTCGCCATCATTATGTACGAAAGCTAGTATACTATGGCGACATCAAACTGGAGTTCATAATTATAGAGGATAACTTGCAGGTATTTTTACAAAGCCACTTCTAATAGAAAAGTTCTTTTACTGTAGGAGGATAATGCAAATTACAATTAAGAGAGGGTGTAGAAAATATAATTTGTAATTTGCCATGAAATAATGTTGCAATGGACCCTTTTACATATGAGCTTATAATCTTCCACCAATATGAAGATATGTGGGTATATATCTTGCACTAACATATGGAGAATCTTAATGAAAATATGTACTTATGAGAATATTCTAAAAAAGAGAGAGGTTTAGAAAATATCTGTTTCTCCGCATCTCACCAAAATATTTAGATATTTTATCTTAAAGGATAATCATGGAAGAGGATTCTAAATCATTCTTCTAAAATATCTTCACCCTCTTGGGGACCTATAAATACCACCCAAGAGATCTTCATTTCACACAACAATAACAAGAAATTATCTACCAACACAAGAGTCTCTCAAGCATCCTCCTCCTCCCTAGTGTTGTAAGTCTCTTTTCTTTTATTATAAACATTGTAAGTACTCTTCTTGTAAAGTAAACGACTTGTATGCAAGTTCAAGTTGTTAATGAAAAAAAGTTCTTCAGTTCTTATCTACCTTGTGCATTGATCTATATCCTCTCCCTTTAAATTACTTCTTATCTACCATCAATCTTCCGATGCACTAACTGTTGCTGGTGTCTCATCCCACTCTCTGCGTAGGCGAACTACACATCCTTTTTTGCCTAACACCTATTTGGTGGAGCAAGGTTGATCTAGGTAGAAGATTTTCAGATCAAATTATGGAAGTGAATGGAGTTTTCTCACCTTTTCAATAAGGAGTATTACATCTTGTAGTTGACAGAGTCCAAGCACAATTAGCTTCAGCACTTGGTACATGTTTCCATGACAATAGAGTATCGAGTAAAGTTCATCACCTTGGTCTATTCAGCAAATCCAAGCTCCTACCCCAGTTAGATCAGATGGCACAATTTCAAATTGGTTTGAGGAACAAACATTGAAAGCTGGCCGCAGGACACCCTGGTTAGGCCCTTTCCATAATTGGCTAACCTCGCAGCCTTGGTGGAGTAGAGGAAACTAGAAACAAGTATTAGAAATCATTTATACCAACGCCAAGGCAAACAAAAACATGGACATGAAACTAGTCCAATCTTGTTTGGGAGGGTAAAAGATGATGACTATCCGTCCGAACACAAATGTTATCTCTATTATGTTAAGCACAAATGCAATTGCAAAAAAGTCAGTGATAACATGTTGTCGAAAAAAATCAAAGGAGTACAATGGATTATAATATTTTAGTTAGCAATGGCAACATTTATCTTTATGGATATTATGTTTTTCCAATAATTTATTAAATTTAAAATGACTAAATGAATTTTTCAATAATAACCCAATTGAAAATTCTAGCTTTTTTCTCCATATGAGACGGTGGTAAAATAGAAATAATCGGTAAAGTAGAAAATGAGGAAGAAGAGGCATCGGATTGGATTGTGACGTTGTATCCTTCTTATCCGTCACTTTGACGAGCATGGCGAGTAGATCCTCTATAGTACCGTGGAGTACTGTTGTAAAACTGTAGAACATCGGAGACGTTCGATCTTGATCGAGCGGTTCTCACAAATTTGATGTTTTTGCGAGCCCTTACCGTGGTAATTCGTGTGAGTCGCTCGATCAAGATTGACCGGCTCAGATGCTCCACAGCTTTAAAGCAAACCTTTTTGGCCATATTAACATGCCATTACGATTGTCTTCTACAACATAAAAAGGTAATTACATATTTATGTGTACGTGCATGTCCTAGCACATGCATGCTTGACACAGACGATCAACGCTACAACGCTTTCCAAATCAATAACACATGCACGATTTTGATCATTCATACCTAAGTAGATATACTATCTTGATGACTACAGGTCTTCTCATAAACAAGGACAGAAACCTTAATTCTTCAACGTTCAAAGTCAGATATCCAAGATATTGACTATAACTGGTCGAGAGGAAGTCTAAGAAATTCCATTAGAACTTTCTCTGAGAAAAAGATGCACATCATCGCACTTGAGAACATGATTGAACATCAATGACTTGGAAGTGGAAACTTATCTATTAGATTCTGAGATTCTCGACATGGGACCATCAAAGCTAAGACTAATAATTCAGACGAATAACTATAAGGGACTTTTGATTCCTCATTATACGTTCCAACACTTTACATGTCTCGCCAGATGAATGAGTTTGTCAACATATCCATCGGATCTTGTGATAGAATGAGATTAATTCATGCGTTATCCTTATAGGATGAGCTTGTTGATTTTTATTTATAAACTGTTGCGTATTTGATGGATAACTTCTTGAAGTTAATGGATAGTGTGTTCTCATTATTAAAACACTTTGTGGAAAAAATCACTCCAACGTATGTAACATCTAAATAAGTGGTTTCAGTCCGATGGCGGAAATAGAAATCTTGCCAATAATTTTTTTAAAAAAAGTGTCCCAACAGATTGAACCATAAGATGCATATCCCAAAGCAAGTTTCAATTTTCCGTGGAGATGTTAGGACAGAGATGGTAAGATATATAGAATAGAAATCAACATCAATAAGATAAATCAATGTGTATAAGATATAATCCAATGCATTTTTTATCACATTATAAAACTAAAATAAAAAAATATCAGAATTCATTATTAAGAACATTAGCAAGATGTTGAATTGTATGTATAATTAAATGGGTAAATAGGTCTTTATGAGGTACTCGTGCCTCCTCGCACAGCAACCCTATGGTCGGCTCCTTTTGGTTGGTAGCTTCCTTGCCCCAACAGGCATGTGCTTCCCTCACACGGGACCCTATTCTGTTGCATGTGCTCCACCATTTGATGTGGTCCGTGATAGGGCTTCTTCTCAAGGGTTTTCGTGTAGAGACGAATGGTGTCTCTTCTCAAGGAAGCCTAGTACAGAAATGTGTGATCGTGAGTTTTTTCCCTTTGTTTATTCTCTCCTGTGAAGGGTTTTTTTCTCTGACCTTAGTTATGTCTTCGAGAGAGATGGTTGAATTCATGACAATTAATATTGACAATATCCCGACTCAAATTACCACAATGAAGTTATCAAAAAAATAATTTTATGTGGTATGCTACAATGAAAGTGAAATAAGCCTCAAGGCGATGTGGGGGATATATTGATGCTTATAAAAAAAACCATCCTACTAGTACAAGTTACATGAGCAATGGTATGTAGAAGGCAATAAATGCGTGAACTGGATCATCAATGTTATGTATCCTAACATACGACCCCTTGCTCTTTAAAAGAAGTCGCTAGAGAACAATGGCTCACTCTTGACCGTATGCATGGTAGAAGAAACAAGATTCGGATGTATCAGCTGGGCATTGATGTATACAACATGAAAGAAGGAGATATGTCTATTAGTATATATTATGTGGTTCTAAAAACAAAATGAAAGGAGATTGACTACTATTGTGATGACACGCGGACAACTTTTGCATATCAGAAAAAATACTAGGATGAAACTTAGGAACATAGGATCTTCATTTTTCTTGGTGGCCTTCAATATGTCTTCGAGACCACTAGGAGTCAGCTATTGACGGTAGGGATAGGTTCTAACATTGAAGAGATCTATTATGTTATTGAGTCAGAAGAACATTATGTTGTGATGAAAGATGAATGAGTCTCTTAGTTTGAGAGGTCATCTTTAATTAATGAAGAGATTAAAAGTGGTCACTTTAAAGATAAAAAATGTCATCACTACAATAAAATTGGCCATAAGATTGACTACTAATGGGAACTCCATCTTAAGAGAAAAATGAATAAGGGGAAAAATATGTTGCAATGTTTACTAAGAGCAAAAGTTTGATGGATGATCAAATCAAGGATCTTCACGTGTATTTCCTGGAGATATCCATTTCTGATAAGGAAAAAGGTGAAGCGGATGTTGTGAATGTCGTCTTGACTGTCAAGAAATCCCAAGGTAAGTATTCATTTTAATGATGAATGGATTATTGATAGTGATGCCTCAAAACATATATGTAACTCTAAGATGTTTCAAGATTATAGCCTTGCTTCTGAAAGAGAATGCGTTAGCTTGGCAGACGGATCCTCTAAAATTGTAGGAGAAAAGAGCATATCTATCATTAACAAATTCCTTTTGAAAGATACTACTTACGTTCCTGATTTTACAATTGATTTATGTTATGTCTACTATATTGCCAAAGATGTTAACTGTCATTTGATCATTGATGAAAATTTTGTGTTGTAGAACTTGGAGATGAGGAAGCAGTTTGGGATTGGTCTGGTTGTTAATGGCCTCTATCGCCTACCTGCTCATGTTGTCTTCGCTTAGATTATTGATGCGGCTAAGAAGGAAACATATCACTTGAGAAGATGGCATGAATGTTTTGTTCAGCCCAGTTATCATATCTTTCACATTTTTTTTCTTGATTTATGCGATAAAGTTTGTTGTGAGATCTATTTGTGTGAAGAGTGCTAGTTATCTAAACACTCTAGAAATATTTGTCCTCCTTCAAATAATGAAAGTCTTTTGTTTTTAAATTGTACATTCTAATGCTTGGGGACCATTTAATCTTAAAAGCTTTTGAGGATACCATTATTTTATCACGTTTATATATGATTATTTGAAAATGCCAATCAGCTATCGAGAGGCGATCCTGAGGTCACACAAGGTAGACCACATTCGTCACAATGATCTCTCGCGAGAGCTGACTAACAATCTCTACAATTAACCCACAATAGAGAATAATCAAGCAATGAAATGCAATATGGAGTCCAAGCTAATAATAAACCTTACCGACAAATGTGTATAATGTGCAAGTATGTGCAGGGAGTGGAACACAAGGAATAAACTGGTGTAGCATGTATTATTATTTATCTTTAAATAATAATGTATTTTTGTATATAATTATCTGCATAGTATTCACTAAGTGTTTTGTGGATTTTTAGTTATTTATTTTTATATTATATTTTTAATTTTTAATTTTTGATTTTTAATTTGTTTTACTTAAGGCAGATGCCTTCCTTTGTAATCTCTGTCAAAGCCATGTACTCTTCCTCCTTGGTAAATAAAGTAACTGATGGTCGTAAGGTTGCCTTTCACCTGATGACTGAATTCTCCAAAGTGAAGACGTAGCCTTTATAGATCTCCTTCCATCCGCATTTGCAACAAATTCTGAATCTGAATATCCAGCAATCAAATACTATAAATCACTTCTGTAGATGAGGCCAATGTCTAATGTTCCTTTAAGATAGCAGAAAATCCTCTTAGCTGCCTGCCAATGCTCTTTCTATAGATTGACCATTACACTACTGACAACGCTCATAGCATGAGTGATATCATGTCTTATACATATAATGGCATACATAAGACTCCCCAACTATGCTAACATAGTGAACACGTGACATGTATTCCTTATCTACGTCTGCTTGAGGTGCAAAAGAAACAGAAAAATGAGTATTTGTAGCAGATGGTGTAACCATAGGCTTGGGTGTAAACATCTCAAAATCTCATTAGGACTTTTTCAATGCAGTTCTTCTGAGATAAGAAAAGTTTCCCTTATGCACAATCTCTAGTGATCTCCATCCCTAAAATTTTCTTCGTTACACTAAGGCTCTTCATGTTTAATCCTGAACTAAGGAGATTCTTCAAATTATCTATGGTACTCTTCTTCTCGGCAGCAATCAGCATTTTGTTGACATACATTAACATATAGATGAAGGGCTCATCCTCCACCTTATTGTGGTAGCGCAACAATCATATGGGCTCATGTTGACCCATGATTAATCATGAAGTTGTCAAACTTCTTATACAACTACATGGGAGAATGCTTAAGCCCATACAAGTACTTCTTCGATCTGAACACATGGTCTTCCTTGCCCAAGAATGTGAATCACTATGTCTATCTCCATAGAATATCTTCTTCGAATTCACCTTACAAACTCCAAGTCTCGATGTGCTACACAAGCCATTAACATCCAGATAGATGTACATCTTACCACGGGAGAGAATATCTCATTGTAATCCACACCTCCCTTATGATTGTAATCCTTTGCCACTAGCGTACCTTATATTTGATGCATTCACTGCTTGAGATTCATGTCTTTTTCTTGAAGATCCATTTACATCCAACGACCTTCCTCCCCTTTGGCCAACTTGACAAGTTCTCATGGTTGATTCTCGTGAAGAGACCCCATCTCCTCACCCATAGAAGCGATCCATTACCTATATTCTGCCCATGTTATAACCTCCCTATACATGGAGAGTTCAGGAGACTCTGCCTCCTCCGCAACCTATATTGTAATTGCAACCATGTCTTCAAAACTGTATCTCTACACCATATATATCTCTCTACGGGGTCGATCAGTAGCAAGACTTGGTTGCCTCTCCTCTAGTTGCTCAGCTTCAGGCAGTTCAACAATAACTTGATCAAGAGTGGTGTAATCAACTATGTGATCACTATTTGATGTCGGTTCGAACTCCACTTGTTTGAGCACATCATCACATATCCATGCATTAACATACTCACTACTTGAGTGAAGTAAGGAATTCTCATCAAATATAATATTCCTACTAATTATAATTCTATACTTAGAAGGGGACCATATTTTGCACCCCTTCACTCCTACAAAATATCTTGTAAACTCCCCTTTCTTTACCATTGGTTCTAATTTCCCATCATTAACATGATAAGATGCATGACAACCAAAAACACAGAATAATCATCATGATTATCAGATCATAACTCCATGGGTGCTTTGTAGTCGACAACTGATGCAAATAGAATTTTGCAACATTTAATTTGATGGTGGAAGTTTTAGTAGAGAAGAAAATGGAGGGAGGAAAGAGAGAAGACATGCCGGTTGTGCGGGATTTAGGGGGGAGAAGCATACAGATCACATCGAGGGAGAAGGAATATAGAGAAGAGAGATAAATCTCATTTTTTATTGCAACTTGAACTTGAACTGCCCTCAAACAATAGACTACCATTTCCTTTATATAGGAGGGGTTAGATTATAAGATTAGAAAGAAATTCAAATTTAAATTAACTCTATTTAATTTGAATTAAAATTCAAATCTACCTTATCTTAATTGACTCTAACCAATTAACTACATAAATGACCACTAATTAAGATCACAAGCGATCTCTTTTAAAAATGTACTAAGCCTTCTCCCACTATAAGTAGGGTCGGCTACATGGATTCTTGCTCAAATCCATGTTGAAAGATTCGACTATTTTTTACGCTAGCCATCAGCTATCTAACACAATCCCTGCAAGAGTGGAATTTGAACCCTGGTCTTTTATGTGGTCGATACACTGTACTACCACTAGACCATTAAATGGGCACACATGCAATCTCTTTTTTTTAAATAAAAATTTCAATAACTCGATAATAAAATTGGACTCTGAATAATGACAAATATAATTAAATTAAGCCATATTTATTATTTTAACGTTGAATCAACAATCCAATTGAAAATTTTGTCTCTCAACGAATTGCTTAATCTTTGAGTTGTCGGTAGAGAATTTCGCATGGATTGGTTGATCGGATCTCCCAATTTCGTTCTTTTTTCATGTTACATTTATAAATTTTTCCACCAAGAGGTATGGCTGCAAAGTTCTACCCCTTCACTAAAAATACCTCTTCTTAAGTTCCCACTAAATTTTCCCTTGAAATAAATTATGCTTAAAGCAGGACCTCCTTTGAAAATTTGCCAACTATATCTCAAAATCTTAATGGGAAGGAAGCTGAATCCCCTTGCACGTAAAACCCACGTCCGGATTTTTCTTTTCTCCACGATGTGGCAGCGGTAGGAGCAAAATGGGAGCAGGAGGCGATGACAGCTGCGAGGAAGTGGGTGTGGGTGGCGAGGTGGCTCCACCAGAAGCAAAAGCTGATGACGATGGGCAGGTAGCATCAGGGCGGTAGCGCTAGGGCAGCAGAAGGGGGTTTGGACGAGATAGCTAGCATGGCGAAGGGGAGGTACGCCAACATGGACTGGGGGTTGGGGTCCCTGTGAGGGCAAGGCCAAAGCGGAAGATGGTTGGATGGGGCGGTGGGGCTGAAGAGAGGGTGGATGGGTTGTTTTGGTCATGCAGGAGACTAGAATCAACTCCTTTGAAAGGGGATTTTGTGATGTTGTGGGTGGATATGGCATGGTTAATGTGATTGTGGGCTACATGATAGATAAGAGGGATACCTTGGTGGTCGTTGCTGGTGGAAGGACGACGAAGGGAGGCTATAGAGGGACTATCAAGGCTGTTTGATTGGCGGAGGAGACCTGTAGCGAGACCCCAACACCTATGGTAAAAGGAGATAAATTTTTTCATTCAAATGTTCCCAAAATAATTTAGAAAAGGAACAGATGAAGAACATTCCATATACATCTATCATTGGGAGTCTAATGTATGTCCAAACATGTATTAGACCAGATATATGTTTTGCAGTTGGAATGTTGGGTAGAATCAAAGCAACTCAGGCATGGACCATTAGATAGCGGTAAAGAAGATCTTGCGATATTTGCAAGGAACTAAGGATTTTATGCTAATCTACCGACATTCATATTCCTTAGAAGCCATTGACTATTCGGATTATGCATGTAGTAAGGAGGATAGAAAATCTATCTCTGGATACAATTTTCTGTTTGTTGGAGGTGTTATTTAATGGTGAAATGTGAAGCAATCACTTGTCACATCAAGTACCATGGAAGTTGAATTCGTAGCATGTCACGAGACTACTACACAAGAACTTTGGCTAAAGAATCTCATTGCAGGTCTCAAGATCGTGGATTCAATCTCAAGACCATTAAAGATTCATTGTGATAATTCTGCAGCCGTATTTTTCGCTAACAAAAACAAGCATACGCATGCCGGAATGAGAATCGACATTAAATATCTTGTTGTTAAAGAGAAAGTTAGAGATCATTTAGTATTTATTGAACATATATGTACTAACTACATGATTGCAAATCCTATGACAAAGAGTTTGCCGCCTTGTCTATTCATCAATCATGTGACTGAGATGGGCATATCTAGTACCTTTTAATAATATTAATACATCCATATATGTACACCCTTAAGTTTTGGTATGATGATCTTTTGTTTATTGTCTGTTATATTTTGAAAGCATGCATTTAATGAACATACATAAAGAAAGGACCCATGTTAGTATTTGGATATTAACACATGAAGTTTTGTTAAGATGAGCAAACTATTGGTATTGTAATGCTTGTAAGGATATATCTGCTTGAAAGGTATCTGCCGCCAAGATTCATATTAATAGATTTAACTTGACAAATTTAAACCAACAAATTTGCTACATGAGCCAAGTGGGAGAATGTAAGAAATTCTGTGCATGTAACTACCATAAATGATAGTTGTAAACTTTATTTTTATTTCTTATTTTGTGGCTCATGATTAATTATGAAAGGGTGCATCATTTGAGAGGTTGCTTTTGGTGGTTACCTTAATGGATAGGTAACCATCATGTTTTATAAACATGGATTGGGGTCCCCTCTCCCTCAACTAATGAATGTAAGAGGATCCATTACTCAAGCATATTAGACAAGAGTTGAGAAGTAGAAGGAAATCCCATCTTCATCACTTCATTTCCGTTGCGATGGCTTCCGGTAACTTTTATCCATCATAGGTCATTTTAGGATTAAGATAATAGATCTATCACATGTACCATGCCATTCCAATTTCTTTAGAAATAGAGACCATGTGTCCTCCACCTAGACTGTCGAATTTTAATGATCTCAGTTGCCAGAATCGAATGGCAAGAAGTTGAGGGCATACCTGATATTCCCCAAAAGGGAGGGGTATAACTGAAATTGCAATATATCAGAGGGGCATAACTGATTAATATCCTATTAAGATATATGTATTTTATTCTCCAACATGTAAGATGTAAGATTGTCAATTATTCTCAAACTATCAATCTCAAAAGCTTGGGTATAATTACATTACAAGAAATGATGCATATATTACATTACTTTTTTACATTAACTCTCATTAAATCTTTAAAGATATTTGGTATGGCTAGAGAACTTATGGTATATAAAATTGTAAGGAATAAAGTACATTTGCAAACCTTAAAAATCAAATAATTCACAAGTTAAGATTGGAATAAATGTTGAAAATGTGGTAAGTAGTAGAATCAGCGCAATCCAGACAAACATGGTACATATAAAGTTACTCATTATTTTTCATTCTCAATTAAATGGAGAATATATTAAGTAATGAAAACTTATAAATATTAACTATTCTCTCAAATTTTTAATAATTAAATTTATGCAAAATTTTCAACAAAAGAAAAAGATAAATTGTTGTAGAAATTAAAATAGGATCGAATAAGTTTTTCTGTTATCAACGCTTGCATTTATCCTCTCTCAATAATTGGAGAATAAGAGATGTTGAGTGGGATAGTAGACAAGAGAGTTTATTCCATTTATTCCTTCTTTTGAGGGATTTTATTTTTGGTTATAAAGGTGATATAAGTGTAAGATATTCATATTTCCTATATGTGTGTTGCTCACATAGTTCGTAATATTGCGATATATCGATGATATATAGATATCGATGGAGAAAAGTATTTCTATATCATCATATATAATGTTTTATAGTATAACAAACAATATCTCGCAAGATATTGACGTGATATTGTTATTCGTCCCTTATTAGTCAAGATTAGAGGTTTCCAATGCAACTTTTCCTTGGTATCAACTAATTCCGTCAATATGGTGACATTGCTCGTCACCATTAAATTTAACTTTCAATGGTCGATTTGTTTCGAATTTGATTTTGTAGCTACACCTAGTATTAAAAATACATTATGATTTATAAAGTTATTTAGAGGGTAGGGGTGTTGTCCTCGCATCCCAGCAGAATGAATACACCTACTCCCCCTAGATCCCGCATGCTTGTTGCCCAAGCAACGAGCCCCTTCATTCTAAATAAGAGACGACGTCCTCCATTTGGCAATGTAAATGAAACAACTCTAAAGTTGATCAAGTAATTGCATACATGTATAATCTATTTTAACTCACCCCCTTTCATTCATAATTAGGATTATTATGAATGATGTTCTTTAACAGCTATATGTTATTACGTTCATTGTTTATTTGTTTAATTTCCGATATAGCTCAACATTTTTGTTTATACATAATGTGAAATGCAATATAATTATAATATATAGATTGTGTATTTAAGTTGTATTATTCAAAGTTCATCATTTCATTTTCAATACTTTTCAGTAGCCAACAGTCAACTATCAGCATTGACATCAATGATATGTGAGATATAATGAATATTGATGTGTTGCGCCTCATTGTTGCATTTATGTATGTATTTTTATGTTATTTAGTATTTTGAGAACTATGATAATCTTAATTTACAAAAAGAAGCTATTTTTTTTGAGACTTTTCCAAGATTTTAATCGATATCATTGCTATATTCCAATATATCTCTTCTTAGGTTGACTTATACGATATGGATATCCCAAACTTTAACTTGTTCATGAAATTATGTTATAGTGAATGTGTAATATGAACAATGAGGTTTAATTACATACTGGCCACCCAATATCCCAGTCAAATTTTCACTTTTTCAATTAATCTTCCATCTTAGAAATATGATATCTAAGCAAGATGTCCTCTAAAGAGCCGGAAATTAAATTAAATCACATACTTTGTAGGTTGTTTATAATATAAATTAATGATATAAATGCACATTTATATAACAGACCATGAAATTTGCTTACCCCTTGTCCATTTGAGTTTAGATGTGAATCTAATACTATATTTGGATTTATTTGACCTAATCATGATCAGCACACAAGTAATTCTTGGATAATATATACTTGCATGAAGATGTGAAAGGACATTATTCACTTCTGGTGAACTAGAGAGTAAATGCTGTTAAATTAAATACACGGTTAATTTGGCAAAATGAGAGATTATGCAGCATTCTGTTTCTTGCATTCTATAAATAGTTAGTAGGAAATATTATGAAAATTTGTTTATTGTTAAAGCATATAGTTCAAGAATCTAGTTTTATCTAATAGTGGAAACGAATACCTCAAAAAGAATATAGACCTGCCATGCATTGCATACATCGCCTGTAAACATGCACAGTTTAACCACAATGATGAACTCTGTCATGATTCTCGTCATTATTGTGTGCGTGGTGTGGCTTACAGAATATCGACCAACGCTTGCATCGTCAAACCAATATCTTCATAAACAAGAACAAGAAAGAGGTGTTCAAGATATTCGAAGTTGTCCGCCGCATTTTGACTTTTGGCTCATGGTTACTCGTTTGGAAATGTCTGGCCTGATACCTTTTATGTCTTGGTCGGTGCTCTATCCAACAAACTTATGTGGCATAGTGGTTATCTGATTGTAAGCTTCAAGTGCCCCCCAATTGATTAAAAGGATGTAAAATGTCAAATATGGAAACAAAAGAAATTGCAATATGAGTATCTATTTTATAATAAGAATATTAGTACGGATACAGACAGATGAATATGAAAAATGTACTAAATATACTAAAAACAGGTACAATCATAAAATCAAGAGAATCTGATACGACTACTAATAGAAATATAAATTGATTGTCTTAAATTTACATAAACGTGTTGAACGTCAAACAATTGAAAATATATGGATTTATATGCATATTTATTTCGAAATTAGTGTAGATATCGATACTAGAATATCAAGAAATGGAAACTGTAATGAATCAGACACTCGAGGCAAGAAGTTTCAGATAAAAAAAAATTACAGTAGAAATCAATCAATAATATTGTTTAGCTGAATACTCATGTAATAAAATAATAATTATATTTGTAATAAAAAATTTTGTAGCAATGCTAAATCAATCAACCAACCTAATACTCAAAAATAAAATCAACAAAGGAGTAATGACAAAACAACTAGCCATGGATTTCAAGATTTAAAATGAGATTTATGGAAAATATCAATTATCAATTGTGTACTATTATTGATCATTTATTTATTGGATAATTAATTTTCTCTCGATATATGTGATATTTCCAAGGGTAACCTTACCTTTCAAAATGAAATGGGTGCACATTCGAATCCGACACCCATTTGAATGGATCTCGACCTCTAATCCGATAATAATGGATCCAAGTGGGTCATGATTAATGGGCCAAATACTCACCCAGGGTGCACCATTAATCAGACACACATGAGTTTTTTGGATTAATAATATGGATTGTTGCCTCTTTTTTAGTTGTTCATTTTTCTTTAAGAATTAAGTAACTCAAAGAACTAGTTAACATTGAAATTGTACTTATGTTATCATGACTTGTGCGTTTAGTTTATGTTAATAATGGAATCATGAAGATTGACTCATATTATTCAATAATGTTGATCGAATGAATGCATGTTTTATTTCATACAAGTTGTTGCATAACAAATTGTTTGGATTTGTATCGGATGCGATATATGACCAAAGATTATATGTTCATACTAGTCTTCGCAAGTGGATATTAATCCGTAGCACTCGGAAGTGTTGGACACGTGAGTTTATGGTGAGACATTTTGCAATATAAGTTATTGCAAATCACTTCCTAATCTGAAACAAGGAATAATTAATTTGCATATAAGGCAGCTTAGTAGAATTAGGGTAATGTACCATGGCCACCTTGATAATTATACATATATTGATTCAATAGTTGAATCATAAAGGCTAGTGCTTAGATGATATCTACAGAGTTAGATTGAGGACTTATCTAGCAATGTCAAATGATTATCAAGATGAATATGGAAATCCTTACTCCAACGATTGATATTCAACCGACCTCTTGATACAAGATGGATAGGAATAGAGATTCGAGATGTCGAATAAGTTAAGTCAAAGAGTTGACTTAGCAAGATCGAGATAGTTAAGACATGTCGTATACCATCATGATATAAGCATGCGTCCTTTGAGCAGAGACAAATGTATTACTATTTGTCTGAGATAGTTAAGATGGATATGGAAATCCTTACTCCAACGATTGATATTCAACCGACCTCTTGATACAAGTACACCACATAGGAATAGAGTTTCGAGATGTCGAATAAGTTAAGTCAAAGAGTTGACTTAGCAAGATCGAGATAGTTAAGACATGTCGTATACTATCATGATATAAGCATGCGTCCTTTGAGCAGAGACAAATGTATTACTATTTGTCTGAGTATGTACATTGGACAAACCATTAGGTTAATAACCTAATCAAGTTCTATACACCGATGAGTTGGTGTACATACAAGGACACATGTGTAATACGATCTCTCAATGTGATCATACATGTTCACTACTGAACCAGAAGATATGAGCTCACTCATGAGATATTGGGACTAACCAAAATCCATATATGGTCTCTCGCTTAGGAAGCAAGACATGATTTATAGGTATGATATGTGCTTTTTGAAATCATATGATCGATAGCAACTCCCAATGATAAAATGAGAAACCCATCGATAAAACCTTAAAGAAGATAGTTCAAATGAGATCAGAACTTCAGGTTTATTCTAGGTTTTCTAGTATGTAGGATGTACGGGTATTATGAATACCCGAGGGTGATGTGACTTTAACAATTTGTATAATCATGACACTTCCATTCTGAGGGAGTGATGAAACATGTTTGGATTTTAGTGACTCCTCTCGGTAGACTAGGTATCTGATCTTGATCTAAACGTTGGCTATTAATCTGAATATGATTCAGATACAATGACAGGATGGGATATCATGTCGGACATGATCAGGCACATCTGATTGGTTTTCTAGAACTGTATATGAGATTGGATCTCACTATCCAAACCATTAATGGCATATATGATCACTCTGACCTTACCTCCAAGTATCTGAGGAGAATGCACACAATTCTTGAAAGGGTTCGAGGATTCTTCCTTGAGCAATTTTATCTAAGCATTAGAAAATTATATAATTAAATAGGACTCAATTAAAATAATTTATGTGGATTGAGATATCTAGGATAATTAAATTGAATTTAATTATCATGGATAGGATTAACGTGGATAACAATATCCACAATAGTCATGGATAATGTGGAAATATGTATATGATCCACAATATTCTGGAGAGAATTAATTGTGAATGATATTCACAATTTATATGTTAATATGCATTGGATTCAAATTTCATAATTTAATTTAAATATAATTTACATTAAATATTGGATCGAAGAATTGAATTCTCAATAGTCAATAGTACAATTGCAATTATCATAAATAGTTTGGATTTATTTGATGATAATTCAATTGTTCAATTAATTAACTTAATGGATAAAATTAATTTTGACCCATTCCATTACTGACAGTGAGCATCCACGGGTTGTTAAACCAATGTGGACATCAATCCTATTTTTAGTAAGTGGATGGAGCATCTTTTACTTAAATCCATTTATCTATTAATGTACTAAGCCTTCTCCCACTATAAGTAGGGTTGACTACATGGATTCTTGCTCAAATCCATATTGAAAGAATCGACTACTTTTTATGCCGACTGTCGATTACCTGACGTAACCCTGCTACAGTGGGATTGGACCCTGATCTTTTGTGTGGTAGAGACACTATACTACTACTATACCATTAAGTTGGGCCCAAATCCATTTATCTATTAACTCACATAATTTGAAAAGTGTTTTCAAATTATCCCTTTGTATTTTCTTTTGTATTTATTGTATACTTAAAAGAATAAATCAATCTAAACCATTAATTAGTGAGAATGCATGGATTGACCGCTATGAAAAGAAACACAAATCAATCTAAACAATTGATTAGTGCATGTACGTGGATTGCGATCCATGGACTTCCAAAATGATATAATAGAGAGGCCAACCCTAGCGCTATTTACACTAGTGATAAACCCAAATATCAGACGGTCGTGTATTCCACACAAGGCGGGAACACAATCGATGCGTTAATCGCTCAGAAATCCGAATTTAATCAACAATTAACCCACAAATAATATCAAGCAATGGAAATCAAAGTGTGGAGTTAAAATTTATTATAACTCTACAAAATATGTTTATAGTGCAAGTATGTAGAGTGTCGAACACATGGAGCAAACAGGTAGAGTAAGGCAATAATGCTCAAAAATGTGAAAGTGGTTAAATGCCTACAAGTGCTATTTTTTGTGGGTTTTGAATTTTATATTTTTTTTATTTAATTTTTGATTTTATATTTTTATATTTTGGTTTTTAATTTATTGATTTTGTATTTTCTTTTTATATTTTTTAATTTTTTATTTTCTTTTTCTCTTAATAAAGATATAATGTATATAAGGAATATATATGTACACTAGAGATAAGAGAGATGTCAAAATGGGGAAAAATAGTCAAAATACAGGAAATAAAGTATTTTTGTGAATTTTATATTTTTCTAATGTTTTTATGATTTTTCTATATTTTTCCTAATTTTTTTGGTATTTTTAAAGTCAAAAATAATTGAAAACAGTGAACTAGGTTGCTGGCCGAGATTAAAATGAGGATTAAAAATAGTAAACTGTGTCCAAAATTCCTCAAATTAATTTTAAGTCAAATAGGATAAATCAGAGAAAATACAAAAACTGAAAATGCATTTTTAGGATTTTTCTTGAATTTTCTAGATTTTTATGAAGTTTTAGGGGTTTTCTAATCTTTAGGAGTTTTCTTTGAATGTTTTAGTGATTTTTGTACTGACACTAAAAGATGATAAAACACGTAAAATATAAATTTTTTTGGAGTTTTTCAAAGGCTTTTTATAATTTTTATGAATTTTCTATTTAAAACAGTGTTGAAAATGAAAGTTTTTATTTTTAATAAATGTGAAAATGAAATAAAAATGCAAATTAAAAATATGGCATTAAACTACAATGCAACAGGAACCTATGATGTTTTTTTGGTAATTTTTCGAGTTGAAATGATGCATGAAACAAATGCAAACATCCAAGCAAACATATAATACTAGCAAGGGCATAAACATAAATACACAGAAGTTCAAGGGCCTACTTGCAATTTTTCCAAAGTTATATAATGTTAAATACAATTTTCTGGACTAAAAATAAATACCCAAACCCGGAGGGGGTTTGCTGCAAAATGTCCAACTCACGCATACTAGGCACGTGACCTGGCAGGGATATTTTCGCAATTTCACAAAGTTCCAGGGGCTCAGATGCATCTCTACCAAAATATTACAACTTAATTGAAAAGTTCATGGACCAAATCGAAAGAAACAAACCCTCTGGGGTTCCTATGCAAAATACCCAGTCCCCTCACGCGCACGGGCACGTGAGGTGACGTGGATAGGACCTAAGTGCAAATAAAGAAATTATGGGGCCTTGGATGCAAATATTACAAAAGTTTTTAAACTATGCCTCAAAGTTTCTGGACAGAATTAAAATAGAAAAATTGGCGAGGGTGGAAGTGCAAGATACCCACGCCTAATATCCTCGCACGCGATCGGATGGCTGGGGAGAGGTCACTTGTCGACGTGGCGCACGCACAACGCACGATGACGGTTCGCTGCCAACATCTTAGATTAGATCTCATATCGAGATCCAACGGTGCTGGGGGTTGAAGATCCGACGATGGCAGAACAATCTGGAGCCGCTGCAAATTCGAATGGCGGAGAGGCTCGGTGGAAGAACAGGGAAGAACGTCGGTGAGGCGGACTTCCTCGAGCTCGATCTCGGGTCTCCGGCGGTTTTGGAACGTGAAGAACAGCTCGGCGTGCTCCTGGAAGGTCAGGCTATATGCTGGAGGTTCAAAGTTCGTCGGAGAAGCATTGGGGTGCTGGTGCGAAGGCGGCGGAGCTCGGAGCTCCTGGTATCTCCGGCGAACTACGCAAAATGACTTCCAGTGGCTTTGACCACGTTGTGACCTGCAAAAATGGGTGAGAGGGTCCAGGGCAAGTTGCCTGGACCCCATGGAGGCGAAGGGGAAGTCGGAGATGGTCGGTGGAAGGCGAGGGAGCTTCAGCCGGAGGTGCGCTCCGGCGATGAGCGATGGAAGGCAAAACACGGATCGACGAGGGGCTCTAAAGGAGCTATTCTACTCCTACCTCTATTGGGATCAAAAAGATGTAAAAAGAACGAACAAAGGAGATATACCTCGATGGTCGGAACCAGAGGAAGGGGACCTCGACGTCGGCGAAAGGCGGAGGTGGTGGAGCCGCTACAAGGATTCCTCGACTCGCCTGAGGGTATGGTTGAGGAGCTGTCACCTCCAGCAACACGAAGCACGCCAAAGGGAGGAGGAAAGCTAGCCAAGAAGGGTTCAAACTGGAGCTCGAAGATGGCGGGGCACTTATGTACAAGGTGGTGGCGTGACTTTGGGAGCAAGACCACGCGCAAATGATAGAGATTTTGCTAATCTGAAGGTGTGGCGTGGCTCAGTGAAGATCGAGGAAGGATTCCCAAGAAGGAATCGAGGGCAAACGACGAAGGGATTTGGCGCTAAAATTTCTTGAAATGGGACAAAATCACAGGCGTCAGAGTGTGGCAGACCTCAGTCAGGCAGTTGACCGAGGACAACCAACGACCGTGCCTGATTGGTCCACGTGGACCAATCAGAAAAAGGCCGGTCAAAATTATTTAGAAATTCGAAATAAAATAGTAAATGAATTTATTAATTTTAGGTTATAAAATAAAAAATGTTTCTTATTTTATAAATAAATTTATAGTGATTTTTATTAACTTTTATGAGGTATAGAATTACAAGTTATCTTTTATGCCCTATATAGGTATATATATCTATATATTTTATTATTTTATTTTTATTTTGTATATTTAATTTATTTATTTTTGTTTATTATTTTAGAAATTTATAAAATATCTTTATACACTTAAATAAATTTTTATTTTATTTTTCTGATGTATTTTGTACACTTAATAAAATATAAATAGTAATTTTATAGGTATAGGTATAGGTATTATACCTAGGTGTGCTATCTATACAAGTATTTTATTTTGTGTTTATTTTTTATTTTTATTCTAATTTTAATATACACATAACTTCTAAGTAATATTTACAAAGTTATAAAAATATAAAATTATGAAAATAATGAATAAATAATAAAATGAATATTCTATTATGTAAAAGTATACAATAGGGGTCCAAAACTCAACTTTCAAACCGTAGCTCCGCCAAATGCGAAACCACCTTTATTAAATAGATTATTTTAAATTATATACAATTAAAGGTGAGGTTGATGCATTTCGAGCTTTTATTTGGGAGATACAGGTCTAGGAAGTTGGCATTTTGGATTGTTATTCAGATCATAACTTGTTATCTGTACAGTATTTTTCACTGAAATAAATTTTGTATTTTTGTTCATTTAATTATCTACAACTTTCATGTACAAAGTTTTTTTATTTGAGGTATACAAAGTGGAACCAAAAATAGGTCCCAAAATGAATAGGGAAAGAAGAAAATGAATAGGTATCTGACCCTTATCTCCCCCTACTTTATTCCTTGTCGACCTAGTCATCGAGATGCCTAGATCTCGGGGTTTCGGGTCATAAAGTATTTACAACATTTTATTCTTTTTCTTTTCTTTTATTTATTCTATAATTTTGGCTTTAAATATAGTATTTTATACACTATTTACACACATATGAATGAATGCTAAGATGCTCTAATTAAGGGTATTTACATGCATTTTGAGGCCAAAATGATAGAACAAAGATGATGAAATATGGATTCATCAACTAGGCGAATGCAATTGTTGCATTTACAAAACTCTCTCTCTCTCTCTACACATGTCCATTCTCGCTTTCTACATAACGTTGGTGGAGATCACGATCATCGTTGTATTTACGTTGTGCTATCAAGGTAATCGCTCGAGGAGCTCAGTCTTCTTCGGTACCTCGTTCTCATGAAGAAGACAATAGGTTTCGTATAAACAAGAGGTTCCTTGATTAGGAGCGGGAACCACGTGACTCATCATCACACCTCAAGTGCACTCTCACCGAATTGGACTTAAGTGAGGAAGCTTCTTCCTTTAGAAGCTATGAGGATCACAACTATGCTCCAAAAGGTAAGACTAAACTCGTCTGGTCTTGATGAAAGGTATGTAGAAGGTTTTTCTGCTGCCATGCCATCTAGTACGACTAGTTGACCATGGTCGAATTTGATCCAATCTCCACGCTTTTGTGATGCGTGAGGCTAATATTTTGCCTTCGGTGGTATCAAATTAAGGTTTTAGATATGATCCACACCCCAGAAAATAAGGCTTTAGATATCAGGATGCGTAGGAACTCATTATTTTCCATCATTAAAATTTAAATTTTTGAATCGATTTTGAGCATATATGATATGTTTCCTATTTTTACCATATTATGAACGATTTTTTTAGAATATTTAAGTATATCTAGATAATATGGACACATCCTTAAAAATTTGCCAAAAGTTGGCTAAAATTGGGCATTGTTCTGAATTCGAAAGGTTCCTGCAGTATTATTTTTGCATGTAAACTCATATATGTAACTAAATATTTTTTAGTAATTATTTTTCTATCATGAAACATGTTAAAATACTTTAGTTATGTTAATAATAAAAATAAAAACTGTTCGAATTTATTTTGCGCAATTCCATTTCCACTTGTCCTAGATATGTGATATTAAGTGGAAATGGGTCGGAATATGTGATTAGATCATCTTATTGATATAGTTTAATGATTTAATCATTTAAATATATCATAAAATTTTGGAATTTTCCATAATTATTTGGTGTATCGGTTATTTCAAGAAATACATGACAAACAACTATATTGAATGATTGCTTAATGACAAACCCTAGTTTATCCTACAATGGTTATAAGATAACTTTTACATTCAAAATCAAACTTGTTTGCTTTATATGATTAGAAATTTAGGATCCCTAAAAATACTTTAAGATTCTTAAATTTCCGAGTATATACTATATAGTATCATGTCAGTCATCAAAGGAATGTTTGATAAAATCACAAGTTCATTGATGCAATTGTATTGTTATGAATCGGGATGGTAAATGTGTCTAGACTAGGTATGCTGACTTGATTTTCTAATTAGCGCTTTACATGTCAAGGAAATTCTCTCAACATAATCGAGTGTTTGAGTGAATCCATTTTCAAGGAAGGGTAAGTTGTACTCTAGCTACTAAAATTAGAATAATACATACTTGTGAGAGATAATACAATATCATAATATCAAGCCAATCTAGATATTTATTGATTGCATTGGATCGTTAATTAATTTAATATGATTAAATTAATTTAATATAATTAAAATTCACAATCTATAATTAATATAGATTGGATTTTCCTTGGAATGGTAATCATGTAAATATGATTTAAATGATTGGTCAAAGCTTGAATGGGATATGAATGATCATAAGATGACATTGATGGTCTTCCGCTAAAGTGGAGGGTTCCATCGCCATGGATTGTGCATCAGAGATGCCTATACAAAGTGATAGCACCGATGTATAAGCGTACATGAATCGGACTCTCTACTTCTCGAAAGAGTAAGGCCGTATGCGTAGTGACCCTAATAATTTTGCTCATATAAGTAAAGTAGCATTGGATTGCACATAACAAGTGCTATTATTGTTGATGGCAAGGCCTTAAATGTCAGATTTCAGTTTCATTTCGGAGACTGATCGAAACGAAATTTCAATCGAAATTCGACCGAAATTTCGATCATTTCGATCTGTTTTTGAACTAAGCCCCCCAAATTTCGGTCGACATCGGCCATTTCGGTCGGATTTCAGTCACCCACCGAAATCAAATTTTGACCAAAATTTTGTCTAATTTCGTTGAAATTTAAGGCCATGGTTGACGGTTGGTTCAAGTGGCAACGGATCAACATCAATTTAGGGATGGTGGGCCCGAGTGTCAAAGATGGAATCAGAAGTGCAAGTTGAACTTGCAAAGCAGGAAGAGTTCCTGCTTCCTTCACCGTAGTTGCATATTATAATATAAATGGGGTGTTACGAAAGTGGATGGGAGATCCCAGATCTCACTTGAGGTAATTTAGTTGGCATACTAAATGTTTGAAAGTTTAAAAGGGAATGGACTTTCAAAATAATAAAAAATAATAACATTAATAATAACAACAAAAAGCGAGACAACTTTGATTTAAACTAACAATATTAATCAAAGTGTGTATATATGCCAATTATCTTATTTCGGAAAACCTTTTAAACCCACATAATTTATACTCAATAATAACCAGTGTCATGGATAGGATCCATGATTGCAGTGCTTGCAAATTGAGCACATAATGTATGTTGTTGCAATGTGAAAGTTTCCTCATAATAGTGAGTATAGGCAATTAAATAGGAAGTAGGACAACGAACAATTATTCATATATCGCCACAATCCAGATGATGTGGATCATAATTGTCAAGATCCGTCCATGATCCGAAAGGGATGTTTTTTTGGCAAAGTTATGCACTATATGATCACGAAATACAGGTTGACTACATTATGCAATATAGTGGCTCCATAAGGAGATGATGCACTCAAAATGTTTGAGTACCTACCTGAATCGGATTCATAAGAATCAAGATGCATGGATATGATGAATGCCATCATTCTACTATCTCTGATCAAGTCTTTCATAAAGATTCATGATATTCATATTGTATGAATATGTTAAGCAAGTATATATATTGAAATGTATTCTCATATTAAAGTCCTTTGGGGACATATTCAATTAATGAGATCCTTTATCTATAGCAATCGTTGTTTAATGATTAAGGAATTGCATTGGAAGTATGCGATGGACCCATATAAGGAAGGAAGACTAAAGAGTTGATAGTGATTCTTCAACTTCCACATACAAATAGTTGGATGATTGCCAGTACTGTAAGAAGTTGATATTCTTATAGCATAACTGTCTAGACTATCTGGAATCCTTAAAGAAGGACGCAGATAGTGCATCGACATATCATACATCTACATATCATTATTGAAGTCGAATTACTTATTAATTAAGCTTAAAGTTCGATAATTGTATCTTGTTTTTCCACTAACCCTTGCAACTAGTTGCGTTTATTATAGAAGACTATTAAGATTGATGTAAAGGTTTATAATCATCTATATGAATTTTGATGCAATTGTTGCAACTGTTTGATTCCAGTGGGAGAGCCCTTAGTCTTAGATAATGTCTCTTTTGACATAGATGTTAGAAAGGATTCACTATGTGTTTCTAAATTTGTTACAAATGGAGATACATTCTAAGATAGACCTACCATAAAGTGTTATAATGAATATATTTCAGAAGGTAATCGAACATTAGAAGGACTCTACGAAATTAGAATATTAATGAATGGTTCATTAACTTTCTAATACTGGAAACTAAAAATTTTTAAAGATCAATGGAGGATGGAGATCATTTGATAATGATCTTGGCATTAAGACTTGGATATGTATCTATTGATAAGATCAATAAGACTAGTAAAAGACGAACCTCTATATTGTCTAAGAGTTTAAAATTAACCTACTTATGAGTAATGTATGCATAATAGCTTGTTCAAGGTGCCCTTCTTCGGAAATAGTGTAAGATGCAAAGATATTCTTAACCTCATACATATTGATGTATGAGAACTCTTTTATATCAAAATGAACATTAATGATATGTGATATCCATTGATGACTATTCGTGGTATGATGTTTCTTTCTCAGACGTTAGATTTTTTTGAAATGTTAAGAGATTTCATAATTTTGGTTGAGAATCAAAGTTAAAAGGAGGATAAAAAATTTGATTTGACCAAGGTAGCTAGTACCTATTGGATGAGTTTAGTAATACCAAATAGAGAAAGGAATATTGTTTCTATCTCACTTCACTTGATCTATCTCAACTCAATGGAGCTGTAAGGAGATGCAACTGGATCATGTTTTACATGATCCAATCAATGATGAATCTTAAGCATAATTATCTCTTAGTTCCTATATATTAGCAGTAGAGACTGCAAGATATACTAATAAGATGCCAAGCAAATCTATACTCAATATGAGTTATGGTTTGGAACCAAGCCTTGCATTTGACACTTGAGAATTTATTGTTGCTTGATCCATACCATAACATGGATACAAGTAAGCTGGAATCTAGCATTGCAGAGTGCCACTTAATTGGGAATGTAAAGGATAATATTTGATTAGAGGTCTCAATAATAAACAATATGTAACAAATCAAGTTTGACTGATTAGAGATCTCCATAATAATAATAATAGCTTCTTTTACGGTGTATAAAGATGAACTTATTCTTAACTGCTCATGTTTATATATAGCACCATTATTTTGGCACTATGTTATCCAATCTTATACTCTCCATGTTCATAATGCTTCTCAGTTTTGATGCCTTGCCATTATAATTAAATATGTCAAAATTTAATCTTAAAATCCACATTTTTAATGGGTGGACCTTATTATAATAAGCAGTCCACCTTATTATAATAAACATATCCATCTAGATATCCTGATATCGTACATGATTAGCTAATCGCATTGAAACAAAGAACTTCTAGTTCAACCTTAGTTTGAAATTTTGTCATAAAATCAAATACATATTGGACTCATAAATGTGCTAAAACATAACCTACGCAAGATTGTGTGTTTTACTTATTACATAGACAAAACCTTAAGATTTGTATGGAATATCATGGATGGAATATTTGTCCGATTCGTACGTTTTAAGAAGCATGTGATAACATTGGCTTTAAAAAAGGATAAACTCTGAAAAATGATGAGATATTAAGCACGTAGCATAAACTTTTGAGGAGAGACGGTTTGCTATCTAGAAGAGGAGCTTGAGGCAGGCAGCTTCATGGGGATGAAATCAAAAGAGGAAGGGGGCGTGCAAAATCCTTCCAAAGAGCGTGTGGTGTTGCAATGTCATGAGGGAAGGAAAAGGAAGGATATGGTGTTAGTAGTGCCACAGCATTAGCGAAGCTGGAAGAAGCCAGCAGCAATTGCGTAGAAGGGGAGAGAGAGGAAGGAGTATCAGATGCAAAATGAGGATGAAGAGCTGATATGTTACAGTAAAAAAAGTAATATTAATTTGGGAAAGTTGCAAGGGTATCTTTGCAACTTTCTCACATAATTAGAAAAGGAGGAGTGGGGACTCGAGAATCGATATGTTACAGTAAAAAAAGTAATATTAATTTGGGAAAGTTGCAAGGGTATCTTTGCAACTTTCTCACATAATTAGAAATGGGGGAGTGGCGACTCGAGAATCCCATTTCCAGGGCCTTCGCTACTTCCGCCCAACAGAGAGGGAGAGAAAGAAGAGAATGGGAAAAGAGGATAAAAGAAAAGGGGAAAAAGAGGATAAGAAGATAAGGTAAGGGATCTAGACTCCATCTCATGCATTTTCTTTGAGTAAAGTGTGTAGATGATTTTGATTCTTGAGTGATTATTGGGGTTAGATTTTGATATGAAAATATCAGATTTTGCTTAGTGTTATGGGAGCAGGATGTTCTTTTTAGAAAAAAGATTCAAATTCATTCATCCTAAAAGTTCTAGTAAATAAAATGCATCTGCATAAATGCATGGCCAGAAAGGTTGAACAAGCGGAGGAGAAGATAAGAAATGGGAGTAGGATGTGATCTCGTGATGAATGAATATAACTTGGATTAAAAAATTAGTGGTGATATCTGTATTGTTGGAATAAAGATGATGATGTTGAATCGTGTTAGAAATGAGATTTAGTTCTCATTTGAAAACTTATGTTGATGATTTATCATGTTCCAAATTTTATGGAATGCATGTTGATTTTGTGTTTACATGTATGTTTTGCTTGACTTTTGTGGATGATAGATGGTGGAATGCATGGGTGGACCTAAGTTATGGGTAAGGGGGGCACGTGCCCCCCCTCCCATTGTTAATAACCTATTATCTATCTTTAATTGTGCCCTTCACCTCCCTCACCATGTTCATTTGTGCCTTACCTTCTCAATTTAAACCACCGTACCCTATCTAGGGATAAAAAAGGATGAAATACTGATCTCGGATATACCTATACCCATATTTGTTTCATCTCTATCGAATATGGATACATATACACATATGATTCAAATATGCATTAAGGAAACCATATCCTTGAAAGTATGAGTACGAATTCGAATCGGATATTTATCGAATATGAATAGATTAAAAAGCGGACCTAAATACGGATTGAATAAAGAGCCAATCCAAATATGAATTAAATAAAGAGTGCATATAAATATGAATCCAATAAATAAAATCCAAATATACACTACAACAAAATTGAGCTATAGTGACTTTTTTTTCAAAATCCGTCACTAATTAGCCGTCGTTAAATATATAACGACGATATTGTTTGTTGTGAAATGATTTTTCATACTCAAAATTAACGATGAATATCATATATGTCGTTATATCATTAGCAACGGTCCACATAACGACGCTTATTCGTTGCTATTTTTCAAACTTCTAATTAATAGTCGTTATATATTTAACAACGGCTAATTTAGCGACGAATTTTGAAAAAACCATCGCTATAGCTCAATTTTTTTTATAGTAACGGATCAAATAAAGACTACATACGAATACGAATTGAATTTTTATCTAAGTTCATAATGATTTTAAAAAAATGACAACGGACTATAAATAGGTTGCACCATAATAAAAGGGAGCGCCGAGATGATGTGTTCTCTATCGGAAGTAAGAAGATGTGGTTTCACAACTTTTGTTCGTGTCCATCTCCAAACAAGCGAAAGTTTATTAATATCATTAATATATTATATTATCTAATAAATAATACTAATATAATAAAATGGGTTGTTCCTTATATTACATTAACTAATATATAAAATAATATTAAATATTGTATTTATATATGTGTGTGTTCGGATCTAGATATTCAGGCCACTACTATCTATATCTAGAAATTTTTACAACCCATATCCGTATTTGATTAACATATGCATACAGATATCCGTATTCTGTATTTTTTTGTATACGGTAATATTCAGATATATCTATATTCGGATCTTCCAAAATGTTATTTGTATTTCGTATTCGTCAAAATTAAAGATCCAATTTGTATTTGTATTCACAGGTGTTGAATTTCTACACATATGTGCATTCTTATTTGTCAAATTAAAAAAGTTGTATTTGTATCCTCCATTTAACGAATGCGGATAAAAATAGATATGAATATGTTAGTATTTTTTTGCATCTTCTACTATAAAGTTTCCAATGTATTGACATATGCAATTGGTGTGCCCCTCCTAATCTATAATCCTAGGTCCGCCACTGGTGGAATGGCATATGCTCTTGTTGATTATGCAATGATCATTAGGATATGGTGATTTTAGTGAGCAGAATAGCTTAAATAGTGAATACTGATACATTTGAATTAGAGAATCAGAGATAAATGAGAGATCCTATGGTGAAAAACTACCATATGGAAGGGGTACTTGTGTTAATAATTAGAAGTTTGATGAGTTGAGATGAAAAATAAATGATGGGATGAGTAATGTTATGAGTATTGTAGAAAATTTTATTGGAGTATATTTATGTATATGAATGGGGAAAATGTTAGTTAGGATGAGTAATATTATTAGTAGTTATTGAACAGTTTAATGGAAGAAAAGATGGAAAGTGATAATGATTATATGATACACAGGTGTATGGATGTAAATAATGATGAAAAACTAGATTTTTTTGATGTGGAATTTAAGAAGACCATTTTAAATTTGGAGATTTTTCGACGGTAGAACATATTTATGTTAAGTGTATGGAAGAATACATATTTTAAAAAACGTAATGGATTAGAAGACTCTAGATAGTATGGAATTGGATATGGAAAAATGAGAGGATTGCTAGGAGGGTATTTATAAATTATATTGTATAATTCTTATTTTGGAAAAAGAAAAAAAGATAATTAGAGATGAATAGACGTGGACAAGGGATTAAGATTCCACGTAGAGTTATTGATCTTTAATTTCCCGTTCTCCAACGATTTGGTCTATCATAATGTAATCTTATTTATACTTGCAATGAAGTCAAACTCAAATGAATGTTCTAGGGTCTGAACGTAGAGACTACTCATATAAGAGGTGCGGATTTCCTTAAATTAAATAATATTTTTACCATTCCTCTGTCTGAGTTGATTGCATATTAAGTTATTGCATTTTTAGATAATGTTGATATCTAAATGTTAAGTTAATATTAGGATACATGGGAGAAAATTCATAGCAATCATTTACATTGAGAAATATATTTGATTTTAGGATCAAGCCTTGGGATGCTAAAATGTGAAAAACATGTGATTGGGATGCTAAAATGTGAAAAACATGTGGTGAAAGAAAATAAGAGTGAAATAAGAGAAACTTGAAACTTTGCTCCCTACTAGTCAAGGTAGATCCTTCAGATCGAAACTCGTGGTATAGCACAAGAAGAAGTGATTGACCGGATATTAAACTATGATAAGTCACAAGAAAATTACATGCTTGGAAAGTAAACAAGAAGTGGCTCTGGGGATAGTCACTCGAGAAGTGACCACTTCTCACTCTGTCCAAGTAATGGCATGTGTTATACACTCAAGGGTTAACAAATCAATAGATCGTTAGTAGGTTAGGATACCTGCTAGCTACATGTTATCTTAACCACTAGGGAATTCCTGATATTAGTTACATAGTATGTTCAATAACAACTATCATAGCCAATATTCTAAAGATTGGTAATGGAAGAAAAATGAATGCAAATTGGTTAAATACATAAGAAGGAAAAAGAGGGGCAAAAAGAAAAAGAAAACCTCCACTACCTTTGGAATATAAATTACTACTTTTCATCCTAATTATGCCTTTTATATGTCCTCGCTGAGCCTTTACTCACGTCCTTATTTGACAAACCAACTCAAGCGATGGTCAAGAATCACATCATTACGCAAAAGTCTACCCAACTGCCTCGACGCTAGCTCCACCCACATTCAATATCGACGCACCTAACTCTCCCACTAACCGTTATGTCCACGACCCTACGAGAGGATAGCGAGCGATACATCACCTCCCCAAACCACATCCAGGGAGAAGAAAATAGGATTCTCTTCAGGCTTTTGGAAACAATAATTGTGATGACCAATCTCACTTCGAGTTTGGAAACAATGATCTGCTGCTGCCGTCAACACTCACCGTCTCATGATGATGAATGATGAGAAGATGCTCACTTCGTGAAAGATTTTTTGTTTAATTTTGGAAGTTCACAATTGAAGATGTAACTTTTTGTAACCCCCTATTTTTATGAACACCTTTTGATTTCCTAACCTCATTAGTTTAGAGGTGGATGGTGGTTAACATGCAAAGTTTCCTTTTTATACAACCTTGTAAGAGCAAACTATTTGGGAAAGTTTATGGAAATACATGATTATAATTTCTGTCCTACATATCTCTCCATATGTTTATTTTTGTATGTCTTTGTGGTTTTATTGGGATGTTTGAGAAACAGATTTACTGCTCTATGCATGTTCTTTCCTTAATAAATTATTGGACAACAGGTTATAAGTATCGTGTGCCGATCACCACGGGTTGGGACATGATAGAAGAGGTAGGTTTGTGAAAGCCATTGTGGGTTTGCCATGTCATCTACACGGGTTTATGTGTGTGTCAACATATCTATCCATCAATGTATAATGAATACTGATGGATAAATGTGATGTTGAGTAGTTTAAGTTCTTAATAAAGAATTAGTGAGTCAAGTGGAGTTATAGAAAGTTGAGAACCAATGAACTCAAACTCGATTCCATGAGGGTAATGAGTCCATTATCCAACTCGTAGGTGAACTCATTGGCTTTTCGAGTCCGACTCACAAGTTCTTATTGAGTTGAGCCCAAGTCAAGTTCATCGAAACATAGCTTTCTTGACACCCTTACTCCAACATGACATGTGGTTGCTCGTCCTCTCAGTTCCTTAGCTTCTCCTGACTACTCCTCAACCCTTCCTCACTCCTCACACGCGACCTTCCCTCATGATACAGCTAAATCCATAAGGCTACCCTCCCATAGGAAGGCCTTTGTGCATCATCCCTTCCACTTCTTACATGTCTGCGTGATATCACATGTCCCGAACTCCTCTCCTTGACGACTCGTTGGCTTTTCTAGAAAGATTAATGTGTTCAAGCAATTTTTTGTTGCTTTATATAAGGTGATATAAGATATCATAAATTTGAATTTATCTTTAGGATATTATTTCAATACCAGAATATTATCTATTTAATGATTTAAGATTAATGACGCCAATCAATGGTTCATTTTTTCAATGGTTCTTTTCCTTCCTTTTTGAAAGTCACGATTGTGTGAAAGTTTGGAAAAAATCAATTCGTCAATGATTCATAAAAATTCAATTATTGGTCTATTGTGCACAATAGATTTTTTTTTCATTATCAATGCTTGATTTGCCTAATGTATATTTTGAATTTTGAAAACCTATTCTATCATTTTGAATATATTTTCAATTATAGAGATCTAGTAGTGGTGGAGTTGTGTTTTTTTCAATTAAAGGTCTATTTTGCAGAAGTTTGGAATCTCATGAATAGTAAGAGATAAAGAAATCATCCCAGAAATGGTTCATTAAGAGGCCGAAAAGGCAACTTGAGCTCAACAAGTATGAGTTCGAGACATCATTCTTGGAGTCAAAGTTTATTGAGTCCGAGTTGAGTTATCGAGTTTGAGTCTAGTTGGAGCTAATTACTGATTTGATTCTTTTAGCTCGATAGAAACCACAATACCTTTCATATTAAACATTTTTAAAAGAAAAATTTCATTAAATTTTGTTATTAAATTAGATGTCAAATGAGTTATCGAATGAAGGTGTAGATAGGTAAGTAAGTGTACTTATATATATCATAAACCAATCAACCATCTTTTCTATATTATATAGATTTTCATATATGTATATGTAACCGCATCTATTTTAAAATGGTAACAATATGGAAATTGCTTTGATATCCACAAATACTCTTATCAATATCATTATATCCATTTTCAAATATGAATATAGCTACAAATCTGTTGTTAATTATATGGGGCATAATTGTTGGCCTTTTTTCATCATTTTTGATATACTTTTTAAGAAAAATATATTTAGTGTATTTATATTATTTACCGGTCATCAAATACATGCATTATAAGCTAATCTATAAAGTATTTTTGTTATTATTTGTATTTAATCCATATCCATTTCGTATCCGTATCTATTTTCAAGGATATTGTTATACAATTTTCTTATCTATCAATATATATGTATTTGCATCCATCTTTATTACTAAAAATGAAAAAAGAATATTGTGGCACATATATCTATATTTGTATCCAAACATTTGCAATCCTATTTAGATATATACCCATGCTAGTTAATATCGATGGGCTATCATTAACATGGTTCTCTTATGCCTCCAAGATAAAATGTGAAACACTTTATCCAGCAACTCTGAATAACAACAGAAGAAGACTAACTAACGTTTTAGTCGGAACCAGACAATCACAAACAATTGATTTATTTCTAGGAAATCGAAAATCACAGAATATTTTAAGAATTATATATGTGCATTTTGGCATAAACTCGACTGAGGAGAGCGGCAAGAATGGAAAGAATGCACGTTGCCAATTTTACTCAATTTTAGAAGTATTCATTATCTGTTACAACATGAGCAAATGCAAACTCACCCCCAAAAAGTTTAACACTTCAGAGTGCAATAGGAAATTTTGAATTTTGCCAGCAAAATTGCACCCCACGTACATTCAACAACTAGTCTAGAATGTCAGGTAGGCATTAGAAGGGAGCAGACAAGACAACCTTTCATCATACGTAGCCAACCTAAAAGCACGAGTGCCAACCAAGGGCAAGGAACTCGGAAGTTGGAACTGTGGATATTGTGTGGCACAATCCCAGAACGATTATCTGAACACTCCTAAACCCTATACCGAAATGGTTCCGAACACAAGTTACGAAAACATTACGTTCCAAATAACAAATCCATAATCATCTACCCGCAAATTTCCAAGAAAAAGGCCCCTCGGTACGTTACGCAATCAAATCAACTACGTCAGGTACCTAAGATGAACAAAGACTCGGATCCCACAGATAAATAGCAACCAGCTCATCCAGCAAAAGCAAAATGGGTTTGAACAATAAGGGGTCTTATAGCCAGAACTTGGCCTTAAATTGAACCCAAAAATAGCAGAAAGAAATTAATTATTTCAAGGTCGGGCACAAGAAGGAAAACAAGAACAATTTTACCTAAACATAGAGAAGATCAATGATCATGGAAATGCACTGTCTCCTAACCTGGAACCTAAGAACGAGCTCAAGTCCTATAGGGATAAATTCGGGAACAAAATCCTAAACGGATAAATCATATTGTAGAGCCAAAACGAATGAAGATAAATAACTAAGATCTGGAACAACATCAAATGCGAGACGCATAACACGAGGTTGAGGAGCTAAAATCCTCCAAATCACGAGCAGATTTAGCTAAAAAGTAGCAAAAACGACCACGAAGAAGAGCTGAAACTGTGATCCTGGCTAGAATCGAAGTCAAACGCAATCGAATAAATAAGCACAGGAATGACAAATTTAAAAAAAGTCATCCGTCGCGCGATCTATCAGGGAGCTAAAATTTGCCAAAGTCGCACGCAGAAGACACTAAAAGAGTAGCTGAAACGATCACGACAAGAGCTGAGGTCGTAATCTAGAAAACGAGAGGAATCACAAGGAAGCGGTTGAATGAATATACTCGGAACCACAAAATTAATACGAAGCATCCAACAGCGGATCAACAGATGAGCTTAAAACACCAAAATCGCCGGCATATCAGACTAAAAGCCAACGTAGACAATCATGAATGCGTGTCAGAACGTGATTGTACCCTAGAAGTCGAGAGCAAACACACGCAATTTAATAAATAATATCCAGAACGAGTAAATCTAGTGCTTGACATTCATCACCAGATTGGGGTGCTGAAAACGTTCAAATAGCAAGCGGATTAAGCTCAAACGCAACCAGAACAATCACGAACAAGAGCCAGATCATGATATAGACCTAGAAATCGAGAGCAAAAGGAAGAAACATATAAATAAACTTCAAAACGAAGGACAACTAACGCAGGAGACATTTCTGTGCTAAATCCTTGAAATCCCAGGCAGATTAAGCAAAAAGTAACGGGGACGATCTCGAACAAAAGTCGGACCATGATCTGCCCTAGAAATCGAGAACAGACGCAATCAACCACGGATTAAATTCATCGGCAGCGAAGAAAATCACGAACGAGAGCCAGATCGTGATCGTAACTTAGATATCAATTACATAGCGCAAATAATTAACTTAATAAGCTCCGAAAAAACTAAAATAGCGTGCTAGGCATCGGGGAGCTCAAATCGTCACCTAAGCTAATTAAGCTAAAAAGTAGCGGGAACGATCGCGAACGAGAGCCAGAATGTGATCACCGCCACAAAAACCAGAGAGCAAGTGCAATAGATCAGAATTTTCCAAATAGAAGACCATTACGAGCAACAAAAATCCAATGCTAGTTATACTGAGCACCAGATCATCAACTAACAGCCGCCGGTACTCGATCTCAAGCACAGGCAGAATCAAACAACATGAACAACCTCGGAAATCTATGACGATCATCAAACGCAAAAAAAGGGCACCGCGATCGGAGGAACAGAAAACGTAACAATCGGCAGATCAAACTTAAGAGATTGTGAAGGGAAGAAAGGGGGAGTAGATGCTTACTTGCCGGTGCTGTTGAACTCGAAAAGCTTGCCGCGGTTGGAGAAGATGATGAGGGCGACCTCGGCATCGCAGAGGACTGACAACTCGTAGGCCTTCTTGAGGAGGCCGTTGCGGCGCTTGGCGAAGGTGACCTGCCGGTTGATCTTGTTCTCGATCCTCTTCAGCACGACCCGACCTCGCCCCATCGATCGCCTCTACTCGCAGCTCCTCTGGGGGGACTCTACTTATACAAGAAAGGGAAACGGGGGAGGAGGAGGTGGCGAAATTACAGGGGGTGCCATTGAGGGCTTGGGAGGGAGCGGAGGGTTGGAGGGGGCTTTTGGCTTTTGGAGGGATGGGGGGGGGAGGGGGTTTGATGTAACAGTTGGGGGAGAGGGGGGGAACAGTCTGGGGGGCACCACCTCCACTGCTAGTCCTCGTTTCTTCCCATGTTTCATCTCATCATGCTGATGATGCTCCTCTTTCCTGCTGTTTCGGGGGTAATTGCTGCAGAAGCCCCTCCTAAGAAAGGGAGTTTCATTCGGAGGGTAAAGTAAAAAATCGTCTCGTTATGGTCCCTACCTCATCGTCCCGTACTGACCGTATTGCCTTTTTTTCTGGATAATTTATGGACTAGCCCCTTTGACGATGGGTTCCTGAAGGGAAAAGTCGTTATGTTTCAACTTTACGAGCCAATGGAAGAAGATTTGCGATCTTCTATGTGACGATCCCGTTATAAGTCCAAGTTTCATTTATTTATTCCGACATCAACTATAAAGTTTGGGTTGTTTTTCATCTTTTCGTATCCATTTATGGATTATTTTAATCCCTCTCATGTAACGGTTCGAGAGTATCCAATAAAATAGGCAGTGGTTTTTAAGTTTTAAGTGTTATATAATCTCTTCCCACTATGATTCTATACTGAAACTTTTGAGCAACTTATTTTTCGTTTGTTTCATAACGAGATACCATATTCTACACTTTTGACTTAAAACGTGTATCATATTTTGTGATTGCAATAGGATTGTGTTGCAAGCATATGAAATGCTCGTCTTCTCGCATTTTTGTGATTTTTGACTTTTCTGTATTGGGTGTTATAACATCTCACAGTTATATCTTAAAGAATATCTTAATAATTATTTGGATTATTTTCTCTATAATAGTGGCAATCTGCAACATTGTGAACATCCTCTCTCTCTTCTGTTAACTCTTATATTATATTTTCCTTAGAATTCTTTCCAATATTACTGAGATTTCGGATTTACTACCATCTATAACATCAATGAACTATACGTGAGTCGCTATTGATTAGTATCAATATTAATACTATGTTGGATTTGGATCCAACCTAAAATACTCAAGAGAGAGGAGAGAAGAGAGGAAGAGAGCAAGAAAATGAAGAGAGTTATACTCATTCTTCTTTTAGACCACGCTTAGTAATCCCTTTTTCTTCTCTCTCAAGTGGCTCTCATTTTTTTCTCGTTTTTAATATGATAAATAAATCAATTCTCTTTTATCAATTCCATTAAAAAATAATATATTATACCATCATATAATATAAAAATTATAAATTATTCCACTTCTACACACTTTTTCAAACTTCAATACGATCGCATTACACTAACTATATACTTTTTCAAACTTCGATACAATCGCATCACAACAAAACTACTTCAAACACACCCTCAGTTTAAGCCTCTATCCAAACACCAAAACACAAAAATTGATTACACTCTACCATTTTAAAAAGTCCTAACCCGCGTACCAAACGCACCCATAAGAATTTTTCTTTTTTTGATGGTTGTTAGAGATAGACAACTGCCATTATATTGTGGTATCTTCTTTCTCACGTGTTTCCATGATGACCGATTGTATCACATTCATATCTGATCAGTATCCCCAATAATAAATTGATATCAAAGCAAATGTGACGACGCTTTTCCTTCCAAAGAATGGAATCATCTTATGCATCCCGTCTACGTGAAAAAAAAAAATCAAAAAGCTAAAGAAGACCGCTGATATTCCCTCCCGATGTGTAGAGAAAGAAGGATCATAGAAACCAATATAGAAGAAATGTTGGCGAGCTTCCACCAAGCACTAAAATACCGACGAACTTCTACCAAATTCGAGTCCATTTCATAAAGTTTTCATTTTTAAAAAACTCGTTACAACAAAATGGAGTTATAATATAACATTTTTTTCAAAATCCATTAAATCACCCTTCTCTAAACATACAAAGAAGAAATTATTTTTTACAAAATGATTTTGAATACTTTAAGTCATCGTTATATGGACTACCGCTAATGATATAATGACTGATATGACATTCATCATTAATTTCAAACATAAATAATAAATCCACAATGAATAATATCATCATTATATATTTAACAACTAATTCATTGCATCCTCGTTTTGTTGTAAGAGATAAATAGTACAACGAAGTTACTATTTATTTATAAATTGTCAAATATGATTAAAATTATTGAAACATTGACATCACTTATAGGTGGCAGCATACCGGGGTTTTTGAGTTAGAGGGTCTCCATGTAAGACAATAGTGCTAAAAATAAATAGAAAAGTTATTATATTAGATATAAACAAGATATCTTTCATATAAAAATCAAGCAATGAAAAATTATTACGTTATCTTTTCATTAGTGTTTACCAATTGTTGCTAATTTAGTAATGATTGGTCCTTTAAGGATGTGTCCAATTTTGGATAAGAAATAAGGTCACATCAGGGTTAATTGAGGCTTATCCATTGTTCTTATTTGATTGTTTGGGCAATAAGGAAGCAACACAAATTATAGACAAATACATAATGGATGATGACATCATCATGTGGCCACTTATTTTGTAATGATTTTTTTTGGTGATAAAGTTATTTTATCACAAGATAAACACTACAGGCGGGTGGGTCTAAGGGGACGGTCAAAGACCGTCCTCTTTGTAGGTATAACCGTCCCCT
Organism: Ottelia alismoides; assembly: GCA_037367405.1. NCBI lineage: Eukaryota > Viridiplantae > Streptophyta > Magnoliopsida > Alismatales > Hydrocharitaceae > Ottelia > Ottelia alismoides. The sequence goes on from JAZKJV010007294.1 coordinate 755,031, forward strand.
TTGATCAAAGGAGACGGTTTTTAAACCGTCCCTTCAGCCACCGTCTCATTTGATTAAATGGGACACTTCTGACAACCGTCTCATTTAATAAACCATTGGGGACGGTTGTAACCATCCCTTACACGATTACTATTAGGGACGGTACAACCGTCCCTACTACCTATTGTATTAGAGACGGTTAACAACCGTCCCTAATGGTCAACAACATTTTGAGACGGCCCAAGAAAACTTTTGGGGACGGTTATCATCGTCGCATACGTTTTGTTGTAGGAACGGTTGTAACCGTCCCTTCTACTTTGCAGGTCTTTTGCGACGTCAAAAGAAGAGTATTAGGGACGGTTGTAACCGTCCCCTCTTCTAGTAGCGTCTATAGCGACGCCAACAGAAGGGTATAAGGGACGGTTTCAACCGTCCCATCTGCGCTTTGTTAGCGACGCCAACATTACCGTATTGGGGACGGTTATAACCGTCTCCAAAAGTCTCCGTGAACTGTTCTGACCGGGGGGACGTTTCTGTAGCTCTATAGGGGACGGTTACAACCGTCCCCAATACACCATGACAGGAAAAAAATTCATATATTCTGTGTGTCTTCCCTACATCCTCTGCAAAACAACTAACCACAACATTCAACATCCAAACATTATGAATATCATAAACTCAACATGAATATCATAAACTCAACATTCAACAACACAACATGAAGAATCAAACAACACAACATGAATATCATTATGAAGAAACACGATCATATACTCAACATGAAGAATCCCTACAATCATAAACTCAACATTAAGAAACGTTAAGAAGTCTACATAATGTTAGGCATTAATAAAAAACATTACAATAAAAAGATCAAAATTAAGCTAAGATGTACTACATCCATGCTACCTACTCAGATGCGCCACTCCCGTCACTCTCATCGGTCTCCTCCTCACTCTCCTCATCGTCGCCGAGATGTGCAGGTTGTACAGGGGGCGTGGCTTGGCTTTGAAGACGGCTTATTAAGGACATGACATTCGCCATGTCCATACGCATCTGGGCCATCTCTGCATCTTGTGCAATCATCTTTGCCTTTACTTCGCGCAGCTCCTTCTCCATCTCTCTTTCTCCCTGCCTTCCCTGCGAAGAAGACTGCGACCCACCTGCACCATCCATTCCGTACCATGTACGGATCGTTTCGCCATGTCCTCCGCAACGGATGCGTCCATTGTGTTTTGGACCAGTGGCTTGACGGAAGGCATCATTGGCCGTCAACGGGGGAGTGCTCGTCCCCGTGCTATCCAGCGAGGAGGTGGTAGAGAGCCTAATCATTTCTTCCTGCATATAAAAAATATAAAATAATTTCAATATATTATCATAAGTAAATCTATAAGTAAAAATTGCATTTATTCTTACATGAATTGGTGCGTAGGCGTCATCAACCCACTGCACCTCTCCTACTAAGTCTCGGCTCTTTGACCCAGCAAAAACCTCTATGCGGGTCATTTCTCTTTCATTTTCCCTCAACTTTAAAAAGTAAAAAAACTTCTTAAAATTGTTTTAAGACTCAAAATTAATCTTGTAAATATTTTTTAAATACTTACAAAGTCGTCCTTCAGTTGGTGGGTGTTCTTCCTTCCCATCTTATGCGTCGACCTAAACCCTTTCGAACGATTCGCCGTATTCTTGGAAGAAATCGACTGAAATTTAACAAAGTCAGTATAAAAATAAAACAAATAATTAAGAAAACTATATACATACCGCAAAATCCTCACTGAACCAAAAATTAATCAGCTCCCTCCATTGCTCTGGTGTAACACCAGGTGGGATATTCTGCACAAGCTGCTCATATGGAATCTGGGGGTTGAAGTATTACAAATGGAGAAATAAATATCATCAATATCTAAATCTTTTGATATTAAATTATAATTAAAGTTTTACCTTAACCTTTATGCATCCCTTGTATCGACGCAACAACTCAGCAGCATGGGATAGAATCTGAGAATCGACATGGGTATTTCATTTCCATGTAAATACAGCCTGATACAACAAATATAATAACGATTAGCTCAATAAAATTAAAAAAATGTTGTAAGATTTTAGATACCTCCAGATCAGCAAGTATGGCAGCCTTGACAGTATAAGGAAGCTGTCGGAAGTCGTGGGTAGTGATGGGGACGCGCGCACGGGCAACCTGGGCAAGGTAGCTCTGAAACTCCATGGAGTTCTCTCCTACCGTATCTCCGTCAACAATGCGTACATGTAACGTCTGCCCTGGTGCAAGACGGTCCAAGAATCTACACTGAGACGGTCCACGCTGTCTCTGTGTAGCTCCACTACCTACATCAGAAGAACCACCTTGTGGCTGCTGGGGAGGTTCAGGGACCTCTCGAATACGTCTAGGTCTAGGACCCATACCTGCAATTCAAAAGTGGTTATTTTAAACAAATTATTTACATATATCCGAATAAATTCAGCTATTTTAAGAGAAATAAGAAATAGTTTAAAAAATTCATTACCTATTGTGCTTGTGCCAATGTCGTTGTCTAATACTTCATTAATAAATTCAACTGAGTTACTTTGATATGCAACATCATTATCTACGTAATCTTCCTCTTCGTTAACATCGAAGAAATATCTCGGGGTTGTTCTAATGGGTATAATCCATCGACTAGCTGAGTTATCTTGAACATAGAAGACCTGTTCTACCTGATTAGCAAGCGTATACGGCTCATTGGTCTGCAACCGACCTGTTTGCTTAAAAGAGAGAACTCCATTTCTATCCTTCTTGTAACCTAATCCAACACGACCCACATCGAACCATATGAAATGAAACAGAACACATCTTGCATCATGTGTAAAACTGATTTCTAAAATATCAATAATTTCGCCATAGTATCCGTCAACTTCACCACTAAGATCAGCCTTCACAATTTCTCCAGAAAGCTGTGATGTTTTATTTTCATCAATTGACTTTTTCCGAAATCTGAATCCATTCACAATATAGCCGGAATGCGAAACTACTAATGAGTACGGACTCTTGTGGATTATATCGAGATTTGTGTTCCACCATTCATCTTTGGTTACTTTAAATAATTTTATTTTATCCCCGAACCATTTAATAAATTCTGACTTGCTGCTGGTTGTTGACTGAAACTCTTCAAAGAAAGAATCAACCTCGTCTACTTGCATCAGAATATAATAATGGATAAGGTCTCTTTCATCGTCTGAAATAATACGACGAGTACTCTTTAAGATAGCTCGTCTATTTTGTTGAAAAATCCAAAGTTTTTTTGGATCTTCTGTCTACAATTCACCATCATTATTTCATTCAAACCGATCGAATCTAATACTCTTGCCGTCATCCATATACATGTCATAAAATGTGATACATTCTTCACATAAATATCCCTCGGCAATGCAACCTTCAGGTGCGGCTTTGTTAGAAACCATATTCTTTAATTTTTCGTAAGTAACTTTCAATTGGATACATCCAACGATACTGTACAGGACCACATATTCGAGCTTCGCTGGCAAGATGAATAATAAGATGTACCATTATATCGAAAAATGTAGGTGGAAAGAGCTGCTCCAACTTACATAAAGTGATAACAATATCTGTCTCTAGTCTGAACAATACTTCAGGATCTAAAATCTTCGAACACAATATTTTAAAAAACTGACTCAGTTCAATTAATGGCTGCAAGACATCGGGATGTACAACTCCTCTAATAGCCAACGGGAAATGAACTTGCATCAATACATGACAATCGTGACTTTTTAATGACGATATCTTCCTTTCAACCAGATTTACACATCTGCCTATTTGAGATGAGAATCCATCTGATACTCTAATTGATTTAATAAAATTGAGTATCTTATCTTTGTCACCACTGGATAAAGTCTACACTGTTTCCGGAATTATAATTTTAGAATTCTCTGACTCTATCGAATGTAATTCGGGATGGATATCCAACTGTATTTGATCACGTCTGGCTCGCAAACTGTCTCTAGCAGTACTAGAAATATTTAGAATCCCCAAAATATTTTCCATAACATTCTTCTCTATATGCATCACGTCCAAGTTATGACGAACTTGTAAAGTATGCCAATAGGGTATCTCCTGAAAGAATATACTCTGTTTTCGTCATCCACCGGATGCCTTACTCTTAAATAATCGACATAGAGAGTGGTTGCCCAAATTTTGTTGTTCTATCCACAATGCACTTCCTGATCGACGAATTAGACTTAACCGACATCCAAACGATTGTCCATCAAACTTGAAATTGTTTTCACTTCTTAACCATCTATGACTTATGGGTAAGAAATGATGATGTCCCAAATAACAATGCTTCATACTCGTTGTTATCCATGTCGAATGTGTTTTATCCATACAAATCGGACATGCGAGTTTACCCTTCGTACTCCATCCTGATAAATTGGCATATGCGGGAAAGTCATTAATTGTCCACAATAAAGAAGCACGCATTGTAAAGAACTCTTTCTTTGCCGCGTCATACGTACGCACTCCAGAATTCCACAGAATCTTTAATTCATCAATCAGCGGTTGCAGATATGTATCTATCGCATTACTTGGTCCCCTTGGACCAGGTATCAATAACGTCATCATTCATAAAGGAAGATGCCATTAACATCCATGGTGGCAAACTATATGTAACAATTATCACTGGCCAAATAGAGTAACTCGTACTTATATTTCCGAATGGATTAAAACCGTCGGAAGCAAGACCTAAATGTACGTTTCTTACTTCTTCCGAAAACGATGGATACATTTCATCGAATTTCCCCCACTCTTCTGAATCAGACGGATGTCGCATAACACCAGTTATATCTTTCTTTTTGATATTACTGTGCCATATCATCATCTTTGTTGTTCTTTCATATGAATATAATCACTGTAATCTAGGAATCAAAGGAAAGAATCGTAAAATCTTCTCCGATTTTTTCCTTTTCGAATCATGGCCTAAATTTTTATATTTGCTACTTTTGCAGTCAGGACATGTATCTAGATTTGAGTAATCCTTCCAATATAAAATGCAGTCATTCGGATATGCATCAATTTTCTCATAGTTTAATCCAAGTACCCGAAATCTGGATTTAGCGTCCTTCCAATCCTTTGGAAAATTTTCTGAATTATTTAATAATGTCCTAATCAACTGTAAGACATCTATCATCGTAACCGCTGTTCATCGATTCTTTACTTTTATCTTAAACATTTCCAGAAGAAAACGCAACCGAGACATTTTGACTCCGTCACATAATGGCTTTTCTGTTTTTTTTCAAGTAAGGAACCCGGAGGTGAATCCATCAATTCATCAGTGTTATGTCCTCGAATGTTATCTATCAACTCAAACATAGCATCACGGCCAGGTACTCTTTTAGGGACATCTCTTTCATTATCAACTTGGTCATTAATTTCTTTGTCCAAAATAATTCCTTCACCATGATACGTCCAATTTGTATAATGGAGCCAAAAACCATTTAAAATCAAATGTTTGTAAACCATGGTTCGATTTTGTGTCAAAGTGTTCTTGCATCTTATGCACGGACAATGTATCTTATCTCCTTCACCTCCTACAATATGATAGAGCGACTCAAATCGAAATGCCCAGTCTAAGAATCCCATAACCCCTTGGTTATATGTCCAATAATCATCGAATCTTTTGTTCATCCAACTTTTGTCCATTGCCTATAGATAACATCCAGAGTTAATAACTATGTTTTACTACTATGTTTCTAATATAACTATGTTTTAAAACAAGACTTACAAACATTTACCTAAATTAATACTCTTTTATCACTAAAAGCATTTAATCATAATCAAGATTAATCTACTATCTTAAACATTTCTAATAAACATTTATCACTAATAAGCATTTTTCACAATTAAGCATTTATCCAATATTTTTTAATCTACTATATTAATCATTTGACTAAACTAATAAGTGTATTAAGAAAATATGCAAGCATAAGCATGAATGAATATATAAAAAAAATAATAACAAAACTTACAACCGAGTAATGCGGCGGACAAGGCGGCGGACGTGCGGCGTGCGGACGAGCACCAATTGAGGCCGAGGAGGAGGGCGGCGGCGAGAGGGAGGAGGAGGGCGGCGACGAGAGGGAGGAGGAGGAGGTGGGCGGCGACGAGAGGGAGGAGGAGGAGGAGGTGGGCGGCGGCGAGAGGGAGGAGGAGGTGGGCGGCGGCGAGAGGGAGGAGGAGGGCGACAGCAGCTTGAGGCAGGAGGAGGAGGAGGGCGGCGGCGGCTTGAGGGAGGAGGAGGGCGGCGGCTTCAAGGAGGAGGAGGAGTGAGGAGGGCGGCGGCGAGAGAGAGGAGGAGGAGGAGGACAGCGGCGACGAGAGGGAGGAGGAGGCAGGAGGACGATGGCGACGAGGCTTTGGAGAGGGAGGAGGGCGAGTAGCGTGAGAATGAGGAAGACTCGCATCACCGGAGGGTATAAGACCATCGGGGAAGGTCACACAACAGTCCCCTATATGAATGATCGGGGACGGTTATGAGTGAACCGTCCCCTTTTAGTAGGGCAGAGGGGACGGGTTTTGCAACCGTCCCCTATAACAAACTATCGGGGACGGTTACAACCATCCCCTATAGTTTTGTATAGGCGACGGGCACAGTGGAGTAATGGGGACGGTTATAACCGTCCCCTACAGTTCCCGGGATGACTAAAAAACCTACCTATTTAGGAACGGGTAAATAAACGTCCCTAAAGGTTTTTCGTATAGGCGACGGGCACACTGGAGTAATGGGGACGGTTATAACTGTCCCCTACAGTTCCCGGGTTGACAAAAAACAAACAGGGGCTAGCATATTTAGGGACGGGTAAAGAACCGTCCCTAAAGGTCACTTAATGGCGACGGTCGATTGTAACCGTCGCTATTACATTAGAAAGGCGACGGTTTGCTACTGACCGTCCCCGATACTTTTATTGGGGACGGTTACTTCTTGACCGTCCCCAATAAGCGTCCCCAAAGGACGTCCAGTTTGTAGTGAAATCGATGCTATTATTTTGAGTTCACTCACTAAGTGGGGTAGTACAGATGGTTTCACCAATTGGGTGGGTGATTTTTTGAAAGGGGATGGTTCAGGAATTTCAGATCTTAGTCAGAATAATTCTTTGGAGGAGAATAAGTATCAAAGCTCTAACATCAGACAGTGTCTTCGCAAAGTGTCAGATGGACACTTTACTACAGCCATAAAGGTTTTATGCTCTTTAGGAGTGGCGCCTCTTAATGAAGACACCTTCAAGGCCTTAGAGGCTAAACATCCTTATAAGTCGCCTCCTACCATACCTGATATCTTGATTTCAGAGACTCCTCTTACAGTTGATGCAGATGTTATTTTGCGAGCTATCAAATTCTTTCCTAAAGGGACATCTTGTGGAAGAGATGGTCTGAGAAATCAACATATTTTAGATGCCCTCTGTGGGGAGGGATCAGCGGTTGCTAAGGATCTCTTACATGCTATTTCCTTGGTAGTTAATTTGTGGCTTAGTGGGAGATGCCCCTTGAGTCTGGCTGAGTTTGTAGCCTCTGCACCCCTTATTCCACTGCTCAAACCGGACAACGGCATACGTCCTATTGCTGTAGGCACTATCTGGAGGCGCCTTGTATCCAAAGTTACTATGACAGGGGTCGGCAAGGAGACGTCTAAATATCTCAACGACTTTCAATTTGGAGTTGGTGTATCTGGAGGAGCGGAAGCCATCTTACACAGCACCAACCGTATTTTGAGCAAACTTCATGGGGACGGATCTCTCTCTATGCTTACGACGGATTTTTCTAATGCTTTCAACTTGATAGATAGATCTCTGATGCTTGGTGAAGTTAGGAGGACATGCCCCTCTATTTCTTCATGGGTGGAATTTATTTATGCTCAAGCCGTCAGATTATATATTGGAGACCATTATTTGTGGTCATCAACAGGAGTGCAGCAAGGTGGCCCTCTAGGCTCCCTTCTTTTTTCTCTGGCATTGCACCCGCTTATTCTTGAGATCAGAGACAATTGTAAACTCCTACTCCATTCTTGGTATCTTGATGATGGGACAATCATTTGGGACACTTTAGAGATGGCCAAGGCATTTGACATTATTCAATGCATGGGTCCAGAGATGGGGCTTATTCTAAATATAAAAAAAACAGAGCTTTTCTGGATCTCATGTGATGGTCAGAAGATCCGTAAAGGGTTGTTTCCCTTAGATATTGGGAGGCCGGTGTTAGGTGTGAAGTTGCTTGGAGGAGCTGTGAGTAGGGATAAAGACTTTATTGAAGATTTGGCTATGATGAGGGCTAACAAGGTTGTTGACTTAATGCATTTACTTACTCAGTTGGAGGATCCACAAAGTGAGCTACTTCTATTACGATCTTGTATGGGTACTGCCAAGCTTATGTTCGGCTTAGGACATGCCAACCTGCATATATGGAACGAGCCGCTACTTGGTTTGATAAAGGGTTACGCGAAGCTATTGAGGATGTTGTGGTTTGTGGAGGTCCTTTTTTTGGTGACCTTCAGTGGAGAGTGGCGCCGCTAACCATCAGATTCGGTGGTTTAGGTCTTTACTCGGCTATTGAGGCTTCTTCATATGCTTTTGTGGCCTCCAGAGCTCAATCCTGGATGCTTCAAGATCACATGCTACGAGACAGCGGGATACATGGTATGGATTCTGATTTTCTTAATGCTTTGGAAGGTCTATGCACTCCCATCTCTTGATCTTACATATTTTGCTAGTAAGGATACCGTCTCCCCCAAAGCCCAGAATGCTTTGGCGAGTTCCTTTTTTAGCAAAATAGTAAAAGAAATGGAAGTTGAGTTTGACATGACTGCTAGACAAAAAGCAATTTTCCGATGTTTACAAGCTGAACATGCTCAAGATTTTCTTCTTGCCATTCCTATTGAGGGACTTGGAATGCATATGTCACCCATTGAATATCGTAGTATTCTCAAGTACCGCCTCATGATTCCTCTATTCCCACTAGATGAGGCTTGTCCAGTATGCCACAAATCCTGCTTAGATGCTTTTGGGAAGCATGCCGTTCATTGTCGCGAACTTCCAGGTTTTAAATATAGACATGATCTTGTCAGGGATGTTCTTTTTGATGTACTCAGACATGCGGGGGTTGCTTCAAAAAAAGAAGCACCGGTGAATTTTTTAACTGATCCACAAGAGGGGAGATCGGCACTTAGACCGGCAGATGTTTTAATATTTGGATGGGTTGGAGGAAAACATGCATGTGTTGATTTGACTGGAGTTTCTCCATTAGTGGGTTCGATAAAGAATGATTTGTTGCAGGATTCGCTGCACAAAAAACTGCTTCAGCTAAAGTGGCTAAGCATGAGAAAACATGCATTAACAATAAACATATATTCATTCCCTTTGGCTTTGATACCTTTGGGTTCTTGGCAAGTGAAGCAGTGGATCTCCTTAAGAGGATTCAAAAAATCATGCATAGCAATGTTATGGTTCAAGTCTATGAATGTTGTATTTCGAATGATTGGATTTGCCATTCAAAAGGGATTGGCGGCGCAGCTTGTTGCCCGTCTCCCGTCAATTTCTATGTAATATCTTCTTCCCTTTTTGAATATCATATGCAATACATCAAAAAAAATATAATCCAAAAAGTCAATAACTAACCATTGTGATATGATTCATTGCTTTAGATATAACATCGAATACTATATTTATTATCATTTTTTCCAGAATATTCATTGATAATTTCACGATGATAACTTTACTGTTATGTATGTCACACATGAAATTATAACGATAAAATCCTTAAATTATTTGTGACAATGATTCGATGTTGTTGTAGACTCACTAATGGAGAATGTGAGGGAGGGCACATTCTTGTTCTTTTAGTTCCTATGGTATATAGTTTAATTTTATAATGTTATTAGTGGAAATGGGAGGAGTGGGTATTTATCCTCCTCGAGAATATGTAGATCCTCCCATACTTTATGGGGTTGAGAATGTGCAACTTCTAAAAGCTAGAAGAATTGCTTTTAGTAATTTATAGTGTTGCACTTATCTTGACTAGCAGAACGAGTCGTGACATTATAACACAAGTTGTCATGATCCCTTCCGCTAGTCGAGATCGCCGCGACAAAAGTTCAGTCAAAATGTGCTTAAAATGTAAGTTTAAATTCTTTTATCAGACGTTCCTGGAAATCATCATCAAAATACATCCTTGATCAACGACAAAGAAATCCAAAATAACTATCCATATCAAATACAACTTTAATATATAACAACTATTATGTTCAAAACTACCACTTACAGTAGTAATATGTCTTCCCATTACTTAGCCATATTTCTTCTACGTTACATAACTCTATCTTGAAATATAAAAATTACCAAAAGATCTAAAATACAGTATAAGATGGCACAATCTCCAGCTACAATGTAGTCCTCCTTATAAGATTCTTGCTCATGTATATTTGTAAATGATAATAAGCGTATGAGGGTTAAGTCTAAACTCAATACGAGCTTATACTTAGATAATGGGTCGCAAGCATTTTTGTAAAAAAATGAGGACTATTTTTGAAGTAACTTTACATAAAATATGTGCTACAAGAAAATACAGAATTTGTGACTACAATAATGGTAGCAAAATGGTGGCTACGTGGTGCCAACATTATCGCAAGAACCTTTTACGACCACATGTAATTTCAAAATGTGTGGTTGGGTTGAGATTATTGCAGATATTTAGTGACTACATTGTAGCCGTGCATGCAATCACTGAGAGTCGAGATATAGTCGCAGTTTAGTCATCTATTGTCATCTATGTTGCGACTAGAGGCCCATTTCTTTGCGACCACAATAATACCACACAAAAATATGTTAGTGACCACTTAAAGACCACATGACCACCATTATTTTATCAATAACAACCATCATACTACCACTTTGTTATCACTGTGGCAGCAAGGTAATCGAAATGTAGTAGCAGATATTGTTTCTGCCACAACACACAACTAAATCTGCGATTGACTACTACGTTGCTACGACAATGGTCGCAAAGTAGTAGCAATGTAGTTGCAAACTCTGATGTCCAAATAAAAAATAACTAGTGGCCACCTGCATTTTATAATTTTCCTGTAGTATAATACAAGCTAATATAGTATAAGCTAATATAATCATTCAAGCCTCTTGAGATCTTCGGACCTGTAGTTACAACCTAATCAATCATATTTAAGAAGAACCAATCTCACGTGTATAAATCCAAAGTTCAAATGTATTTAAAAAGTAAGAAAACCACAAGTTTATGACTAACACTATAGGCACTAAAGTTCTTGACATTAGAAGTTTTTGTATCCAAAACTTCTTTTTCCTCCATTTTGAAAAAAATACACTTCCTATGCCTTGCCCTTCCCCTTTTCCTTCTTCTCCTTGTCAGTTTTTTTGGATTCTTTTTCATTTTCTGTAAATTCTAAAATCACAACTCCTTTGCTATGCGAGACATGTGCAGTGGCATCATCCTCATTCTCATCCTCTCCATCTTCCTCTTCGTCCACATCTTCCCGTACACGGATGCAGCTCACCATCAATATTCCCCTCCTCACTACAAAGCATTAGTATCATCTTCCTCCACCTCAGCAACACCCCTCTTATCCTCCCCACCATCAGCCACGACGTAGTTAGCACGCTGAACATTTTGAGATGGTTCTAGTGAACCTGACCTTAGATTGCTGGCCCAGTTAGTAAAGGGCTTAATAGAGATGACTCGGAAGGTGGACGACCTGACAGTCACCAAAACTCAGATTCTAGCCCAGGGAGAAGCAAACCCTAATAATTTTAAGAGAAAAGAGTAGGTAGAATGTGATATTCCGTATATGCCTGTAAAGTCATATGATTGTGAATTTATTTTATCTAATGTTGTTACTCTCAGGAGTGGTAGGACCTTGCCTCCGTCTGCCACTATCAGAGGGAAGAATAAATCTTCGTGGGGTGAGTTGTCATCTTCTGCATCAGTCGTGCCAGCTACAGGTTTGTGTGAGGAAGAATAAGAAGGGGAGCCATGATATCGAGACACACCATCCACAATAAAAGGTTCAAAAAATCAAAAGACCAAAAAGCTGATAGTAGTCGAAGTGAAATCGCGTCAGCCATGGAGGGCAAGTTCCAACAATCGACCCAGTGCCATCTAATGAATGGAGACCATAGTTTTTGGATGTCCACCTCCGGCTCTAACTTGTACACCTTTTTGTAGCCTAGTTGTACAAAATGTCATGACCATCAATTCTGATGTAAATAGGAATAGTATTTCTGATTTCAATTATGTACATATTACTTTTCTGATGCAAGTGAAAAATCCAAAAAATACAAAACAAAAAAAACATTATTTTACCCAAGTGTTGTGGAAATTCTTAACAACTTGACTGTAGAATTACCTTTGTTGAAAGCCATGGAATATATAGATGTTGTGAAGAAGGGCCTGAAATAAGCCATGAACAAGCGTCGACGAAATCACAATAAAAGACGCTATCTAATTGAAACGAACATCCTCACCAGCAACCCTGAAATTTCTTGGAGGATGTTGTAGTAAAGGTGCGGGATATGCAGTTTCATGTCGATTTTGTGGTCCTTGCCATGGACTCCCACACACCATTACTCTAAACCCCGATTATTCTTAGTTGCCTATTCCTGCAAACTGTAGAGGCCATTGTTGACTATGGGACTAGGAAGATCATATTCTTCTCAAGCAGCAACAAAGTAACAATGTATATGGTCAGTAAACCAAAGGTCATGTCTGATAAAGATAAAGAAAAATAGTCTGAAGCATGTGACTTTATTTTAGAAATCATGGATGCAGAATTTTCTTTGAATGACACATGGGTTCAAGAAATCCTCTCCCAAGATGAGGACTTGGATAACATAGTGGATACAAGCTCCGATGTCAACTGGGAGACAAATTCTTACTTGCTGATGGACTTTTTTGAGGTGGAGGATTCATGCCAGTCTAAACATAACGAATTCATTGATGATTTGTTCAGTACATTATCAACAAAGCCACTAATTATTCAGCACCTCCAAAATTTCGGTCGATCATCCACCTGGCCAGATCAGAACCAAAATTAAAGCCACTTCCGGCAGGTGATGAATCTACCTTTTATCATCTTTATTCTATCATTTTGGCCTTAAAAACCCTAGTAAATGCGTGTAAATAGGCTTAATTTAGGCATTTCAGCATTCATGCATCACTGTGTAAATATTGTATAAAATGCGATTTTTAAAGCCAAAATTATAGAATAAAGAGAAGAAAAGAAAAAGAATAAAATATTGTAAATATTTTATGACCCGAAACCCCGATACCTAGGCATCTCGATGACTAGGTCGACAAGGAATAAAGTAGGGGGAGATAAGGGCCGAAATACAACAAAAATACCTTTTATTTAATTCATTCTTTATTCATTTTGGGACCTATTTTTGGTTCCACTTTTTATACCTCAAATAAATAAACTTTGAACATGAAATTTGTAGATAATTAAATATAGAAAAATACAAAACTTATTTCATATAAAAATAATGTATATAAAAAGTTATGATCTGAATAAGATTCCAGAATCCCAACTTTCCAAATCTGTATCTCCCTAATAAAAACTCGAAATGTACCAAACTCACCTTTAATTGTATATAATTTTAAATAAGCTATTTAATGAAGGTGGTTTCGTATATTTCAGAGTTACAGTTTGAAAGTTGAGTTTTGGACCCTTTATAGTATACTTGTACAGATTAAAATATTCATTTTATTTATTATTCATTATTTTTATAATTTTATATTTTTATAATTTTAAAAATATTATTTATAATATATACGTGCATTAAAATTAGAATAAAAACCTAAAGAAAATACAAAATAAAATACTTATGTAAAAACACCTAGGTATAATACCTGTACATATACCTATATAATTATTATTTCTATTTTATTAAGTATATAAAACACTTCAGAAAAATAAAATAAAAATATATTAAATGTATAAAAATACTTTATAAATTTATAAAATAATAAACAAAAATAAATAAAGTAAATTCACAAAATAAAAATAAAATATTAAAATATATAGATTTGTATACCTATAATGGGTATAAAAGGTAACTTGTATTTCATACCTCATAAAAATAATTAAAAATCATAATAAAATACTTCATAAAAAATAATCATTTTTTATTTTATAATTAAAAATTAATTAATTCATTTACTATTTTTAAATGAATTAATAAAACTTTTGCAGGATTTTTCGTGGTTGGTCCACGTGGACCAACCAGGTGGCTCTGACTGTTGATCGTAGGTCAACTGTCTGAGCCTTCTCCTATTCATGGCAGACCTGTGATTTTGACCCTTTTTCTCCCATTTATCGATGGCGCTCCTTTCATCCTTTCGTGATACTCCCTTCTACAATGTTTCTCCCCATAGATCCAGGGTACACGCCCTTAGCTTTTCTCGGGGATTGGATCATCACAGCTCCCGTTGTCGCCTCGTCTTTCATACCCGTCCACCATCCATTCAAAAACACCCCTGTCACTTCCTTCTCCCTTCGAACCCCCTTTGTGCCCTGTTTTGAACCTCCTCCATCTCGCTCCGGACCGGTGGCGGTGACTACACTACCTCCAGCTGCTTGGGGAGGCGCTCGACGGGTTGAAGGCGTGCTTCCACCCCCATCTCCGGCCACCTTGGCCGTGAGGTTTTTCTTCCTGGTTCATGCCAATTGAGATCGTTTTCTCTTTACTTTCTTTTGCTCGTGGTTAGCCGTAAGTTTAGCCTTAATCCTGCACTTTTTATTGCGAATTTTAGCAGCCGCTTTAGCATAGATTCTTCCCGGAACATCCCTACCGAAGCTTCCACTCCAGCCAACACCTTCATCACTCCACGCCACCCATCTTTCACCATTCAACGCTGGGTTCTGTACCTCATTTTTGCTGCTGTGCTTCATTTGTCACTTGCAGGACCCAAGGGAGGCCCCAACACCTCATCTTTTTGCTCGAAAAGAAGCTCCAGATGCGTTGAAGCTCCAGGGCTTCATCGCCAAGCCCTGGACCCGTTTGACTCCTCCAGATGATGCGGGTTCGCCTCGTCATTCATCCAAGCATCTCGGCCGCTTGGTTGGAGGGCAGAGTAGAGAGATCGACCCGGTTGAAGGTGCGCAGGGCCGGTATTCTTCCTGTGATCTTCTAGAGGCCCTCCGCGCCATCGATCTTGGTGGAGTTCTTCACGAGATGCAGGCGATGTCTGATTGAATCAAGTCAGTGCCGTCGATCCCTTCGCAGGGATCTAATCTGGGTCATTCACGCGAACGGGCATCGGACGACCAAACGTCGACATGTGGCGTTAGTAAATGCATATCTGCCGTCCGTGCCCACCGAGCGTTTTGCGTTCCTAACCCAGACAATTTTGTATTTAAATTTTATATCCGAAACATTCATCTAACGTGCTATAGTTTTTGTAATATTTATCGAAAGACCCCCCTGCTTTGCGCATTTACGAAGGGAACCTTAGCCACGCCACCTCATGTGTTCGCGCACGTGAGGTGCGTGGCTATTTTTGCAAGGACCTCCTTGGATTTTTGATTTTACCAATTAACCCTGGAAGACATTAGTACAGTTATAATATTTTTTAGAAATTTGCCTTCGAGCCCCCCAGAATATCAGGATTGGCAAAAAGGTCCTCGTCAGGTCACGTGCCATATGCACATGATCCAGGCGATTTCGTAGTTACGACCTTGTGTTTTTTACTATTGATATTTAGTCCAGTAAAGTTTCTAATTAGTTATAATTTTGTGGGAAATTGCGCAGAGGCCCCTGAGCTTTTCTTTATTTCCAAAAATACCCCTGTAGGGTTGATTTTTCTTTTTGCTTCCTTTAATTATTGCATGCATTTCTAAATTACTAAAAAATCCACAAAAATCATCATAAACTCCTGCTTCATTGTAGATTCACGGCATTTTAATATTTATAAAAATTCGAAAACACTCATTTTCAACACTGTTTGCATTATAAAATCCAAAAAATTATAAAAACTTCTTGAAAAACGCCAAAAAAATATCTTTTGTGTTTTAGTGTCTTCTAACTCCAATCCAAAAATCATTAAAAAATACAAAAGAAAACCCATGAAAATCATAAAACCCCAAAAACCTTCCTAAAAATCTTAAAAATTCTACAAAAATCCTAAAAAATACAATTTCAGTTTCTGTATTTTCCTTATTCTATTATCTTTATTTTAAAATTAATTTGAGGAATTTTGGATACTGTTTGGTATTTTTCCTCCTCATTTTAGTTTCAATCTTTATTTTCTCCACTGTTTTCAGTATTTTTGACTTTAAAAATAAAAAAAATTAGGAAAAATCTAGAAAAATCACAAAAATATTATAAAATTATAAAGAGGCAAAAACATTTTATCTCCTGATTTTTTATCATTTTCCTTATTTTTATAAATCCTTAATCTTCTCTTTTCCTATATTGTGTATATATTCTATTTCTACAAACATAAAAAAATATAAAATATAAAAGGAAAATATAAAATTAGAAAATTAAAAATCAAAATATAAAAATATAAAATTAAAAATCAAATATAAAATATAAAATTAAAAACCCACAAAAACATAGCATAGATAGACAAATACATCACATTCACATTTGTGAGCATCATTGCCCCGTTCTACCTGTCTGCTCCCTGTGTTCAACCTCTACACATACTTGCACCTTTACACATCTTGTTGTAGAGTTATAATAAATTTTAACTCCACACATTTACTTTTATTGCTTGAATTACTTGTTGTGGATTAATTGTTGTTTTAATCTGGATTTCATGTGGTTGATTCAGCGACTGAGTTCCCGCCTTGTGTGGAACTCAAGATCACCGATTTTCGTGTTAAACAGCAGGCCTCAAGTATGCTTTCATTATGGGTACATAGAATATTTATCCAGTCATCATTAGCAGTAGGTTGACCTCATATCAGAAATCTTGACTACTAGAGGTTCTAGAGAAAAAGTGCAAGGCACTTGGTTGGCACGTATCCGATCCTTGTGGGATAAATCCTACTGTATAATCATACCACATCTATTTAGAAGAATATGCCAAGCTGTCTCGAGAATTTCCAAGAAGACTGAACCCTAACTTGCATGACATTGTCTTGAAGGAGATCATGAATTAGTGTGACGAGGGCTTCATTTACCCCATCTTCGACTCCAAATTGACAGGCCCTTACATGTAGTTCTGAAGAAATCTAGGCTCACCGTGATTACCAATGAAAGTGGAGAGGGTATTTCTACTTGGGTACTGACATACTGGTGTGTGTGTGTGTGTACACGTGTGTTGATTACCACCACCTCAATGTTGCAACCAAGAAGGATCACTTCCCCTTAGCATTTATTGATCAATATTTGGAATATTAGCCAACAAGGAGTTCTTCTATCTTTTGGATGGGTATTCCAGGTACAAAACGGGTGGCAATCACCCCAAAGGACCAAGAGAAGACTACCTTCACTTGCTCGTTCGACACCTACGCTTTCAGGAGAATGCCCTTTGGTTTGTGCAATGCACCTATCACATTCCAGAGATGCATACTTGCAGTTTTCACCGATATGGTTGGCAATTTTCTCGAGATGTTTATGGGCAACTTATCCATTTATGGTAAAAGCTTTAATTCTTTTGTTGAGCACCTAGACAGAGTACTTCAGGATTGTTGTGAAGTTATTTTGTTCTATCATGGGAGAAAAGGCCATTTCATGGTCACCAAAGGGATTGTACTGGGCCACGTCATTTCGAAGCATGGCATGGAAGTTGACCCAGCAAATGTGGAAGTGATCACCACTCTCGAGCCACCTCAGAATGTCAGAATTGTAAGGTCATTCCTCAGGCATGTGGGTTTATATAGACACTTCATTAAAGATTTCAGCTACATCGCCCGACCTCTAACTGAATTATTGTGCAAGGAGATAGAGTTAAATGTTGATCAGTAGGTTCTCCTATCTTTCAATCAGCTGAAGAAGTTAATCACTCAACTCCAGTCCTACAGATGCTAGATTAATCTCTACACTTTGAGATCATGACGGATGTGCCAGACTTTGTAGTTGGGGTTGTGATAGGACAAAGGAAAGATAAAGTACCCTATGTCATTCACTACACCTGCAAGACATCAAATGAAGCTCAGCAAAATTTTACTGTTATATAGAAAGAATTGCTGGTTGTGGTTTTCATACTCGAGAAGTTCAGATCCTATCTTCTTGGATCTAAAGTCACCATCTACAATGACCACTTTACTATCCAGTATCTATAGTAGAAGAAGGATACGAATCCCATATTGATCAGATGGATCCTTCTCCTCCAGGAGTTTGATTTGGAAATCTAGGACAAGGATGGAACTCTTAATGTGGTAGCACATTACCTCTCCAGAGTTGAACATCAAGAGCCTCCATTGAACAACACACCCATCACAGGCACCTTTCCTAACGAGTTGAGATTCTCTTCCTCGGTATGCTGATGTCATGAACTACCACATCTTGGATCTAGTCCCACAAGATTGGACGAATATCAAGAAGGACATGTTCTTCTCTCAAATTCATTTCTTCCAATGGGAAGACATGCCATTATTCAGGGAAGGACCAGACTACATTTGGCATCGGTGTATCCCTCAGGAAGAGCATCAAAGTGTCCTTAAGCATTATCAATCGCTCGAATCTGCTGGACACCACTCTGTAGATAGAACAGAAACGAAAGTACTATAGTTTGGCATCTTGTGCCGCACACTATTCAAGGATGCAACAACATATGTCAAAGTCTATGTTGACTGTCAAAAAAAGGGAGGAACCCTCACAGCGAAAAATTCGATGCCCCTGAAATTTATTCAGATTTCAGATATATTCGATGCTTGGGACATCGATTTCATGGGACCCTTTCACAACAGTCATGGATTTGAGTACGTCCTTCTTATCGTTGGTTATATGAGTCGTTGGGTTGAAGATATTCCCGCCCGAGTAGCGATAGCCATACAATTTATCGGTTTCTGAGAGAGTATCATTTCACATATACCAAAGACCCTCAAATCATATGGGGGTAGCCACTTCATAGATAAAGAGATCAGAAAATTAACGAAAAGAGTATGTCATCGGCACGAGTTGTTTCTCCTTATCATCCTTAGACCAATGGAATGGCAGAACTATCAAACAGGGAAATCAAGAAAATCTTGCAAAAGCTTGTGAGGTTGGACAAAAAGAATTGGTCCTAGCTCTTGGACTTTTTACTTTGGGTATACAAGATTGCCTACAAGTCTCCCTTGGGTTGTCGCCTTATTATCTTGTGTATGGAAAACTTTGTCATCTACCTGTCGAGCAAATTCATAAATCACTATGGGTAATCAATCATTTGTAATATGGACTCACAGAAAGGTGGTCAACAAAGAAAAGGGGATCTGAACAAGCTCTTAGAATTCTAATACTATGCTTATGATAACACCTTGATGTACAAGGAGAATGTTAAACGTTAGCATGACCAACATATATACGAAAGATCTTTGAGACTGGACAGAAAGTGTGCTTATTCGACACAAAGTTTAAGATATTCCAGGGCAAATTAAAAGGTAAATGGATAGGTCCATTCAAAGTGAAAGAAGTACGTGATAATGGAAGCATCTTGATATCAGATTTTTCGCCTGACGCCCAATCGTTCGTCATCAATGGTCAATTACTAAAGTCATACCATAAGTATGACACTTTCTTGGTTGTTGTCGACTCAGTCCAAGTGATATTCAATGAATAAGCCTTCACAACCTCAACAACATCAAAAGATTCACATAATGCTCATCAAAAACTTTTTCTTTAGCTTTCTTCTTTTCTTCCATTATATTCTTCCTTTCATTTTTTTCCTTTTTCTTTCTTTCATCCATCTCAGTCATCACTGATATACTTAGGATATACTTCATTCTAAGTGTAGGGGGATGAGTGGGTCCCACTTTTCATTCTTTGATCCTTCACCTATCTCCTCCCTTGTTGATATTTATGTATGTACTTAGGGATATTTTACCCTGATTATAAGGGGAGAGAGGATGAGTCGTTGATCTATTCATCCCCACCGTCGACCCTCCTAGCATGTAGATACATTCTATTATACTTAGGATCAATGGATCCTAATTATGTGGGGGACAATCGACTTCCCATTAATTCATTCTTTATTATTTAGTCATTATAGTGTAGGCTTTTCTATACTCAGTTCGAGTTAAGTCTTCTCTTTTCTCTCTGATCTATGAGGCATAGATCAAACTAAGTATAGGGGGTCGTATATATGTTGTATATACTTGTACTTTCGTATTTTCGATAGGAATGACTAAAATACAATCAAGTAATTATAAAGAACATACCTGTATAAAATTCATTAAAAATTCATATATATCGATTAATAAATCAAGCTAAAAATGTTTTGCAAAATGTTTGAATATAGTTAGGAAAATTATTTGAATCTTTGTAGAAATGTTTTGCTTTATAAAAATATCTTTCTTCGTTTGAAATAAAATGTTTTGAAAATCTATATACAAATCTTTGGAAAATAGTTGCAAAAATAGTTTAAAAAATATATACATACTATTTGAAAATTCTTTGCTAAATGATTTTTCAAATTTTGTAAAATATTTGTAAAAATTATTTGTCAAATTAGCTTGCAAAATAAAGTTTTCAGAAAATTTACAAATATCACTTCAAATTATTTTGAGAACCATAAACATAATTCAAGCAAGTAAAGATTCATTACAAACCTATATATACTTTGTGTAAATCCTTCACCTAAAATCTCGTAAATACCAAGGCACACTCCTATGTTAATATATGCACATATTTCTTTTCTTAAAAAAACTATTTTTGAAAAATCCCTAAAATTTTGCAAAATAAAAAATCCTAAAAATATTTGCAAAATATTTCAAAAACCTGAATAAATGTTTGCAAAACTTTTTCAAAAACCCATAAAAAGGTTCAAAATCAAAAAATAGCATCAGAAAAATTATTTTCCTTGCATTGTACATATCATTTGCATTTTTCAAATTTGATTGATAATAGAACAACTCAAGGTGAAATCCAAATTTCGGAGCTTGGTTGGACCTTAAATCTACTTAATCACAATAACCTTATAGGAACTGAAATTGATATACTTTTGATATGCTAGACTTAATTCTTTGAGACCACAAGACTTGGTTCAGTGCCATCTTGAATACCTAAGTAGAATATTTCAGAACACATGCATGACTCTTGTCGATAATGACCTAGCTCGCACATCAGCATCTTACACTTTGCTCACCTCAGTTGAAGTGGCAGAGGGATGTATTTGCCAACATGAGACACAAGCCAATGGAAATGTTAGAATTTAATATATGTGGTCATTGTACCACGACCCAGTCCAGTAGCCATGATGTCTAATGACGAGATGTTGTGGGTTGTAATAAAACTTAAAAGAGGGATAGTCTACTGGCTTTAGCGGAAAAATACTTATTTAATTCTTTCTATTTATAGTATTCAAAAAAACGCAATAAAGACTCAAAAAAAGTAGATAGGCCTAAATGAAAATAAAATGCCTACCGAAGTACGTATACATTTGTATAGTCAATAAGCAAGATTGAGCTTCAAAGTCATATTCATGTAAGCCTGCCGCCAGATGACTTGGCTACATTGGTCAAGCATCCTAGGATAAGTAGCTACACTAGATACCATCCATTCTTCTCTCAACCTCCTCTTCTTGAGTTGGTTGTACTGGAAATTAGAAGGGAATACCTCGTTTCTCAAGGAAAGAGTTGCTGGATTAGGGGACTAGGGTCACCATGTTGGCAAAGACTGGCTTTTATCGCTTCAGCTGAGGAGATCTACATATCACACACACTGTCCAATATAGATTCATAATCATAAGGGTTTGAGCATGAGTTAACTTGTTCTGACATGGCTATTAAGGAGACTTGAGTAGAGTTTTGTGGGCCTTAAAGGATATTGTGTTTCAATTCGGGTTCTTAATAAGGTTCTCACCAAATTTAAATTCCAAGGGATCGACTAAGCTCCAAAATTTGATTTTGTGAAGACAAGTTTGAAAGTTAATCAATCCAAGTTCTTTCTTTTCCTTTTCTTTGTATGCACTTATAGGCATAAGTGTTTGCTAGGGACTAGCAAAGGGAAGTTTAGGGCGTGATGAATCTCCATTTCATCACATTTATTATTTCATTTTGGCCTTTAAACCCTAGCAAAATGCATGTATATATCATTATTTGTCAAAATAATCACTTTGTAAATTGTACAAAATACCATATAAATTATTGTATAAATAATGTATTTATTACAAGAATAAAAGAATAAAGAAAAGAAAAGAAAAAGAATTAAGAATTAAGGACACTGAATGACCCAAGCCCCTAAGACTTAGCCATCATGATGAGTTAGTCGATAAGGAATAAAGTAGGGGGAGATATGGCAGATAAGTTGTACATAAATTACATTAAAAATCTCATTTTCATTTTTCAATAAATTCATATTTGGGGACCATTTTATTCTTTATTATTTATACACCAAATAAAGAAACTTTGTACATCAAAGATGCAGACAAAAATACATAGAAAAATACAAAATTGATTTCACACAAAAATAATATATAGAGTTCATTCTACACTCAGAATAAAATTCCAAACCCTAAACTTCTCAGACCCATATCTTCTACATAAAAACTCCAAATGCATCAAAATCACTTTAATTGTATATGACTTTTTATTAACTATTGAATTAAGGTTGTTTCATATAATTTGGAGTTAAGATGTAAAAGTTAGGTTTTGAGCACCTATTGTACAACATCAAGAATAAAATATTCATTTTATTTATTCTTTAATTATTTCATAATTTCATATTTTTAATATTTTGTAAATATTATTTATAATATATGTACAAATTTAGAATACAATAAACCATAAAAATATGCTAAAAAATAAATGTATAAAATATATAGATGGACTACCTATACTTATACCTATATAAATAATACCTATATTTATTAAGTGTACAAATAACATCAAAAAATACAATAAAAATATATTTGTGTACATCTAACTAAGTTATTAATATATAAATTAAGTGTATAAAACAATAAAATATAAAATGCGAAATATTAATAAAATACACATAAATAGGTAAATATACCTATAACTATACATGTAAATAATAACTTGTAATAAATAACCTCATAAAAACAAATAAAAATGAGAATAAAATGTTACATAAAATAATAAAATATCTTCTTTTATAACATAAAATTAATAAATTTATTCAGTATTATTTATTGATTTTATCAATAATTTACCCTGGGATTTTTCTTGTTGGTTCACGTGGACCAACTAGAGCACTTCTCGTGTTGACCTAGGTCAACATGCTTCTCTCTTTCGTCCACGAGTCACCATCCTATCAAAACCCGAATTTTTAATAATTTTCCTGCTTGATCTCATGATGCTCTGGTTAGACATGATGCACATTTCATGGAGATTAAACATTCTTGAATTACGCCTAAGACAAAGATCAAATAGAATATCCTTGAATCAATGGCAATCTCTTGATCAATAAGCTTCCTCAACATGCCTATAAATAAGAACCCCAGTTCTCCTTGCCCAATTTGATCCTTCTTCAAGCCCACTTTCCCCATGTCTTGTGCGTGAGTGTGTTCTCGATGATAGAGAGAATACCCTCGAGGTGTTGGAGTGGAGCTTGGAGGAGAGGAGGCGGTCAAAGGTGTCATTCTGGAAAGGTCTTTGCTCCTTAGTCCAGACCAGGTTTGACCAGGTTCGAGCTGCGCATTTTCTTCATTTGTAGATAGATTTATTTATTATTAGTTTACTCCTATCATTTATTTTACACATTAGATCTTTAGTTTAGCGTAAAATGCGAAATTTGGATCGCTAGAGCCCACTGCTCTAGATATGTTTCACCGTGATTCCATCATGTTCTGACCCACTCATCATGCTCATTCCATTCCCCATCACCTGTTGCATTTTTTCCCCACTTCGACCAAACTTGGTCCTTTGTGGATCAGCGAACCGGATCTCCTCTGCCACCCCTTACCGAAGGTCCTCCACCTCGCCCATTCCCCTTCCACAACAACTTCATTTTGGCTCGAGGTGACTCGCCTCGAGCCCTGAGTCATCCTCTATAGGTGTGCAACGCAAGAGACCCCCATAGGGTTGATTTCTCATCAACAGGAAGTTCCCAGGAACCCCATTCTACCATGAGCTTCAGGCCTCTCTCTAGCGAAGCCCAGATCTTCTTGACGGTGCCATTCTACTTGGGACGCTTCCAGGAAGCACATGAAAATGCCAGCAAGACCCCAGGTGGCCGGGACAAGGATAAATGCACGATCAAAGGAGGGAAAGGGAAGTGTTCACCCATGTTCTTCATCATCCCTCCATAGCCTTCGGATCTTCAACGAGGTCCAGATCTAATATGGGACGTTCACATCAGACGAAACAATGCCTTACTCACAATCGTTGATAGAGTAAGTGGTGCATACGTGATGCCACCACAACCACCTGTTGGTGCGCATTAATGGGTAAATATAAGAGACGACCACTACTTTTTTATATATTTTTATTTACTATTTAAATTGTAGACTGAAGTGTAAATAATAGTGATTATTTTTCATGGACCCCCTTGCCTTTTTGTGTATTCACATCGGTGTCTGTGGTGAGGTGGCTATTTTGCAATTATACCCTCACGAGCTTTTGTACTTATAATTAGTGCAGAATTTTGTATAGTTAGTGTTACTTTTTGTGGATAAATTATGAAGAGAACCTTGAACTTTCTATATATTGTAAATTGTCAAGAACTTTTAATTTAAATATTCGCAGATAAATTGCATATATGCCCCTGGATTTTGTAATAAAGTTCTGAAATGCATGTAAACTTCTTTGTATCTGCAAAATGGTCCTTCCCAGTATTTATTTTTGCGCAAGTTTGCCTAATTTTTATAAATATCATCTATTCTCCAAAAATTATATAAAATAGGATAATGTACCTAGAAGCTTGACCTTTCACGCTGTATTTTTATTTTTGCATTTTATGCACATTTCCTATTAATTAAAATTCAAAAGAGCATGTTTTATTCCTTTTTTAAAGAGAATGTCAAAAATTCCTAAAAATACCTATAGTACATTATTGTATTTTATAACTTTAACACAAAAATTCCTAAAAATAGAAAAAAGATGAAAAAGTTCCAAAATTCTATAAAAAATACAAAATCTGCAAAAAATTCCAAAAATATTTGTTTCTGCTTGGTAGATTTATTTATATATTATTAAATAGAACAATTAGTTTTGGAAATTTTGGACTCTATTTATTATTTTTTAATTTCAAAACAATTTGGCCCATTTACTTTATCCCTATTTTTAGATATTTTTGAATTTTAAAATTACATAATAATTAGCAAAAATACCCGTAAAATAAAAAAATCAGAAAAATATGAAAACATAAAATTAGTTTATTTTGCAAATTTTAATTATTTTTAGCTATGTGTATAATTATAATACTCGGTATTTTGTTATATATACATGGTTTGTATTATTATTAGAATCATTATAAATACCTTATAAAATATTTTAAAACCACATATATATATATATATGAAAATGGACTATAATTATTAATAATTTTCTAATTGATTATATAATAAATAGATACACTTTAGGTCATATTATGTTACCTTATATCTATTGACATACCCTTTTCTATTATATAAATTTATAAATTATAAAAAAGAAATACAAAAATATAAAATAAAAATAAAAATAAAAATATAGAAAAATCCATAAAAATATATAATTAAAAACCCACACACTAATTTACTTATTGATTATGAAAAATTATTATTTATTCATTATTTATTTATAATAATAGTCTAGGCTACCTTATTTGCTCTTAGTGGTTTAATCTCTACTTGCTTACATTGTACACCTTTTTTTTCTAGAGTAAAATAAATTGTAATTCACATATTTTGGTTATTCATTGATTATTCATTTGGTGTGGATACTTGTTGTTTGAAGTGGATTTCCTGAGCAGTCGCCTCAGTGACATTTTTGTCTTCGTTTTTCAACGAGGATAATTTCTAGACCATCACGAAATCCATCTCAACAAGTGCCCAGACACAGGTCTTCTTAGACGGTGTAGAATAATGAGAAGATGAGATAACATCTTGACTCTTCATCTTTTACTTCTGGGTCGGACCCTTCCGAGCCTCATTCTTCCGACCGCACTTCCCCTTGAACTGTGCAACAATTACACTGCCAGTGGGATTTTCTTTCTTCATTACATCCTGTGTAGACTTTAATGAAGCTTTTACCTTAGTTTTGGTCAGGTTTAACTTGTTCATGTTGTATATACCACATAGTTATTGAATGACTTTAACGGGGACAAGATAATGAAGTCAGACTGGATTTCTACATCCATCTCAACCACAAGAGTTTCTAATTTAGAGAGATAACCAAACATTTTGATTACATGCTCTCTAACGAAAGTCCCTTACTGCATATTGCAGTGAATAAGCTCTTTCATGACATTGTAACACTGAGTGCGGTTGATGTCACTAAACATCTCTTTCCATATTCAACGTTATATCCTGGCAAGTATCCATATTCAGATGTTGTTTCTGAAGAACATTAGACAATGACCCTAGAATAATACACCTAGACAATAAATGATCTTCATCATATTTTTCATTGAATTTGATTTCTTCCAATATTTTAGGGTTTGTGTGCTGGTTCTTTGCGAGCACATGAGTAATAAAATTCATAGAAAGAACAAGATCCAAATTACATATCCAATCCAAAAAAATTGGTCCGGTCAACTGATTGACCTCTAGAAGCATGCTGAGTAGGTTTATAGATTTCATGTCTGAAATTAAGTATGTATTATATTAGAATAATTATATATTCAAATTCTTTGATTAATGATATTTAATAAAGTAGTATTGCCTTTTCAACTTTGAAAGTCTATTCCCTTATTAAACTTTCAAAGCAAGAGATATACTTACCGCTATATCTCTAGCAAGATTTGGGATCTCCATTTTACCTTTGTTACAACCCAATAATATGATAAATTGTAACTCAAATAAAAAGAAGCGGGAACTCATTCTGCCTTGTAAGTCCAACTTACATTTCCCAATTAAATCTTTAACACTCGAGCCCACCACCCCTACGCTGATGTTGACCCATTGTTAATTTAATCAACTGTCAACATGAATAGAACTCGATATGTGCATTTCAATACCGCCCCAATAATATGAGGAACTGATATTGTGATCACTATGCATACGGACATACTCTTTCGAGAAGAAAAGAGCCTGATCCATGTGCGCTTGAATGTCGGAGCTATCACTTCAGATAGGCATCTCTAGCATACAATAAATGATGACAGAACCCTTCGCCTTGCCGGAGACCATGGATGTTATTTCTATGATCCTCCATATCTTATTCAAATTTTAATTAATTATTATGAATCATATTCACATAATTAATTCTTCAGGGAATTACATCTCTATTCATAATAGAGTTCTTATTAGATTTAATTTATATAATCATATTAAATCAATTATCAATCCAATGCAACTTGATCTACTTGATCTACTTATATTACTCTCTCATCAAAATCGATCAAGCCAGGTCAGACAAATAATTTTAACAGGGAGTGCTTCCACTGTAGTGTAAAGTGTCAATAAAGTAACCCATTAGCATATCCACGACCTAGTCACCATCACCATAAGGGCAAGAATCGTTGAATCAATGTACTTGCGATTTTATCCATAAACTTTTATGACTGACATTATACTATATAGTAATCACTTATAAATATTAGGAAATATAAAACACTTTTGAGATCCTAAATTTCTAGTCATATCAAGAACTTGATCTCGGTTTCGCATGTAAAAGTTGTCCTATCATTATTTTAGGATAAACTAGAGTTTTATGTCATGAAACACTCATTCAAGGGTTGTTGATGTTTCATCAAATATTTTCACATGTATTAAGCATCAAATTTAATCAGAGAAAATCCATAATTTCCTTGATTTTCATTGAATGACAAACAAATTAAGATAGTGATGTTGTCGATCCAATCATCATCCGACCAATCTCTATTAAATATGAAATATTTGGAGCAAACAGAATCAGAATCATGCGAAATAAATTCAAGTGGTTCGCTGATTGATTTTCTAATTAACTAAAATATTTATTTTAAATTTCATGATAGATAAATAGTAAGCAAAATTAATTTCTTACAGAGCAGTGAATACATGCAAAAATAATTTCGTTGCGGGAACTCTTTGAGTTTTAATTCATGCACTTTTGTGCCAACAATAGGCTATTATTTTGGGGACATATTCAGACATTCTAAATGCATTTTATTATCTAAAAATAATATTCCAACCAATGCATAAAATAGGGACTTTTCATCTTAGCGAGAAGCAATTCTAAACCTGCATCTTATGTAAAACGACGAGTCTGCACGCATCTGATATACAAAACCTTGTTTACCTAGGGTTTTGGATCACATTTAAGACCTTTTGAATAAGACTCTGATACCGCTTGAAGGCTAAAGTTTGGACCAAACCTTAGTACATCATGGATGCATAAAGATCACATCAAATGCAATCAAGAGTGACTTGGCATACTAGTCGACCGAGGCAGCGGAAACTATAAATTTTAAAGAGATGAAATCTCATGATTTAAGAGAACTTCTCAAATAATTTCATTAAGATCACAAACAAGTTATAGTAATACCTATTGAAGTGTGGTTGCGATCATTTTCTTTAAAGTAAGAGATATCCTATCTCAAGTCTGATATGATGAGGAGACGCTTGCGAGCGGTGGATGAAATGCATGCTTCTCGCAATCCAAGTCAATTATCCGAGCAATGAATGTCCTGATTTTTTCTCATGAAATCCGACATCTTCTTCACAAGCAAGGGGCATCGAAGAATACAGAGCTCCACGAGCACTCGATCCGGCTGAACAACGGCGTGGCAAGATGATGGTGCTCTCTAGGTCAAGATGTGGATGGTCACTCTTGAGAGAGAGAAAGAGATGGGACGTGTAGAGAGAATGGAGGGGAGTGTTTGCTCTTTCAATTATGTTTTAGAATAAAAGGTTAGGGCTACCATCCCTTTTATATAATTTTGGATGTCCATAGATCACAATTCATGTGCTCACAATATCAATAGTTTAGATTTTTTGTGATTTTAATCAACGACCATGATTTTTATTGTATAAATCTATAACAAAAATTTTATTAATATAAATTAAATTAATATATGGAAGAGTTGTTAATACAATTTATTTTGATCAAATCAATAAACATAGAAGGATTAGCAAGGAGGCAAACCCATTTCCAATCATGGAGTGGACCGCCACCTTGATTTAGGACTCAAGGGTGATCGTCCTCCCTTTACAAGAGGAAGGTGGATTCCTTCTTCCAATTATGCGAGATCTTATATCTCACATAATTCTTTATTATTCGCAACAACTTTTATTGCAAATTTATCACAAAAATAATTCCAAATAATTTTGTGATAATTTCAATCATGCATTGGAAAATATGAAACATACATCCAAAATATAATGTAAATTGTATAATTAATTATCCAATGTGAATACAATACACATTAACATTTAATTCATAAATAACAATTACAATCAACTCTTTCTAATATATTATAAATCACATTTATAATACATATGATCAATATGGATAGTGATATCCACATTATTCATATCCTTGATAATTGAATAATATTTAATTATCTTGGATCTCCATTCTCATGTGTGTAAATAATATGAATCATATCCATACTATTCATGATAATTAAATCACATTTAGTTATCAATTTTCCAATGTTCAGATATATTTTCAACAATGGAATTATTCTTGATCTCTTTCGAGAATAATACTCTTTCTCCGCGAATACTTGGAGATAAGGACATGGCAATTGTGCGTTCCACGTATAATGACTTGGATATTGAGATCATATTCCAAATCTAGATCTAGGGGACTTCTCAAAGATGTTTGATTAAATCAAAACCGTAAATCTAATATTTTCATTGCATGTGAATCGTATTCAGATCAATATCCAACATTTGGACTAAGATTACTACTGAGAGGAGCCAGTAAAATCCAAACATGTTTCGTCACTCCCTCAGAATGGAAGTGTCATGGTTATACAATCGTTTATGATCACACCACCCTCAGAATGGAAGTATCATGGTTATATCTTCTACATATGGGAAGACCTAGAATAAACCTGAAGTTTTAGATCAATTTTAGACCGTTATCTTAAGAATTATCATTAAGTTTCTCTTTCGGTCATTGGAAGTTGGTATCGATCATATGCTTTCTGAAAGAATATATCATGCCTACAAATTCTTGTCATGCTTCCAAAGCAAGACGACCCTCATAAGTGAGATCATGTATTTCAGTTAGTATTGGACTTGTATGATCCATTTGAGAGATCATATTATTCATATGCCCTCATCTGTACACCAGCTCACTGGTGCATAGACCTTGATTAGGTCATCATCCTAACGGTCTTCCAAGTGAACATACTTTGACATATAACAATACATATGTCTCCGATCAGAGGATTCATGCCTATATCGTGACAGTATACAACATAGGTCTTTATTATCTCGATCTCATTAAGTTAGCTATTTGACCTAACTTATCTGATACCTCCGAATCTCTATTCTTATGCAAAGGACCTGCATCAAAAGGTCGGTCAGATATCAGCCATTAGAGAAGAATTTTCATCTCCTTCTCTGGCTGGAGATCATCTCTTAATAATCATTTGACGGTTCTTGACAAGTACTCAATCTAACTCTTTAGATTTCATCCATGCACCTGCCTCTATGATTCAACCATTGAATCAATGACGGTATGATCATTAATATGGCCATGGTACATAATCCTAATTATACTAAGGGACCTTATAAGTTCATTAATTCATTTAATCTCAAATATGGAGTCAAATAAACCAATAGCCTTTATTGATATATCAAATATTACCATAACATTTATTGTAGAAATGGTTCGCGTCGAGCTCACATGGCTAACAAGAAGACCATAGCCACTGTCCTGTGTTTTGAATATCGATGAGAATCTGGTGTTTATAAGAATGATGGAGTATCAATGCTTTGATATCAAACTGTCACATCTCATGGATCATGGTACTCAACAGCCATCCCATAAATGCTACATTCATATTTAGAACACACACCCTTTAAGAAATGTATCTATTGCAAGAAAATAAGAAAGTAAAAAAAGGAAATGCATGAGCATAATTCATTTCATTCATATCACGACATACCATCAAGATATCAATAGCACCACGTCCCCAATATGTACAAAACTTAAAAATTTCCATCATAGTATAAGTTTAAAAATTGTCTCTCAAGGGTACAAAAGCATGAGTCAAAAGCAATACAAAATAATCATCATGTACGCACCTTGGAAGTGCAACTAAAACTAGAAATGCTCCAAAACACCAAAACTACGCCCTACTGCTGCGGCGTGTCCTATGAACCTGTTGGATCACACAAAAAAGGGTATGGTATGAGCAATGTTGTCCAATACCACTTAAATCTCAGGTAAACCAACAGGTAACTAGGTAAAAGTAGTACATTGTGTGCCTACTAAAATGAAACAAGTGCATGTGAGTGTAAGTGTCAATCTCAGAAGCAAAGCCTACAAGTAGAATCTTACCCTCAGATTATTATTAGTTTTTAAGTTGTTTTCTTTTAAAGTTTTTCAACACAACTACTCGTAATGGAAATAGTCGGTAGTCTTGACCATGAGGGTCTCATGCTACGACTCCACAATACATAGTATGTTAGGGTTAGGGGCTTCCGTAAGCATGTGTAGATGCACCCTAACTAAGTTTCAACAGTTTCCTTTACTAACCTTCCTACTTTTCTTCTAGAGTATCATTCTCATTTCATTGATAGTTCTCTTATCTTCTATAATTAATCACATTTCAACAGTATCGATCTAATATCCAACCTGATTCTCTTTTAAGTAACCTAACACTGGAATAGTGAGGTTCGAAATAACTCATTTGGCAACCACTACGTGTCGACAAGAGTCCTCGATGGTAGACACAACTCAAGTAAGATCTAGGATTATAATATATAATTTTAACTCAAACTATAATCGGACCTACGACAACCTTTCATTTTTCTTTGGATACGAGGCAAATCGGAAAGAACACCTCCTTCTCTAACCACATCATAGAGCTCTCCTCCTATAAACAAGATGAGTAACCAACTCGAGTGATCAACCCTTATTAGCAACTCATGTTAATATTATGACGCAAAGTGAGGAGCAGGCTACCCAACACGTATCTCAGAAGGCAGCATCTTGTGGTAACCCGGCAAGAACCTCAAGGCGACATTGAGGACTATGCATCACCCAGTCAACGCAATTGGTGTCGTAGCCATTTAGTCATCTACCTAGAGATCCAAGGATGGTAGCACATCCCTTGGCAGCATCTACTCGTCCCAGGGCGACACAACAAACTGTCATGTGCACACAACAACCCTCAACATGGGAGAACTCCTTGATCGTGGAGACACCAAAGAACAAGGCGTGTGGGGGCAACAACTCCGACCGCGGAACAATCGGTTGTCATATAGGTTTAAAGTACTCAAATTGGAATAGATCTAATATTGATCAAGGCTTTCACCTAGTTACCCGATTTCATTCCTTATCTAATTGGCATCCAGATCATTTACCACGATTTTCTCTTTATCACTTATGATTTAGTTGTAAAAGGTCTGTATATAGTTATGTAATTAAATTATTTAGATTGTTAATATTTGCTAAGATAATGATTCATTGCATCAATCAGAACATTTCTATAGTCGATCAAAGCCATAGACCGTGAGTTAATGCTATGATTTGGTGTCCACAATTTCATTTCATGTTTCAAAATAAATTAGATGTATGGATAAAGCATTCCATAAGGACAAATCTGATTTGTTATTTCTCATTTTCCGATTTTGGAATCTCTTGGAAAATAGAGTTGAATGCGATGGGTGGTCCGATGTCTGATTTTTCACCTCTGATTTCGAAATAAATTACATATGTGTATAGAGAATGGAATAAGGAGAAATATGACCTAAGTTTCATATCTTTTAGATCACCGGATCGCTCAAAAATCGTGATTGAAGTAGACGATATAATCTGAAATCCGACTTTGCATGTGTGTTCCTAGTTGATCCGGACATTAGATCCAAATGAAAAATATGAATACGCGATGTACGAAAGACATGCAACCCAACAAAAAGGCCAAAATTAAATCCGTACCTTCGGTGGTCATTCCACAGATATCTCCTTCACCTTGAAATATTCGATTTCACAATGGTTAATGTAAAACGTACATTAGCACGGCATGGACCTCGTCATCTTCTTTGAAATAGTGTCTTCTGGACACAAATCCGAGGTTGCAGAAGTCACCGGTGATGAAGCTTCGACGATGGGCTTGCATATAATGGCTAAGTAGTTGAACCACTTAGCCATAATAAGATCGGGTTCACGGCTCAAAAGCCGTAAACCATCATATTTCGTGTGTAACTTTCGCATATAGTGTCTATTTTTTATGTTGTTGGGTTCATTGGAAAGGTCTCGAAGAGTACTACATGACATAGTCTTTATTTGTCCAATTTGATATAAGATCAGGTCGATAATTGAGTTTTGATATTTTTAGTATTTTAGTGTTTCACATTGGAGGACCATCTATTAGCTAGGATTTTGGAGACAATTCAAAGTGGGAGGTTGATTATGCTAATGGGTCAGTAATTCCTGATATCCTGATGATCACCTTTTTTGAACAGAAGAGTATCCATCAGAGTTATTAAGATATTTCGGATAAGTGGAGCAGAAATTCAGAGAGAAGATGCAGTTTAGAATTCCATGAAGTCAATGGGTTTGTCCGAAGTTGTTAACTTCATGTTATTAAGCAATAATTGCCACTTCTCACAATTTACTCTTCTATTCTACAAAATTTTCGTGTAGATAACATCTAATATTTAGTTGCAAAACTTTACTAGTCAAATCACAAATTTTGTCGGAGTTGAACAACTATTTCCAAGCACAATCAACAACAGTTCTAGACGATAAGGTTGATTTACGTGTTCCATCGAAAGATGGTTTGCTTGCTCCCTTTCCCATAATTGTAGTGAGAAAGCTATTATCTCTAGAAAGATCATTGATACTTTTGGTAATGAACTGCACGACATTGATTTCTCTACTTCAGATGACGTGGGAAGGATGGATTTCTTTCCTTCTTCGACTCGTTGTTGTCGTGGGGATCCTTTGGGTGGACGCCATAGGCTTTGCCTTCTTCTCCTTCTTCTTTTGGTAGATTTGAAATCTGAATTTGGTACTTTGATTTTTATACTTATTATATAAACCGATAATGACATTTTTGAACCGTCGTTCAGAGTATACAGATCCTAAACCAATGAAGTAGATGGCCAAGAGAAGAACTAATCTTCACCTGATAACCTTAAATAGTATGAACAAATAGCCACGTGCTTTTGTGCAATATCTTAGTTCAGATTATATTTATATAATAATTTGATAGCATTCTAATATAAGTTTTACCTGCTCTTTGTAGAACTTCTTGTTCTTAGGGGAAGAGGACTATATATTATGGCATGATATCCAAAAATAGGTTGCATACAAAGACAAACGAATAATTGACTGCCAATTTGTTGAACAAGCTTTGAATGGGATGGCCTTAAGAATCATTTAAATATTGTTTCAAGCGATTACGAACTGCTAGTCTACTACAAAACAAGTTCAGCACTCTACCTTGAAGGTGCATGGTATCTTAGATGTCTACGTAAAACGGTCTAAAAGAAAGTTTTGGGCAAGATGGTTCGTGCGTGAAGTTAGCTTTTCTGTTATTCTAGAACTCTCCACATGTTTGTTTTTTACGACTATAGTTACCTATTATCAACCCAAGTTTGGGTAATAGGTTACTCCCAACTTTATCCTTACATTTCTGAGTTGAAACGAATGATGTGGGACCCACTTAGCATAATATATCCAATCATTTTCAAATAAAAAAAATCTACATTAAAATAATATGTGAGCATAAATATAATAATATAACATGTAAACAATATCATATTACACCACATTTATTGATAAACCCAAGTAACGATTCAAACACCTGTAACTCACGAAAGGGTTACATATCTTACTAACCATTTCAAAGGAGTTTAATCCAACTCAATCCAACCATGTTACCAAACCAGTCCTTATATATCTACCCTTCCTAAACTTTGAAACCTTTCCCATATGCCATAAGTACTTCCATGTCATGTTACTCAACTATCTCATTATTATTTTTCAAAAAAACAATTATTCCTTCACTTCAGACTCATCCAAATACATTACAAAAGAAACAAATATTTTCTCATTGTTTTTCATTCACAATATGCATAAAAAAGTAGTCTACATTATGTCTCATTTTATTCCATCTTGCTCACCAAACACCATATTGGATCCCTTCAAAGGTCAATATAACCCCAAGGTTTCCTACTCTCCAACCGCCTTCTCAAAGGAATGACTTAGGTGGGTTTTCTGACGAATCCACTCCCAAGCACTTTGCAGTGCTTGCAAAGTGAGGAGACCATTATTCTTTGTCTAGTTGCAATACCGACTGACCTTGATGAGCCTTCTTTGCATGAGGCTCATTCCGAAGAGGTAAGAAAAGAGATGCAAACGGTTACGGAGTCCGTATTCGGTCCGTCACCATATCCGTTTTTATATAGATTTTGATATTCGTATTTGTATTCGTTTTAAAATAGATACGGATATGGATATCGTTTTGATATCCACAAACATCCGTATATGTATCCGTTAAATATAATCATAGATTTATTTTTAACCCTATATAATATAATTATATACCTTCTTTTACCATATTTGTATAATTTTTACGATACAAACAGATTTAGTAAATTTGTATCACATATTTTCCATCGAATTCATGTATATTTGAGTCGATTCTATAAAGTATTTCTAACATTACCCGTATGTGATCAATATCTGTTTATATCAGTATCCGTTTTTTAAGGATATAATAAAATACTTTATAAGGATATAGTAAGATACTTTTAGTATCCGTTAATATCTGTATCTGCATCAGTATCCGCATCCATATTTATATTTAAAAATAGATAACGATATGATAATACCTATATTCGTATCCATTTCGTCCGATATTTTTGTAATGCAAGACGGAGTCAAAAGAAAGTACCGAATTGAAAATCACCAAAAATGTTAGGGATTTTCAAGAAAAAAAGCAGAGCAAACACCTTCCTTTCCTTTTCCGTATAAACTAAAGGAGACAGTCGGCAATTATCTCCTTCGGTACGAAAGACGGAGACTCGGGACGGGACGTCCGCAGAAGAAACCTCAAACCGTGGGACAAAACTCCCTGGACACGCGTCGACATTTGACTGGCATGCTTTCCCATCCATCCATTGCTCGGGAACTTTTTCGTGTGACGATCCTACCCCGAGGTTTTATCGGAATACGGCCGCTATCCCTGCGGTCGAAGGTTTGGGTCCTGTCGGCGTGGGTGGGGGTCGATGGTGCTGTGTGATTAGAAGGGGGTGATTAGGACGTGTGATTCGGAACGGCAAGTTGGGGAGATAACGTGCCTCGCCCCAATAAGAAAGGGGGGGGGGGGGGGGTGTGCGCGGCGCGGGGTTCATCCCCCCTCGAGGGTAGACTTGACCTGAGAGGACGAGGCCCCGCCTGGCGCCTGCAGGGGTATTGTGGAGACTTTACCTCGATCTGACCTGCGGCATGGACAAGAATGTGAGAACTGGACGGTCTTTAAACCTCAAAGAACCGATTTATTACTATGCATATCGTTTCATTGTAATGTACTACTTCTTTACAATGCTCGAGGTTTTGGCATTTTAAAATTTGTTCCCCTTACCGTGCAAGCTGCTTTTGGGTACACCGTTAACAGAACATGTTTATGATTGCACATGTTTATTATTACACTGTGACAAAACATCTAAATTTTTTGGTATTACATTTTGTAACGTGAATATCATTTATTACGAAATTATTTTTTTATACTTTAAATTAAAACCGAATAACATATCTATTGTAAACCACAAATACGTGGTGTTGCAATATCTTGAGAGGGCTGTGAACTTTTCTTGCCTTAAAAGAGGCGACGTCGGGAGGAGGAGAGTATAATAACAGTAGTACGTACGTTCCAGCATTATTCGACAAAAACGGGGATACACAAATTAGGAAGAAACATGTAATTTGAATAGCAACTCCATCCTCGAAAGGACAGCCTCGACTTTATGCCACACCTTCCCTTAACCCCTCTTGCCCATTTCCCACAAATTTCTACCTCTTCTACTTCTCGATCAGGTGAGCATGTTAGGGGTGTTCATGGGGCGGGTACTCGTCCTATTTAATTGTGACCCGTCCGTTCCGTTAGCATTGGGTCACGGGTCGACCCGTCCCATTCCAATGGGTAACTAATTGTAACGGGTACCCGATTAATGGTAATGGATATTGACTATTCGCGGGTACCCGCGGGTACCTGTGGGGATAAAGAGAGATATTTCTAATTAATGGTAGCATATATAAAAATGCAAATGATATGTCCAACTATGTATATCCGTATCTATATCATATTCATAATGATAATGCCGGATATGAAAATCTGAATGGTAGGGAATGCATTTAGATAGGGATAAATAAACATATATAAATAAATTAATGAGGATGTATACACCTATGTGGATAATGTAAACCATATGAATACATGCAACTGGAAGGTATACCATCGAATACGGATCCAATGGTGACATATTCACGTAGGTTCATCCTCATAATTAATCAAATACGGATAAAGAGATGTAAATATATATAATCGGAGGACAACATGACAAATAATATATAAGTATATATTCGTATTCATACATGGGTTTATTAATCATCATCACAATTGGTTATCGCAATGTGTGCGTCCACACTATGTGTGTGCATGTGGGTGCATGCGCGCGCACGTGGGCATGGGCGGTTGCATGGACGCGAGCGTGGGCACGCATGTGGGTCGGGAGACAATTCGTATTCAATTGTATTCATTATCATCATGTTTGGATGCCGGAATGTATGTATATCGATTTGGATCGTATCCGAATCGTTATCATATATGTTAATTCAAATTTTGACATCCATATATACTTCGATTTCAAAATAGATACATATACGAGCCACCCCAAACATATAAATTTCATCTTATCTATACAACTTTGATTATATTATCTTTCCTTTCTAATTTGCATCCATTTAATTCCGGCATTCATTTTTAATGACTTGACAATATGTTTTCCATATTCACCGATATTTATATCCGCATTCATTTCTATATTTTTAAAATAGATAAGAATAATGTAACATATGTATTGGTGTTTGTAACTAACAATTTGCATTTTTATGAATCAATTTATAGTGTAAGCCTCCAACTGAGTACCTGCGGGTACCCGTTGGCTTTTTTATATGGAGCATGGGTCATGACATTACGGGTACTCGACCCATCACTTTCAAATGGTTACCCGAGAGTTTAGGGTCAAAATGGACGGATTAAGCTGGGTACCCATTGACCCGGATATTTTTGAACACCCCCAGTGCATGCTTGCTTGCAATTTTCTACCTCTTCGTAGGTTCGTCATTTCTACATGCCATTAAATATGTTCACACTCCCTCGTACTTATTATAGAAAAAGTTGCATCTTTCTATTTGTTTTTAAACAAAAAGGTAGAGATGGTATAGGTTTTCTTAAGAGAAAATACATGCATGGTGCATCTCAGTATCCCGCGGCAATGTCTTCTTTAGTTGTGCATTCTACCCGTGGCACACCTAGGAACTTACGATAGGTGGGACGTTCATACCAATTTAGTGATTGGATTTGGCACTATTTTATTATCAAGTAAATATTTTGAAAGAAGAGAAAAATCTCATAATTCAAAATATATTACCAATAATTTAAAAATACAACACTTTGGTTTGATTAATTTTATGCATAAAATAATTGCAACTACCACTGTAAAGCTTCGGTAACAATAATTAGTTATAATGTTAATTGGGAAATTTGTCATATATAATAAAAATACTCAAGACCATACAATGAGATGAGTGCATTTAAAAAGATTATATTATACCTATAATCAAACTGAAAATCATCAATGGATTTGATATTTTATCAAAACAACTAGACAAGCCATATTTATAGTCAGTTATAATAACCTATTTTTTTGGATCCATGTACATATATCACTATAACAAAATAGGTATATGGTCAGTTTAAAAAAATCCATCACTTTATAATCCGGTGTTTAATATATAATAATGATATTATTCATGAAAAATTTAATTTTTATACATGAAATAAGCAACTGATATCATATTCATTGATATATGATTAGCAAATGCTAATATAGCAACGCATATGAGATTTACAGTTAATTTCAAGTATAAAACGTCAAACGT
Organism: Ottelia alismoides; assembly: GCA_037367405.1. Lineage (NCBI taxonomy): Eukaryota > Viridiplantae > Streptophyta > Magnoliopsida > Alismatales > Hydrocharitaceae > Ottelia > Ottelia alismoides. The sequence goes on from JAZKJV010007294.1 coordinate 794,618, forward strand.
GGTAGCGATTTTTTTAAAGGTCACAATAGACATATTCCGTGTAGGACCTTCTGTGTTATATCTGTAAAAAAGAATATTGCTCGTAAACTATTTTAAATTCTTGAAATTTATAACATATGTGCATTTTTGTTATATAGTAGGCAACAATTATAGAAAATTTATTGTATAACCACAATATTGACTTTTTCAAGAATTTCCTTTCAGATGCAGCTAAATTCACAATGACAGATGCAAACTTTAATTAAAAATTGAACAAACAAACTTCGTTATATACATTATTAACTATGAAAATGGCATTCCTTGCACTAAAATAAATTTAGTTTTGCAATGAGTAAGTTACAAATCGTTCCGATTCTAGACCGTCAAATCCTCCCATATTCGGAATTGGTTACTCAACAATAATTTATTCAGGAATGACAACTAACATTTAGAAACAGAATGCAATTAAAAATACTCAGAAGGAAGTATTTTAATACTTTTCATTCACAAATAAAGTCCACGTGATACATTGTCCCGCTATAACCATTTGGATGTGCATTAGCTGGAAAGGAAATATACAAAAAGATTACTACCTTACATAGTGGTTGGTTAGACGACTATGTTAGCTGGCAGGATTATTAAAGTCCTTGTGATGGCTCACCGACATATGTTGGGTTTTCTATAAATCATAGAATAACAATTAGCGAGTGCTAAGGAACGAAGAAGAGAAATGCAACAATTGTGTAATTTTTCAAAACTTATTAGCACAAAAAGTTTCATTCATTCACATTAGTTTAAGTCATATTCCTTTATATTCCACGTCAAGGATTAGTCATGGAGAACCGCACCATTAATGGACTCCAAAACTGTGGACACTTTGGGATTGGAGATTGCATTGATCTGGTGAGCTTATGCAACCGCCCGTCACCTCAACCAATCCTTCAATACTACACTAACAATTTTCCATTTCTTTTATTATCCAGCATTTCAAACCCTCAGCCTGGCAAGCAGATAAGCACACCATCCTCGAGGACTCGATTGCTTAAAACCTCAGGCTAACCTTTATTAACATAAACTAGCGGCTTTAAATACATGTTATCGTGTCCCAGCCGCTATTGATCCACCCGTGCCTCCACATCAACGGCCACATCTTCTATCATTCAACCCGAATATATTGGCATATGGTACCACGTGTTGCAAATCATTCATTTCATGTGTACTTATCAAAATAAGGCAACCATGTACCACCTAGGTAGGGTCACACAAATACGGTTTCCTTCCGACAAATCTTCAGGTTGCATGCCCGACTATAGTTCTGTTACCAATCATTCTTAGTGTAACACATGATCCTTTTTCAGGATCCGGCTCAATGCACATCAATTCTCATGATGTAGTTCTTTCGTTAAGTCTTCGATTTGCATAATCATCAGCATTAAGTATAGCCTCATATATCTATTAATTCATATATTTATATACTCTATTTATGCTCATTTTAACTTCCAAACCCCAACGTTCCAAGCCGATGCATCAATTCAATGCTTAAATCTTATTTTAGTTAAAATCACAGAATAACTTTTCATATTTTCTCAAAAATAACTAAATTAGGGTTTTTCATAGTGAAGAACATAAAATCAGGAATCTCAACGATCTCATATGAAAACTCAACAGCAAAAGAAAGGATTTCATTACCTAATCGAGATCTCTTTCACATATGTAGTACTTTATTGTGATTCGTTTCGAAAAGGATGATTTACGGCTCTTGAAACAATTAAATTTTATTTTTTATATCAGAAATTCTAAGAACGTACCAAGAACGTAAAAAGGAACGAAGAACGTGAAGAACATATTTTCTCTTAAAATTTCGGTAAAGCTTCCCATTATACAGGATGATATTTTTAGGAAAATTTCGGCAGAGTTTCCCCTTATACTGAGACATATTTGCATGAAAATTTCGGCAGAGTTTCCCCATATATCGGGACATATTTCTATGAAATTTTTGGCAGCGTTTTCCCTTATATCGAGATATATTTAAAAAGAAAAATGAAAAGTTTTTCCTATATAAAATCACCGAGAGGAAAACAACAATGAAACTAAAAGAATATAAAAAATAAAAGATGGAGAATCGGTAGACACCACACGTGTCAGGTGAGTGAAGGTGTGCCGAATCACAGGGTTCATTATCGTGCATAGCCGCATGCACCTAAGTAGGGTATTACACAGATTTCTCCATCAAAACATCTATAAAAGCGGAATAAAAAGAATAGTAACATAAGCAATGGAGAATCGGTAGACACCATGCGTCTTAAATGAGTGAAAGTGTGACGAATCACAGGGTTCACTGACGTGCATAGCTGACTGATGAATCCTCATTCATCACTCTTTATTCCTTTATTTGAGCTAAAAATCTTTGCAAAACACCATGTAAATATTTGTAAATATAATAAATTGTCAAATTGCATGCTTTGTGTAAATAGCAATAATTAGCATGTTTTTGTGCAAAAATAAAGGAATAAAGAAATAAAGAAAAAGAGGGAAATATTTAGAATAAATATTGAGTGACCCGAACCCAAGGGATGGCCAATCATTGGCTTGACCGTAAAATAAAACAAGTAGAGAGAGATAGGGCCATTCATCAATGTACATATATTCCCCCCTTTCATGTATATATTTTATTTTTATAAAATAAAAATATATATGTGTTCCTCACACTTTGTCCATATTGCTAAAAATAAAAGAAAAAATAGAAAAATAAAAAGAAAATAAATTATCTCTCTTTCACCCTTGTATATATCATGTACAAATGTACCTATCCTTATTTATTTTACCCTTCTAAATACACAATAAAAATCAAATAAAAATTATTTTATATCCCACATTTTATGTTGTAGATAAATAAAATATAAAATAGGGATAATTATATAAAATAAACTAATAAAAATAGATATAAAAAATACCTATGTATTTATACATGTATATAATAATATATTATGTATATACATTAATTTATTTTTCAAAAAAAATAAAAATCACAAAAAATAATTTGAAAAATAATAAACATTTTTCATGATGTAAATATTTCAAAATAAAATCATTTACTATTTTTTTATTGAATTTACAAATAATTTCGAAATGGTGAATTCTCATTGGTCCACAGGGGATGTTGACCCCTGGTCAACTGCCTGGACCACTTCTCGCGGACCCGGTTTTCGACCCGATTTGTCCCATTTTTCCTGAATCGGTCTGCCACCCATTCGATCAAACCCCGGGCTTCGATTGTTGACGCATGATCCATGATCCCCGCCCGACCTTCTCGTTAGGGCTCCGCACCTCGATCCGCACGCTACTCTCCCATCTTATCGGACCTACACCCGTATATAACCTGAGCCCCATCCACCTTCTCCCGGACCTTCGGCCACCGTCTCAGACCCCTGTGACCTCCATTCCCTTTCCTTGAGCGACAGCAAGATCGACGGGGTGTTGTAGAGAGGAGGGAGGCGCCCTAGCCTCAGGTCCGGCGACCCACATCGCCGCGCTCCGCCACCGGTGAGATCGAGACACTAGAGGCGTCGCTTCATCGAGGCGAGGATCCCAGGAGGACCAGGACCTCCACCATAGACGATCTCGATCACCAGTTGCCCTCGTTAATCCTTAGCCTTCCGTAGATTCCGATTCTGTGTTTTCCGATCATCGGACAACCTACGTCACTCGATCACTCTTTCGACCATTCGACCATCCCTACATCTCCATGAGACTCCTCCGCACCTTCTTCGCCCATCCACTCACCCCGGTTCACCCCAGAACCGGGTATCGGATCTCCTCCGTCGTCGTTCGCCGGAGAACCACGTTCCGCCTCACCCACGCACCCCTTTCGCCCGCTAATGGGTCGAGGTAGTTTGCCCTCGACCCCTCTTGCTTCCTGTGTAGGTACGAAGGATAAGGAGCCTCATCTGGAGGACTGATTACTCAGGAATAGGAACCCCAGTTCCCCTTCGTTGCCAGAGCATCCCGGTCGCTCCCGGCTTCATCGGAGATCCCCACCAGCTGCGGATTACCTCCAGCTTCGATTTCCCCATCTCAGCAGCACCGGAGGAGGTCCCTAGCGCACAGTGGTCGGACGAACCTCGTTGGCGTTCAATTCATCCAGGACCCTCCACGACCGTTCGATCGACCCTCTTCGTCAGTTCTGATCTCCACCGTCTATCTGCGGGAGGCTCGTAGCCATACGATCCATCTGAGGATCAGATCCGAGATGTTCATCGCTGAAGGGGTATCAACGCTTCTCAGCCGCCAGATCTGAAGGGGTAAATATCTTTTAGGCCCTTCTCAGTTTAGCATTTTTAGTTTAGTCATGTAATTATTAGTTGTAGTTGTTTTTATTTTGGAATAATTGCACCGTGGACCTTAGAGTTTTTAGTATTTGCATTTTAGTCCCTCTGTGTGTGGTGCACGTGCTTCGACACGTGAGATTTTGAGAAAATTGCATGTATGGGCTAAGTTTAGTGACTATTATGGATTGAAGTTTTATTTTGGATATTTATATATATCCCTTTTTGAGAATGAATTAGAACATGTGTTGAAATTCATGCGCAATTTACACTGAGCCCCTTATAGTTTCCGTACGTGTTTGATTTAAGCCCTCTGAACTTGTTTTCTTTACACTTAGGTCCCTTTGTGTTGTGCCTTCTTTATTGGTTGAATAAATTATCAAATCAACTCCAAATTTTCTGAAAATTGGATACGTGGCTCCTGCCACTGTGTAAAAATTTCAGTAATTTTTTGGAACATTTTTTGCTTTGATTTTCTATTTTTAAAAATTCAAAAACCTCTATTTTTGCTACTGTTTGAATTATAAAATCAACTAAAAATATTAAAATCCCTCCAAAAATTCTAAAAAATAGCTACTATCTGTTTATGTGCCTTGTTGCTTCTGTAAAAGTTTCACACCTAAAAATAGAAAACCTCTAAAAAGCTTATAAAAATCATTAAAAATTCTAAAAAAATAAAAAAAATGCAATTTCTCTTCCTGTAGTTTAGTTCTTACTTGGAGTTTCATATAAAATTGTCTCTAGATTTTTATAGACTATTTATATATTTTTAAATATCCTTTCAAATCTGGTTGTACATTGATTTTCATTTTCTACCTTTTCTATTTTTATAAAATCAACAAAAAAATATAAAAATTTGAGAAAATTATCAAAAACATCTGAAGAATTATAAAATCCAAAAATATTTGTATTGTAATTTTTAGATTTGTTTTGATGTGTTAAATAATTTGTTGAGTGTGCTTCTTTTTGGATTTTTCTATATTTTCTTCATAATAAAAAATAAAAAATTTAAAAAACCATAAAAGCCACCAAAAAATATTTTCTTTATTTTTTTTGATTTTCTGACTACTTCGTAGCCAACCCGTGCTCCTTGTGTTCGACCCTGATCGCTATACCAGGTTAAATAAAATAGCGTGACCGTTATTCGACCATTGATTGATTGTTCTATTTCGGCGGTCTTCTTATTTTCTTGTTGATCGATCTCCGAGATTCGGGTCGCAACGACCCTTATTTTTACCTTTACCCGGATTTTGTGAGATTTTTCGGTCATCACCGACCGCACCTAAGTAGGATATTTATAGGCTTCAGAAAATCATTAATCATGATTAGTAAACCATGGTTTATACCTTAACTGAGGTTAGCGGGCCATAGATTTGGCATATGGTTTTGGCCAAAGCTTATCCGAAACTTAGGGTTTAAGTTAGAACTATCCAGAAGTTTCTGGATTCACTATTGACGCTTAAGTAGTACTAATTGTGATTAACTCTTACTGGACGTGATTTAACCTTCGCATTTTACGCTTAACTTTTGCTAACCATTGATTAGTATTCGTTAATGGTCATTAACGATCCTCAATCTATCATAATTTCTTTAATCATGTTTAATTAGTCTTAATGATGGTCATTACAGGTTAATGACGTCTTACACCTCCTTACTTTTCTTTTTCTGAAAATTATAACAAATTGAAATGAAGTTCGATTCACATGAAACAAATTTTGTTGATTTCCTCTTGACGAGCCAGATCTTATGTATAGGATCTAAGAGACAGTCAAATTCAAGGCTTTACAATTATAATAACCTTAACGAAAATCTCGTCCTCGAGACTTGAAATGCAGGTATAATAATATTTAAAGAGGATTAAGACCATAACAACCTTAAAGAGAATGAATGTCATTTCATTTATAATGAAGATATATACAATTTATAGTGTTGTTATTCAAACAAGTAGGGATATTTTTCTCTCATATCTAACTCAGCTTCCCATATGGCTTCTTCAAATTCGCGGTTTCACCGCAATACTTTAACTAAAGGTACATTTTTATTCCTCAACTTTTTGATATCCTGATCTAGTATTTGCACATGTATTTCAAGGTATGTCAAGTATGGCTCAACATGCAGATCATCATAGCCTATCTTATGCTAGGGATCCTTAGTATACTTTCTCAGATTTGATACATGAAAAATATCATGTATTGTCAAAAGATGTGAAGGAAGTGCAAGTTTATATGAAAATTTTCCAATCTACTGAATAATTTCAAAGGTACCCATGAACTTAGGTACTAATTCCCATGCAAGCCAAGCCTCTGAACTTCCTTCATATGTGATACTTTGAGGAATACAAAGTCACCTACCTTGAACTCAAGGTCTCTTCGTCTGGTATCACTATAGCTTTTCTGGTGACTCTGAGTAGTTATTAGTCTTTTTTGAGCAAGATCTATTGTTTCCCGTGTCTCCTGGAGTCTATCTGATTTGTAAAGGTTCTTTATCCTGACCTCTTTCCAACACAAAGGAGTAGTACCCCTTCGTCCATATAGTGCTTCAAACGGTGCCATGCCAATACTTCATGGTAAATATTATTGTAACTGAATTCTACAAGAGGCAAATGTTTCATCTATGATCCCTTCCATTTTAAGACACATGCTCATAGCATATCCTCTGAAGTCTAAATCGTACGCTTTGATTGACCATCTGTTTTTGGATGATATGTTGTGCTCAAGCATAGTTATGTGTCTAAGGCTTTCATGAAGTTTCCCCAAAAGTGTGAGGTGAATCGTGAATGTCGATCAGAAAGTACCTCCTTTGGAATACCATGGAGACATATCACATGTATAATATATAACTCAGTAAGCTAGTCTAGAGTGGAGGATAGCCTATTGGAATAAAGTGTGCTTCCTTGATCAGACGATCTGTTATAACCCATATATTATCTTTACCATCGGTCGTTTGAGGTAATCCACTAACGAAGTCCATGGAAATGCTTTCCCATTTCCATTCAGGTATAGGTAGAGGTTACAACAATCATGGTGGCTTTTGGTATGAAGCCTTTACCTGTTGGTGTGTGAAATAAGAATTCACAAACTCAATCTCGACCACCAAAAGTGTGAACAAAGATCTTTATATATCTTCATAATTCTTGGATGAATATATAATCTAGAGCAACGAACTTCGTGAAATATATCTTTCCTCAAACTACAGAGAAGGCCTTGCAACTTATTGTATTTGCATTTCAGTCCTTCCAAGGACATGTTTGTAGTGCTATATTTATTTATTTCCGTGTTTTCTTTGTGTTTATGCCCTTGGACTATTTTGTGAATATCTTGAGCATTTGAGTTCCGTTTTAATCTATTTTGGTCTCGTTTGAAGCTTGTCTCATTGTCTATCTAATGGCGTGACTTTATTTCTGATTTGACACTCCGATTCATGATGATTGAATTTAGCTACATAGTGTCTTTTATTTATTCTCATATCTTGTAATAATGTATCAATGGAATTTGCTTTGTTATTCGATATTGAAGTTGATTATCATTTATGGCTCAATGATAACAGGTAGGTAGGGCATATTGTACTTCTTTACACCCACATTCATTGCATGTTAAAAAGAAAATAAAAAGTGTCTGCTTCATGTTTCTGTCTGCATTGTATATGTTTTTGTGTGTATTGATGTATGAGTTTCTAATTTAACACTTAATCTAAATAATGAGAGTCTAGATAATCACTTAAGAGGCTCGTGTCCCTGAGTTCGCCCTTGGGCTTGTCCAAGTAAAATAAAATCGACCGCTTTGATGTAATCGATAAATTTTTAAGGAATTTTATGGATCCAATTCAGCTGACTACAACACATTAATTTGACATTATTAACGGGCATAATTCATGGTTTTCCACTTACACAGGGTCCTCTAAACCACCCACTCTGCTAAATAAATCCAGACCGTTTATCAGCTACTCATTCCTCACTTAGAAGTAGCTAATCATTTTTGTAGAACCAATACTCTATATGAAAATCCTAGCTTGGCTCTATCCTAGTGTCATCTCGATCTCACTTGCATTTAATTATGATAATGAGGGATTTATGCACCCGTAAAAAAAGGTTCTTTGTATTCTAATTTTATTTACCCAATCTACTAAATTCAGTCCCAATTTTAGAGGTTAAACCACATGCTGATATCGAGTCCCAATGATGCTCCTCATGTAATTTAGGATCCTCGTGTAATCTTCTCAATTCAGTCCCAATTTTAGAGGCCAAACGTCATATCAGCACGTGGTTTGGGATACATCCACAGGTTTGACCTCCAATTCAGTCCCAAACTTTTTGGAAATGTTCTAAAGTATGTATTATTAAGGGGAAATAAGTGATCCTAAATTACATAAGAACAAGTAGTTGATATATGACCTATGTAAAGCTCTAAGAGCCGCGAAAGTGGGTCTAACCTAAGAGCCACTCAAGTCATGCCCCACACTATACACAATGGTGAAATAGGTCTCGACACATCACAACTAGCAGAAGAATTCCAAAGGCATGTACACACTCAAGATCTCAACCGACAACAACTGCAATTGTGCAATTACTACAACTGATTACAAAAATCAAATAAATGCAAAAGTAAAATCCAAAGGACTCGACACTCTCTCATGACTTGACTTGATCTTAATTTTAAGTGCATCCATTCAACATGCTTAGTTCATGAAAAAGCTGGCCTCCAATGCTCCTGAGTTGCTTAACCACCTAAGCAGTCATTCCGTCGTGTTTGGCTCCCTCGCACAGAATAAGATGGTGGTCAGAGAGATGATTCAAATAAAATAAATAAATAAATAAATAAATATGTAGGAAAAATAAATAGAGTAATAATTACGAGAAAACTCAGGGGTTAGACTTCTGGGTGATGGAAAACCAAATTTCTAAATTGTCTTAAAGTTGATTTAAGTCATGTATCCCCGATAACGACGTTATTTGAAAAATTGTGAATTATCCTTCACTAATTCATGATATTTAATTGATTTTTATTTAGGTAAATCATAGATTAATCAAAAAGACACTTAAATTAATATTTAATCAAAACAAGCAAGCATATTTATTTTGTACTTGGACCTGCTCAGTTAAACTCTGGGAGGCCAGTGTCTCCTTAGGTCAATTTTTAGATGAAATTAGGAACTAGGTTTTCAAGGAGATGGTTTTTATACTTTTTATGCAATTAATGATGAACATACTATTTTGGCGAAGTTTAGGGGATAAAATACAAATTCCAGTCAAATGATGTCCAAAAACCCTAAAACTTAGCAAGATGGTTAAAAATGATGAAATTAAGATACTTTATTGGAATTTTTTGATGCAAAATAAATTTATAATAATATAAATATGCATACTATGTGATTTTGAGTAATTTAGTTTCAATAATAGCAAACCTGATTATTTTTCAGAAATGAAACTATCATAGATAGATTTATATGAGATATCCGTAACAACTTTTATTTTCTTACAATACTAAGTGTACAATCAATTAAAAAAAATTACATCAATCACAAAACTATTTTTATGCTAACCATACATGTAAATGAGACAATTTTTTGGGCATAAATGATAATTAATTATATCTAATGTGAATTTTTGGGAAATTTTAAAGCGGCTATCAATTTACAGAGAATTAATTTCTTGCAGATAGAAAACTATGCAATTTAACACCAAAGAAATTGTAAGAAATTGATCATTGCTCACAAAATTGCAAATAAATAATCATTATATACATATTTTTTTGAGCTACAACAAGCTATTTTTAAATACGAAATATGATGACAAATGAGGATCTGAACAATAGTGTAAAGACATGGGTATATGTGCAATACAAAGAAAAATGAACTAAATAAGAAAAATGATGATAAGGAATAAAGGGTAATTACCAAGACCTAAGGTGTCTTCGTGCAATTTTCCATGGGCACACGTGCGCAGCACGTAATCTCCAAGTAAGGGCTTTTTTTTATTTGCATGAGATGAGAGGGGATCGGTGCAATTTAGCCCCCCTCCTCACATGTTGTTCACGTGAGGAGGGACTAGAGCAGCGAGCGGAAGAGCGGTTGGTTGTTACAGTCATCGGTGTGGGCAACGGTTGATGGTGAAGGTGCGAGGATCGAGCACGGTGGTCGAGGCAACAACTGGGTGCAACTGCCTGCGGTCGATGAGGGAAGTTGGTTTCTCCTATGAAGCAAATCAGTTGATATGTGAGGTCGAGTGTGAAGGCATGGAAAGTGAAGCACGAATGTGGATGGGTAGAGGTGGTGCGACAACGTTGTTGCACTGGAAGCGAAGGCAAATGGGTTGAGGTCACATGGCACGAGAGGAAAGGGCTCATAAATGGTGATGGTGCTCGAATATAAGGAAAGAGGAAGGCGATGGCAACGATGGTGAACGACAAGGATTGGTGGTGGGTTGTGATGACGATCGAAGTTGAAAGGAAAATACAAAGAAGTAAAGGAAGGAGGAGGAGGAGGAAGAGAAAGAAAGAGAGAAGAAGAGATGTGTTCGATTACGAGGAGTCTAATGTGCTTTCTAGGGTTAGAAGAACCTGACGGTTGTCACCTAAAGAGTCGTGATGGTGTTCAGCTCAAAGCTTGGAAGGAACCAAGTGGAGACCTGTAGTAAAGCTCCGAGGAGAGCTTTAGATCGTGCCTTGGTCGGTGGGTGGCGACCGTCGTCACTCTACCCGAAGTGTTGCAGGTGTCACCTATGAAATCAAGTGGTTGGTGGGTCTCACTCACACGAAGGACAGATGTTGTGCAATGGCGATGACGAAGCCCTTTTATGGGTGGTTGGAGATTACCAAAGTGGAGGATGTAGTCGAAGGATGACGTGGGGAAGTAAGCACGATGATAGGAGGCGGTGGGAGTGGTCAGTGGGGGCGGTGCATTGTGGATGGAAAATTTGCGGAGGAGTGTCATGGGCCATAAGACGCTGGCTGCCACAAGAGACGTGCGAGAGAAACGAGAGGAAGGAGGAGAAGGGGGGCACACGAGTGGCCACGTGGTAGGTAAAATAATAATAATTAAATTTAAATGAAATGAACTAAAATAAATAATAATAACAAATAATAATGTAGAATACAATAAAAATGAATAAATAAATATAATAAAATAATAAAATAATAAAATAAATGAACATGGGGGTGACACGTGGCACCTCTAGGAGCAGCCATGTGTCGTTCCCAAAAATTAAGAATTTAAATCGAAAGAAAAATAAAAAAGGAATAGAAAATGAGGTTAAATAAAAAAGTAGTCTTCATAAAAGTTGTTCATCTCGACGAGATATGTTACTTTCATGAAGGTACCAAAATCAAAAGAGATCATCCATATGAAAAATATCTTTGTTAGTACATTATAGATATAAAATACCATATTTTTGTATTTTTGGTATTTTTTATTTTTAAATAAGTTAAAAAATTAAAATAAAATCCGATATAATATAAAATAAATAATTACAACTTAATCTTTTTTTTGATTTTTTTATATTTACAAAAAAAAGAAATGAATTAAGGGGATTTATGTACAGATTGAGGGTGATTTATTTTCCTTGCTTTTTTTCTTTTATTTTTATTTAGTTTTTACATATTTTATTAGAATATAAATCAAAGAAAATAAATGTAAATGAAATAAATAAAAAATAGTTATTTTTATACACAAAATAATATGGTCAAAATAGTCAATATGTACAATATACAATGAAGCTCCAAAACCCAAGTTTCACATATGAACTCCGATTCTTTTGAATTTGATTTTGTTTGTAGATAACTGAATGTACATTAATTCAAAACGATCAAGGGTTCATAGGAGACTGTATAAGAGAGATATCCATATTTACGACTTTTTTCTCAAAACTAGGGTTTGGGTTTTATTGGGAAAAAATACAGGTTAGTATTTTTTTGGTATCTTTCTTTTAGTAATGTTAGTATTGTGTACACAATGAAGTTGATTTTATTTTATTTTGAATTAGTGAAAAATAAATAAAAAAAGGGAAAATTATGAGAATATACATGTGATAATGTACAAGATTTTTTGACTTCTTATTTAACGCAATTATGCATGCTAAAATGTGAATCTTATTTACATGTTCATAAATGATAATAATGCAACATAGATGAATAAGCGTAATGAATTAGTTGAGAACAGAGCACTGTTTTCATATTTTAAAGTGATGAATCACATAATTATCGGTATCGGTATTTCCAAAGCAAGCTTTTCCAACTTCCTCGAGACGCCCTTGGATCCGAAACTGACACAACCTGCAACATAATTAGTAATTGTAAGATATCAATCTAGGATAACATTCGGTGAGAGCTTCCTGGACCTAAAAAAAAGAATCCAGGTACATTCCCAAATGAGTCGATATTTCTTTAAGTATAGATTTACGATCAAGTGGAAAAGTGTGAAAGGCAATTTTACATCATGTCTTCCGTATGATGCACCACAAGGTTCCCTTAATTGCATAAATCGTCCAATCATATAGCCTGATGAAACGAAGATATGGGCTCCTTACTTTCATGTTAGCATTATAATTAATTTCTGCGCCAATTGTTTTGTCCATTATTAATATATATATTCGATACTAATTATTAAGATCATCAACATTAATCAGGATACGTTCTATTGCTGTTTAACGCCTAAGTTAGAAGAAACATATATAGGTGTACATGAAGTTATGAGGGAGGTCAATCACGGATATCGATCAGTATCTTCCTCTACGTTTTTTTTATAAACCGTGACTAAAGCAAAAAAAACATACGACATTAATGCATGCATTATTACTAAGGAACGACCTTTCATAGCATTTTTGTACGTCCATATCGTCAACCTTGCCTATCTTAAGGCTCTCTATGACTTTCTTGCAAGTGCATGCTCTTTGATAAATATCATTAAAGTGAGTGCCCTGACCGGATGGGAAGAAAGAAAACTATATCTTGACACACCGGTTTAATAACTATACTGAAACCGCTTGTTGCCCGCTTGTCTTCGGTTTCAATGTAAACTTCCAATTATGAATTGAAAGTATTTTGGCAGAAAAAATGCAAAAATAACTATACTGCAAGAAAGAAGACTAGTTAAGCAACCAAGACCGTCCTTCATAACTCCAATTCCTGACACTCCTTCTTGGGAAGTTCAATTAAACTTCAACAAGGTTTAAATATCAACATCCTATTTTAAAGGATTTTATCAATCGTACCCTTCTTAACTTCTTAACTTCTGTAATATCAATTATGTTCCTCCTTTGTTGTAATATCAGTTGTGCCCTTAACCTTTTACAAAATTAACGGTTCCGCCCTTTTGTGATATCGTGTATGCCCATATTTTACTTTAATGGAAGGGTGTGATTGTGAATTGTAAGAAGTAAAGGGCACAATTGGTATTAAAAAAATAAAGGGATATAACTAATATTGCAGAAGTTAAGAATGACCAACGTGATAAAAACTTTCTTTAAAATTCAACATATATTTCTTTGAATTCTCGCATCGCCTCATCTTATCATAAGGGGATCATCGATATGAGTGGTAACACCATGACATGTCGTGCACCTTTACGATCAGCTTCTAAGGTTCACGAGAAGATATTCTTATTCATGCTAACAAGGCCCTCTTTTCAAATTAGGTTTTTCCTGCATGTCCTCTTGTTAGCTAAATTTATGGATTGCTATCAGAGTGCCCCTTTGAGTTCAGTTATGCCCCTTCCTTTTTGGAATATCAACCGTGTCCCTAATTTCTTTATTTGTTATCGTCTGTACGTTTGTACCCTTCCATCAGATTGATCATCAAAGAACTAAATAACCATGATTTATTCAAATCATGATGTAGTTAAGATGGGTATTATGGTCAGAACAAAATCTCCCCTCCTTCCCCCTAGCTCCACAAGCTCGATCTCCTCTCCTCTCGTTGTTGTACACGATTGTCTCCTCCCTAGGGCCTTCTCGCGTACGGGGCTCCTAACACTGAACGACCTCCAGGACAGTAGCGGAATCGCAAGGAGCACGACATCGGATCGTGCCTCGTCAAGACTGCTGAGAGGGGGTGAGGTGGAGATGGATGAGGAGGGTTGGGGAGGAGGACGATGTCATGGAGGGACAGATTGGGGAGGAGGGGGCAGAGGGGAGGCAGAGGTGATGGTGCAGGGTAGGCTGGGGAGGAGCTGGGGGAGGAGAGAGGGGCGGAGGTGTAAGCGTGGGGGGAGGAGGGAGGAGCATGGGGTGAGGTGAGGGAGAGGAGCGAGGGCGGAGGGGGAGGAACAAGGGCGAAGGGGAGGAGCAGTGGGTGGGGTGAGGGGGAGAACCTCAGTGCTGAGGAGGCAACATAGGAGGAGCAGGGGCTGAGGGGGAGGTACAGGGTAAGGGTGAGGAACTGGGGGCGGAGGGAGGAGCTGAGGACGAGGGGAGGAGGTGTGGAGGAGGAGCAGGAGGCTGGGGAGGAGGAAGAGAAGGGGAGGAAGCGGAAAAAGATGGGAGAGGAGGATGAAGAGGGTGGGATGACCTTCTGATCCTTTTTTAAATTTAATTTCCCCTGTCGCCATAGTTAATGTTCGATTGCATTGGGTACAAATGTCCACAAATCTGAGGAGCACAAGTGATAAAACGGTAAGAAGTAAGAGACACAACTTATATTCTCGAAAAGGGAGAGGCATAACTAAAATTGCAATATCTCAAAAGCGCACAACTGATAAAAACCCTAAATTTGTTATCACTAAGATAATGCATATATGTGTGTCAAATATTTGTAACAAATCACAATTATCCCTTTTCATACACGTATCAATTACTAAGAATATGAATTGCGATTTTTAATATTTATATTCTATTCGAAAATAATAACTACGTATTTCGATCTTTTTTATCTCTACAAAATAGGAAACCAATACCTTACTTACGGGGAAGAAGAAGACGTGCAAACACTGAGGCCATGTTCGGTTGGGGGGTTACCCCCCACTTTGGGTGGGTAACCCCCCAAAACCCTCCCTTTTAACCCACTAGTGAGGCTCACTCCCTTCCCATCAAATATATATATATATATATTATACCATCATATCATCTACAAATCATAAAATACTCAACTTCTACTCACTATTTCAAACTTCAATACAATCACATCACAAAAACCACCCACTTTTTCAAATTTCAATACAATCATAACATAATAAATACCAACTTTTTCAAATTCTAATACAATCACATCACACAAACCCTCACAATCTTTAACCCCCCAACCAAACATACTTCTAAAAAAACGGGTTATCCAGCCCGGGATTACCCGTCAACAACGGCCACTGAAGGCTCACGTGCGGTACCGGTACCTATATCGTGACACGCGGAGGGACAGCCGTCACCCGTCGAAGGAAGCCGACGTCCATGTCATCGGACGTCCAGAGTTGGAGTTAATGTAAGACGTGTTAAGGCCTCGTTGGTGGAGCGGTGGCAGTCTTTCAAAGTTGGAAAAGACAACTCAGGCACATCAACTTGATTCGATCGGCTCCCTCGTGGGTCAGAGCCGTATCTCGTCCATCTACTTTTTTCCTGTTTGCCGACAAAATGCAGGAATCGTTCCTATTTGAAAATTGATACCAACTTCAGCTCCACAATATCAGACATTCGAGGGCATATTTAGATGACGGAATAGTTTTGATTTGAGTGGACCAAACTGCATCTCAAGAAATATTAAGATGTTTACGAGGTGAAGGTTTTACATGTGCATGTGTTTGTTTGTCGCGATGGATTACTTGAAGAAGTTTGGGTAGTTGTTGTGAAATATGTGTTTCGAGACTACGGCATACAAGTTTCCATATCCTTTTTTAGCAGAGTTGTACGGAGAAGATATCAGTTGATGAAATCAAACAATATCATTGAATGTTCAATATTTCCATCATCTTAATACACAATTATAAAGAAATTTATTACGGAAACCAGAACTAACCAAACTCTGGTCTGGTCGAACATGAATGGCCCGTTCGGGCCACGGGGTAAACTCATACCTCCCTTAACTCACTCCCCGTCTCCCCTGTGTGGGCCTCACTTTATTCTTTTTTTTAAAAAATAAATAAATCAATTTTACATCATCAATCCTATCAAAAAATAATATATTATACCATCATATCTCATAAAAATTATAAACTACCCCACTTTTACTCACTTTTCGAACTTCAATACAATCACATCACAATAATTACTCACTTTTCCAACGTCAATACAATCATATCACAACAAATCCATTTCTAATCCACCTCCAGTTTAACCATCTATCCAAACATCAAAACCCAAAAACAAGTTACCCTCTACGAGTTTAACCTGCCTTAATCCGCTAACCAAACGCACCCGTAAAGTACCAAATGATCTTATGGGTGTATTTTAACTGGGTTGGATTGGAATAACTGTTGAGATTTATACTGTGAAAACTGATTAGTTGAATACAAGTAGAAAGCATTGTTGATGTGCTGATCTACCTACTGTCATCTGATTGGCTGAGAGCTCTTGGTCTGAATTGATGATGTGTATGATCCACCTCCTGCATTCTGATTAGCTGAGAGGTGTTGGGTTGGATTGCTAAGATGCTTAATCTGCATCCTGCATCATGATTGGCTGAGAGCTGATGGTGGGGATTGCTGAATGCTTGGTATTCTTTTATTGTAATATAAAAGGAGCCATGTGGCACCATATATTGTATCCCAACACCATTCAAACAATAGTAGAGAGAGTCTTGGTGTGAGCAAGTGGAGTAAGCACATTACCGAAACACTATAAATCCTTAGCGTGTGCGATTGTGCGTGCTTTCTTCTTCGATTTAGGTTCTAGTCGTATAGTGCTTGATCGGATTCGTCCCCAACAACTGGTATCAGAGAAAGGTTCGGAGATCAACCTCTACATAGATGGCGGAAGAATCGAAGGTCAATATCGAGAAGTTCAATGTATCGAACTTCGCATTTTGGAAGACGCAATTTGAAGATGTTTTATATCAGAAAGATCTCTATCTTCTGATCGAAGGGAAGAATCCTGAAGCCATAAAAGATGATGAGTGGAAGGTCCTAAACCAAAAGGCTCTAGGAACGGTAAGTCTCAACCTTGCTCCATCGGTGGCTTCAAATATCGCAAAGGAGACGACGACGATGAATCTTTTCAAACCTCTTGAAAAGATGTAGAGAAGTCATCTGCATCAAATAAGGTGTATTTGATGTAGAAGCTTTTCAATTTAAAGATGGGTGAGAACTCCGTGGTGACTTCACACTTGAATGATCTGAACAGTATCATCAACCAGTTAGAGTCTGTGAAGATCGTTTTTGATGATGAGGTAAAAGCTGTTTTACTCATTTCTAGTTTACCTGATAGTTGGAGTGCTTTAGTTGTAGCGGTTAGCAACTCCTCTGGTTCTGCAAAGTTGAAGTTAGAGGATGTTGCTGGTCTTCTTCTTGGAGAAGAGGCACGTCGGAAGACGTCTGGAGAAGAACACTCGTCAGGTTCTGCCTTGAATGCAGAAGGAAGAAGCAGGAAGAGCTAAAGGAACCAAAAGCATTCCAGGGGAAAGTCAGTAAGAGTAAGATCCAAATCCAGATATTCGAAATCCGTGGTCTGCTGGAATTGCAATCAAAGGGGAAATTACAATATAGAATGCAAGGCCCCATGAAAGTAGAAGGGAAAAAATGACAAAGGTAAGAACACCGTAAATCTTACAGATGATGATGATAGCGATGCCTTAGTATGTGTTGCAGATGCTAGAAGCGAGTCATGGATTGTGGACTCGGATGCTTCATTTCATACCACTCCACAAAGGGATATCCTCCAAAATTATGTGAAAGGTGATTTTGGAAAGGTATATCTCGGAGATGATGAATGCTGTAGCATAATTGGAAAGGGATACATTGACATATCCCAACCCAATGGTGGTTTCTTGAGATTGAAGAATGTTAGACATGTACCCAGTCAAACAAGGAATCTCATATCTATTATACAGATATCGGAAAGCGACGTGCTGACATCATTCGATTCTGATTCGTGGAAGATGTCAAAGGGATCATTGATCCTTGCTCAAGGTAAAAAAGAAGGAACCGTGTATATTGCATTAGGCACATATGACAAGATAAATGTTGCATCATCTGGGTGTGATGCTAACATTTGGCATAGACGGCTTGGTCACATGAGCGAAAAAGGAATGAAGATCATGTAGAAGAAGGGAAAGTTGATGGGATTGCAGACCGTTGATCTGGATTTCTGTGAAGATTGTATTTTGGGAAAATAGAAGAAAGTCAGTTTCACAAAGATTGCGAGAGTACGAAAACTGAAAGATTGGAGCTGGTTCATACAGATGTATGGGGTCCATCTCAGGTACCTTCCCTTGAAGGATCTCATTATTTTATTACTTACATTGGTGATGCAACAAAAAAGTTGTGGGTTTATTTTATAAAATATAAATCCAATATTTTTGAGACCTTCAAAATGCGGAAGGCCTTAGTTGAGACTGAGACAGGTTTAAAGTTGAAATGTCTCAAGTCATACAATGAGGGAGAATACTGCAGTGAGGAGTTTGAATCATATTGTGCCAAGAACGGTATCAAGATATTGAAGACGGTCCCAAGAAAGCTCAGATAGAATGGTCTTGCTGAACGCATGAACATGACTCTTATAGAGGGTGCGAGAAGCATGAGGTTACATGCAGGTCTACCCAAGCGACATTTGGCTGATGCAGTGAATACAACTGCATACTTAATCAATCGAGGTCTGTTTGCTGCTTTAGATGGGGATCTTCGAGAAGAAACGTGGACAGGAAAGAAGGTAACACTTTGTCATTTACGTATCTTTGGATGCATAGCTTCTGTTCACATTGAGTAGGAAGACAGAGGAAAGCTTGATCCCAAAGTAAGGAAGTGTACCTTTATCGGTTATGGTATAGATAACTATGGATATAGATGGTAGGATTTGGAGAACAAGAAAACAGTTAGAAGCATTGATGTCACATTCAATGAGTCTTCCTTATACACAGATGAATTGATAAAAGGAAATACAACTGAAGAACCAGACTTTGTGGAGTTTGATGAAACTCCTGAATAAAGCACATCACAGCCAAGTGATGAGAATGTTCAACCCATCCAACAGAATAATCCGCAAACTCCGGTGCTACGAAAATCTTACAAAATCAGCAAACCCACTGCAAGGTATTCACCTTCCTTGAATTATTTATTACTGACTAATAATGGTGAGCCTGAATGCTTTGATGAAGCTATACAAGGTGAGGCAGGGAATTAATGGGAGTTAGACATGGATGAGGAGACGAACTCTCTCTCAAGAAGCAAAATGTGGGACTTAGTCCAACTAACGAAAGGAAAGAAGGCTCTGCACAACAAGTGGGTGTACAGGGTGAAGGAGGAAAGCTGATGGTTCCATTAGATATAATCGACTAGCGGCGAAGAGCTTTCAACAGAAAGCAGGAGTTGATTTCACAGAGATCTTTGCACCTGTTGTAAAGGTCTCAATCACAAGAGAAGTATTGAGCATTGTTACAGCGGAGAACCTACATTTGGAGTTGTTGGATGTTAAGACAACATTTCTTCATGAAGATCTTGAGGAGGACATATACATGCAACAACCAGAGAGTTATGTAGCTACTCGAAAGGAAGACATGGTATGCAAGCTCAGAAAAAGCCTTTATGACTTGAAGCTGGCACCAAGACAATTGTACAAAAGGTTTGGTGATTTCATGAGAAATACAGGGTTCCGCAAATGTCATGCTGACCCTTGTTGCTACTTCAAGAAGCTTGGTATGTCTTACATCATTTTATTGGTGTACGTAGATGACATGCTTGTTGCAGGCTTATGCAAGAAAGAAATAGCAAATCTGAAGGCAATGTTGTCCAAGGAGTTTGAAATGAAGGATCTAATTACTGCAAAGAAAATTTTTGGAATGCAGATTAACAGAGACATGAAGAACAAGAAGTTGAGATTGTCTCAATCAGATTACATCGAGAAGGTACTAGAGAGATTTAATATGAAAAATAAAAAATCTACTCTAACACCTTTAGGAAGTCACTTCAAACTTTCAAAGAAGAAAGAACCTGCTACGAAGGAGGAGCATGAGTACATGTCAAAGGTATCCTACCAGTCTGTTGTTGGTAGTTTGATGTACGCAATAATTTGTCAAGACCAGACATCTCCCATGCAGTGGGATTTGTGAGCAGATTCATGGTGAATCCTGTTAAGGAATATTGGGAAGCTGTGAAGTGGATTTTATGTTATTTAAGAGGTACCTCTAACGTGTCATTGTGTTATGGGAACACTGACATTTCCATTCGAGGTTTTATGGACTCAGATTTTGCAGGAGATATCGATGGCAGGAAAAGTACAACAGGGTATGTCTTTACCCTGAGGAGTGGAGCCATTAGCTAGATCTCTAGAATCCAGAAGATAGTAATCATCTCGACCACAGAAGCAGAATATGTGGCAGTAACAGAAGCTTGCAAGGAAATGATATGGTTGAAAGGTCTGATGAAAGAACTGAATAAAGAATGTGAAGATTGTCAATTATCCAACGATAGTCAAAATGCATATCATATTGTAAAGAATTCCGTCTTTCACTCGAGGAATAAGTACATTAATGTAAAGTACCACTTCATTCGGACGTAGCTAGAAGATGGGCAATTTAAGCTGAAGAAGATCTACAAATTAGAAAATCCTACTGATATGTTAACAAAGTCTGTAACATTGGAGAAGCTGAAGACATATTCAACTTCTATTGGTCTTCAAGAATAGAAGACATGTGAAAGCTCACACCAGGACTATTGAAGAAGTGGTGTGTACCACAAATCAATCTTCAAGTGGGAGATTGTTGAGATTTATCCTGGAAAGACTGATTGGTTGAATACAATAGAAAGCATTGCTAATGTGGCTGATCTCCCTCCTTCCTTCTGATTGGCTGAGAGCTCTTGGTTTGGATTGTTGAGGTGTCTGATCCACCTCCTGCATTCTGATTGGCTGAGAGGTGTTGGGTTGAATTGCTGAGATGCTTAATCCACATCCTGCATCCTGATTGGCTGAGAGATGATGGTGGGGATTACTGAATGCTTGGTATTCTTTTATTGTAGTATAAAAGGAGCCATGTGGCACCACATATTTTATCCCAACATCATTGAAGTAATAGTAGAGAGAGTCTGGTGTGAGTAAGTAGAGTAGGCACATTGCCGAACCACTATAAATCCTTGTCTTGTGCGATTGTGCGTGCTAATAGTATTAAACCATTCAAACTTTCTAAATTTAATGTGACTGTTTGTTACTGAATATTATGTAATAATGGATAATGCAATATTAAAACTTGGAAGTACATTATATAAAAATGTACGTGTAGCTAAGTATTTGATATATTTTTTACAATTCGAGCCTGGTGGGCATGTCCATTTAGACAAGGACGAAGGGAAGGGTGCGGGAGGGGGTCAGACCTCGTTCCTCCACGCCTCTCTTCCTTAATTTCAGGAGAAATTAGATTGGCTGCCCCATGCATCCCTCCTTAATTTTGGTAAATGAGATTGTCCCATTCTTGTGAGATTGTTCATGTTTTCCAAACTTAAAAATTTTAAAAATAATAATGACTGATTTTCATTCCAATAATGGTGTGTACACATTTATGTTCCAAATTTGACAATAGCTTATTCAGCTTATTCAACTTCCCATTCTTTTTTTGTTTATTTCTATAGATGCATATCCATAGTGCTCCATCTCGCATATTTTCCTCCCTTTCTAATTCTGATTTTCGAAATTCCGCAATGTCTTTATCTTAGCATCTTCTCCTTCTTGGGTTTAACAATGTGAATGAATTAGATCTCGACAGTTTCATGTACTGCAAGTCCAACACAACCGCTTCAACATCGTCCCTACCTCTGCGTCTATTGATTTGATCCAACCTTCATTATTCATTGGAAGTACGCACATGTCAATATCATTCAATCTATTTTTTATTTTGCTATTCTTTTTCAATTGATTTAACGATAGAAGTGTGGTTATGTCAATTAAATTATTAATATATATATATATATAAAACTTGATCATATTAGTCTGATGCTTAATATGATAGTAGTTATATTACCTCTTATATATGTGTCAATTTAGTTTTTACACCAACAAGTTAAGTTCATTTATATCTTGTGGTTGTCATGATTTTAGAATAAATGTTGCATTTATTGAGAATTAGTAGATTAAATGATAGAAGGGTTTAGTATTTTTAGTCATTGATTTATTGGTATAACGATGCTAAGTGCATGTATACTCTTAGGCCCCGTTCGACAAGGGAGGTAAACTAAACTCTTAGGCCCCGTTCGGCAAGGGAGTCCCCCTCTCTCCTATGTGGGTCCCATTTTTTCCTTTTAAAAAAATCAAATAAATCAATTCTCCATCATCAATTCTATCAAAAAAATTATAGGGTCCCACTTTTTCCTTTTTAATATTAAATAAATCAATTCTCCATCATCAATTCTATCAAAAAAATTATATATTATACCATCATATCACATAAAAATTATAAACTACTCCACTTCTACTCAATTTTCCAAACTTCAACACAATCACATCACAATAACTACTCACCTTTTCAAACTCCAATATAATTATGTCACCAAAATCCATTTCAAATCCACCTCCAGTTTAACCCTCAATCCAAACACCAAAACACAAAAACGGATTACCCTCTACCAGTTTAACCCGTCCTAACCCACGTACCAAACGCACCCTTACAGATGATCACGGTACGTAGGTGATTCAAGATATAAAAATGACAATTAAAAGACAATATACAAGAAGAAAGAAAAAACAAGGAAGAAACATGGGGAATAATAACTTATAACCATGATTTCATTATCATTAATAACTAAATATATTTGGAACTTACAAATTAAATTTGGATATGGAAATGATAATGAGTGTCTGACCAAGATAGATGGAAATGGATAATGATATAACCATATCCCTTCATTAATCATATTATTTGTTTTCAGATATTAACATCTGTATCCATTTTAAGATGGATACAAATAAGGATATTACTTTGGTATCTGCAAATATTTGTATCCATATCCAAGTACACACTTTCATATATAAAAATAGTTGTATATTTTTTAATCATATAAATGTAATTTTGTATTTTATTTCACCATATTTGGTACAGTTATTATGATATAAGCATATTTAGTATCTTTTAGGAACAAATCTAAATTACAAAGAAAGGGGTACAAAGAATAGGATGACTGCTTACATTTATATTTTTTACGAAAAACTGTTGATTTCAAGTCTTACTTTCATTATACTAAGATTTTTGGTAAGTTTATTGCTCAAATTGTTTTTCATATTTTTAAAAAATTACGATATGTTCAAAAAAATTCTTTAGTATTTTTAAAGATGGTATGATATAAGTCGGCCTATTTTTTGCATCTTAAGTGAAAAATTATATATATACACACATATATTTAGTTTCTATTCTATTTGACTCTCCTAAGACAATATTCCTAGCTTCGTCCAGTAAATCTATCTGGTTAATTTTTTAGTCCCAACTCCGAGTCATGTCCAGGTTGAGTGTGCAGACCCCCAATCAACTTGCCAAGTTGAACTACAACTGCAATATTATATTTTTTAATTCTAAAGTATCAATTATAAAGAAAGTTTAACTTTGACTTTACATGCATATTATAAGAACCTGGAAACTTTGAGAAAACTTCTCGATCAATACATATATACCAATATTACATGAGAGCCAATGCAAAGTAAACTACAGTGATAATCGTGAACTGCTCATACATATCTCTCAAAGTCTATCTATCTCCTTCATCTGGTAGTGCTTCCTCGCATGTCCTCCCCCTCTAACCCCATCACTCGACGAAGAAGAGGCCCAAGCAAAGAATATATGTAATCGTCCTTCTATGTTGTTGAGCTTCTCCTTGAAGATTCTAATGTACACATAAAATACATAATTATAAATAAAGAAATTATGGTTTCAACTACGAAACATTCTTACAAGAATAAGTGGGTTTTGCGACTACTACGTTACAACTATGTTTGATGGTTAGATTGTCGCTAAATCTACTATGATCATGTTGTGACTATTAGCCCACTACATGTAATTGCAATACATCATCCTTCGTATACAGTTGTGATTCCATACGGTCGCTCATGTAGCCACTTAGATTATGATCATGTTTTGCAACTACATATAGTGGCATGATGTAGTTGCAATATTTGGATGAAAATTTTAATCACGCGCTATCCCCTCCCTCCAGCCCTTCTCTTTCCCCTTTCGACCTCAAGCCCTAATCCATCAACTTCCTCCCCTCTATTCCTCAATCGTGACCTCTGCCCCTCCTATGTTTCGTCCCTTTCTGTCGACTGCCACCACAACCTCTTTCCCATCCCCTCCTCTTTGTCATCACCTCCTCCCCTCCCTCCCTCTCTATCATTGCCTCCTTCCCTTCCCGTCCTCTCCACCACCATCAGCATCTGCTTTCCCTACTTTCCTATCCATTGTAATAGTTAGTCCTTGAGAGAAGGGCCATCAAGGGAAACTTCAAATGGGGCAAGGTCCTTCTCGAGTTCAGCAATGCCACCTCTATTTTTGTAAAAAAACTAGACTACTGCTTAAGTAAAATGAGTGAACATTTTGTATTATAATGAGCAATTTTGATGTTTGCATTTAGTGAATAATACAATGTATAGTTTTTTGTAGTTTTAAATGTGTCGTTACAATACAAATTGTTTACTTATTTTACTAAAGCGCTATAGTTTTTTTACAAAAGTCGAGGTGATCTTTCTGAATTCAGGAAGGAACACAAATCCATTTATAGGACCCTCGATGTGTGTGCGTCACAAAATAAATATACATATATTGATATATATATATATATTTATTTACATATATCAAAGTGATTTCCACATTCATATCCGTTTTGAAATAGATGCGCATATGGATGCGGAAATTTGTATAAAATGGATAAAGTGTCGGATCGGAAGTGGATATATCCACACTTATTTGTATCCTTAATTGGAATGAGTTGGATGAATCGGTATTTAAAATGTTTTTGTGTTGCAAACAAAATCGCATGATTTGTTGGGGTGAGCACAATAGATAGAATTGTACAACACATGATGTTCCATGGGTCTCCATGGGTACCCGTGACTTGTTTAAATAATCTGAGGGTATATGTTAGAATTAGCTACCCATTGGAACATGACGGTTGATCTGGTACATGTTAGAATTGGGTACTCATTGGAACAGGACGGTTGATCTACAACCCTGCAATGAGGGCCGTCCATTCCCTATCGGATGTCCCACTACATTACTTTACCAGTTGTGTTACAGTAGAGAATCCGATCCATCTACGATATGGGCAATACATTTTCGTTAGTTTTTTTATACCAATTGTGTCTCTATAGCAGGTGGCATAGGTTTTTTTCGTTAGTTTTTTATACCAGTTGTGGCTCTATAGCAGGTGGCATAGGTTTGGGAGATGTCAAAACCCTAACGCACATGTATAATTTTTCTCTATTCTCCAGATTGTGGGAACATAGAGCCCTCACTAGCTCCTCGCAACATCCTCACTAGGCTTATGAGCTAGTGAGTTGCATGGGTCCATCATGCTGAGCACATGACTTCGCAAGCTCAAGCCATCGAGGACATAACGTGTATGCGTTATTCCAGATAGATTTAGTGTCGAGAAATTTAATGAGGTCAATCTAGCTAACAAATATCTTTGCATTGTCCCTCCCTTGTGAGGACGTCGCGAGGACATTGTGATTTTGTTGTGAGAATAGACTTCCTTGCGACTGTGAAATGATGAAATTGTGATAAGGATCGTGAACCGTCTTAAATATTAGTAACCAAGGACTGAGTGCAGCATGAGAGGATCATTCATATTTATGTTACTATTATTACATTTACTCTTACAAGAGGATTATGGTCAAAAAGTTTCGCATGATAGATAATCCAACAGATATAGTTACTAAGGCAGCTCTTGGAAGCAAATAGTACTTGGACTTGCTTCATGTCAATTGCTGACAATAGTTGATGAAGGGGAATGTATGGATTCTATTAGTTGTTCAGCTATCACAAGATGCAACTAACGTGGAGATTGTTGAAATACCTTGAATCATTGCATAGCACATTACTCTTACGAATTGGGTCCTTCTTGTATTGGGATTCAAATCCTATTTGTAATGGGATTGAGATCATGTTTATTTTGGGGTTCCGATCCTATTTGTATTGATATTAAGAGGATCGATCTATATTGGGATGCTAAATAAACCTCCTCAAGGTCATGAGTTATGCATCATATGTACTACAATTTCCACCATATGTACTACAATTTCCACCATATCTATATACAGAAAAATCCAACGCTGCCATCAAGGAAGTTGTCCAGTTAAAAGTGAACCTTGTAAATTTTGTATTGTGGTTGTTTTTTGTTCACAAACCTACATGTTTAATGTGTGCCCTATTACTGCTACGGATGAAACTCTTTATTGGCACAAAAAAAGTTGAATACTGTGGAGACATCTGAGCACCTCTTTTTTAATATCAAAGTATACCTCTAAAGAAGTTCCATTTCGAAACTGCTTGATACCAATTGATAGAAGAATATCTCCTATATAAATTGATTTTTCTATTAGACTAAAACAGCCCCATGAAGCCCCATATCTTCAAATTAGGGTGGAACACAATGCAAGCATACATCCATGTATTTTTTTGTCACATAGCTTAGGTATTCATTTTATTTTTCATCTTTTAGGTTGCCTAAAGTTTGCTAAAAGTTCATTTTCCTTCTTAAAAGAAATACTTTAAATAATAGAAAAATAATCACAAAAATCAAGAGAAATAGCTGAATGGGAAGTTGATCATTTGCTACAGACCCATTACAATAGACTCTGTCGTAATGGCTTTGATGTGCGCCATATATCCAATGGCCATTCGAAGGCTCGGACGTAGAGGCGACGAGGGGGAGGGTGCAGGCTGAGGAGGCGGATGGCCATCGACCCCTCCCCTGTGCTGCCTCCTCTGCCCGCACCCTCCCCTGTGCCGCCTCTACTGCCCTCCCCTGCATCTGCCCCACGCCGCCTCCTTGACCCGCACAACACCTTCCTTCGATGTAACATTCAAATCAGAATGTATTTACGTCAAGTTTACAACTTAGGGATGCCCAGTATTAGATATGGATATTAATATATTCCTAGTTATTTTTTTCACAAATGTTGCCAGATTTGAAATATATATATATATATATATATATAGAGAGAGAGAGAGAGAGAGACACACATAGAGGAGTGATCCTATGAGAGCAAACAATTGTGAGGGCATGAGATGAGTGATTCTGTACCACATGATTCACTCAGGAGAGAGAAGAACATGAGAGAGAAAACAGAATGATGTGGTCCAGAATCATTCCTCTCAAGTTATCACAACTTTTTGTTCTCATAGGATCACTCTTATATATATATATATATATATATATATATATATATAAAAGGATGTGTGAAGATGTATGCGGTAGCTATTTGATGATTTTGGTAGGGTATATCCATGTTCCGCTGTATCTCTATTACAACAAAGTGTGGTTATATATGCGTATTAGGGAGATATTACACAAAAGAAGAGCAGGACAATCACCGATGACAATCATGTATTCTAAGCGGTTATGGTTCACATAAATCGATAATTCCAAATTAATGTTATTATTACACAAATGAGGGGAATGAAAAATTCAAGTATTATATGGATAGATTAACATCCGCACATATATGGGTAATTTGGATTTTATTAAATCCAAAGGGTGATGCAATCCAGACCGGTGAAAAAAAAGTGGTTGAACCAACTAAACAAACAGAAACAAAATAATATATATATATAATATACACTTATTGTACTTGAAATATATATAAAATATATAGATAATGTATATATTTCACACTATACATAAAGTATTTTTCTTATACACAATCAAATATCATACATATCATATATATATATATATATATTGTTTGGACTAGATGCTCTATAAAATTATAATAGTTTAATTATATTTAAAACCCTATACATGTAAAAAGTTGTGTTAGTATAGTTGGTTAGAAGTGTGAGACAGGTAACCAAAGGTCATGGATTCAACAACTCGATTGAACCTGGCTAAACTGGGTAAAAAAATAGGTTGAACTGGATGGATTAATTAAAATTTGAATAATCGAATCGAACCAGCATAAATCGGTTAACCGGACCGGTCTAGACCCGCTTCACCAGTCGTAATAATTTACTGAGATATTTTATATAATATATTCCTTCATCATATAAGTATTAGAATTCTATGAGGGAAAATGAATGAACTGATTTTTGTCGACTCTTGCTTATAGGGAGGCATTTCAGTAGTGATCGGAATGCATCAGGAGGGGGACGCCTGGCATGTAAGGGCTACGTGTAATACATATGGGAGGATCCATGCATGACTTAAGCTCTATAAAAACAAACCTAATAGAAGATGTAGTCACGAAAAGGAAACGGTTCACATATGTAGTTCATTCCACTCTAGGATTTTTACTAAGGGCTCATAGTCCATGTACCATTTCTATATTTATGCATTTGTTTTTGTCCCAGGAATGCCATACAAGATTATACATATACGAATTATGTAATTCAAACCAATTTTATCTCCTATTATAAGTTGTATCAATGTTGCATGAATGCATATGATCCATTAGACAAGATATTCCACTTTCTGGACCGTTGCCATTTTGTGATATCCTCTTATTTCTCTTATAAGTCGATAAATGTATATTTGGATTATCATCAGGATACGAGGGGATAGTTTATATCTATGTTATAAATTAAAGCATGAATGGGTTCTGCAAACCTGTGACGGATATATATAAACGCTTAAAATCATAATATAGCGTGTTTCTATTAATATCATAATCCGGGTCGTATTAATTAATTAAGTGTTTACACTCAATCATTGTCCTCAAATTTTATTCATTGAGATAGTAAGGTTTCTTATTAAAGCAGTTCATAATGTGATAATGGGTATAATAGTTGTACTTATCACGTTACTCTGGAACTAGTTCTGTATATAAAATAGAGATACCCAAACATAGATGCACATTATTTTATTATTAGAGTACATGAAGAAAATTCAGTGATTAAATAAGAATTTTAATATGGTGATAATGTGATATTGCAGAGTTTTTATATCCAATTGATGTATAGATCACAAGCCATGTTTTGTTTAATAGTTTATATACTCAGCTACGTTATATGCACTAAATAAAGGTTCTTATATGTAGATTATAGTATTCGAACATATATGTAGTATTATCATAAGAATATATGTATCTAATTATGTTAACCAACCTATCATCTTATACCAATATATTATAATTATGAATGAAAAATAAAACAACAACAAGCATATCGATTTCTTTTATAACACGTAGAAACTAACCCTTCACAGATAATGCTTGCATTTATACATTGAACAATAGACATAAATTCATGTAACAACGATGCACATAAGATTCTTTTAATATCATAGTACAGTTACATGTTTTAAATCCAAAATCTATACAGTTGACATTGCAAGTACTAGAAGAGGGTAGAACATTGATTGGAGGTCCTAAATCCAGGTGAGTGGTTCATTCTGAAGGCCTTATTATTATTTTATTTCATGCAAATATTTTTAAGATTCAAGCTTTTAATATTTTAGATAGTCATTGCATTTCAAGTTTTTTTAAGTATATTTGATGCTAAGTTTAACGAGCTTTATTCTTCCCCATTGTATGGTCTATGCATCTTTATGGTTTAAGTATGTAAATTTAAATGATATGCAGTATGAAGCTTTCAGATTCTATATGATTCTTGTTTAGGAAATTATGTCATGTTAAAAAAGTTCTATATGATTGTTATGTTGATTATGCAAGTTGTATGATTAAATGATTTTTAAGTAAGATGCACGCTATGCCCTATACCCTAGAAAAGTCATGAACAAGTAAGTAAGAGGACTTTGGATCCACATTCTGTATGCAATAGGCTTTGGGCCGTAAGCAGGGTGTTTTTTGACCTTTGGGGCCATTTGCGAGTATGACAGTAAGATAAGATCCTAGGCGGAGTTCGCTCTCCTAGGCTATAAATAAGGCTAAGGCTTGCCCTAGCATTAAGTGTTCATGGACTTACTAAGATATGTCGGGATAGTGTTGCATCGTCAAGTATGGAAGCATATACTTATTTTCAAAATAGGAATTATGATTTTAGAACAAGTTGTTCGGTATTTTGATCATGGTTTTACTTACAGTAAATAAATATCAAGATATGTTTTGATTATGGAAAAAATGTTCTTTTTAGTTATGCAATAATCATGTTTAAATTATATTATCCACTAGTTTCAATATTTCAATAATATTTCAATTAAGTTTATGACCCATTCACTGGGTCTGAGCTCATGTTGATGAGTTTAGGCTCACCACTCCAAATCAAATCTTTTTCAAGTACTATAAAGAAAGAAGATATTGACCTAAGTAGACCAAGTCTGGAAGAGACTATAATGAAAGAGGTTGTGTCATCATAGTTATTATTTATTTGATGATCTTTTCCGACCGAGTGATGTTTTCAAGCTAGACCGGTTTGGATTTTCGATTTTTGATTAGTTCATTCGATTATAAAATCATGCATGCCATACTATGTATTATATTTTTATGTGTGGAAATGTACATGATTACAGTGATAAATTTATTATGAGTTCCATCATTTCAAAAGCTATTTTTCTCGACTGGTTATTATATTGTGCTATACTTGAATAGTAAATTTTGATAAGATAAACATATGTTTTTAGCCATGCTCGTCTCAAAAATTAAGCGGTACGGGTCGAGACATTCGATGCCTCACCCTCCCCCGCATCGCCTCCTCTGCTCGCACCCTCCTCATTGTCACCTCCGCGTCCAAACCGCTGGATGGCCATCAAACACATGACACTATGGATGAGCATTGGGTTATGCCAGCCCGACCCTGTCCGAAGCCCAACCCAAAAAGCCTGAGCTGGCCAAAGTCCAAGTTAGTATTGAGCTAGGCTTACAAGCATGCGGCTCCTCCTCGCGTGGCTCTGCGCTTTCTGCCTCTCTGTTGCAAACCACCACAATCACCAACACCGCCCAATTTGTGGCCCAAGAAACCAGCACGACACCGGCACTGGCACTCACCGTTCTGGCGTATCGCCTCTCTCTGCTTCATCATCCTCTCATTTTATAGCATGACTGCACTGTAGTACCTATGCTTTTACGAGTTTTAGCATTCTCAAATAGTGACAGTTGCTACTGTTGAGGATGTTTCTCCATGACCATTTCCAGCTGCTACTGAGCATTTTCAGCTACTGATAGTATGCCCAAAGACACTGATAAGCAGAGGGAGTCAGAGATATTGGAAGGATCACAAGATGCATTTAGATAACTTAGTGATGTTCTTTTTCCATAGGTGGGTCTCCTATTCCCTTATCATTATTCTTATTTTTATTCTTGATAAGAAGAGATATCACATGTTAAGTTGGATATCATACTAGTGTAGGCATCTCTTAATAACTGTGTATGATCTAAACTAGATTGTTGAAGATAAGCCAATCCACAAAGCTGATCCACTAGTCGATGGATAAAGGCTTGTTTAATTTGGTTTGGTTTATCTATGTAAAACTTTTAGATTTAAGTGTTCTTTATCTATATTGTGTCATTTTCTTGACCATCACTTATTGTGAATCATGGATTAAAACATGACATCTTATTTTCATATAACACAAATGTTATATATACGATATCTTTTTCACATTTCACCAAGTTTTGCTTTGGCCCTTGTGGAAGTAGAGTAGTTTTATCTGGGAATTTCTGGTTCACTTAATCAGGAGATGAGAAAATGATGGCTAAGATGTCTGAGATAGCTTTGTCAAATTCACGACTTGATGCTTCGAGTGAAAGTGTCCAACAAATACTCTCTTTTATCAAATCTCACGCGTTGAAAGAGTTGTCTCCTATTTAAAAGAATGTGATCACAAAGGAACAAGGATTCACTAACAATGTTCTCAGGTTCGTTATCCGCATGTATTATCAAGAATTTACTAGGTTTGAGTTCATTGTACTTTTTTTTTATTATAGGGTAAAGTTAACCGTTTTTTCATAGTACTGCACAAAAGCTGAGTAAATAATGTTATTAACCTTATTGGTGCAGCATATTTATATGAGCCGGTCCGATCCAAGCCCGGCCCATAAAAATCGGACTAGGGTTGAATCTGGGTTGTCGAAAATAAAAGAACGTGGGCCTTAGACTTGATCTAAGGCCTGGAATTTTATGAGCTTGGACTTGAGTCCTTCAAGGTCTGGCCCAACCCGATGTATGCTCATCCCTACATTTGGCACACATTATAACTATGACAGCAGAGTTTGTTGTAATGGGTCTAAAGCTATCCGTTTCCAGCGACACTACAAAGAACTAGATCAACGTCGAAATTCCTCCTCCACCCTGAAAAGAATTGAAACTTTCAAGTTTTCTGATTAACACTAACTCCGACGAAAGGCCTTCGTCGATACGTTACCGCAAACATTGCACAAAACAAGTCGCGGCAGTTGCTTCCAGATGCTATGCAACACATTGGACTGTGGGTTGTTCTTCCAAAATCTTATATTCATGGCTGCAAAATATTCCATCTGCATAAATTGCAGTCACCCTACAACCGTCCGCATTGGTTGAACTTGAAAGGATCAAGACAGCTTGAGTAACAATTTACTTGTAAATTCCTAACATCCTTCGTAATTCCATCCCCACAAAGGCAATTCTCGACCTTCTTCTCTCATAGATTACTTGGAGAACTTCGCCAGTATAAGTGCCAGGTGGAAACAAGATCAAGATATCCAGCTCTCAGCTTGACGGAAAAAAGGAGTAGATTTACTTAAAATTCCAAACAGTGGAATCAAATCAACTCTGAGTAGACAATGTGTTCCATGCATTTATGTTCTGGATCGTTAAAGCTGAGATCACGCGAAAAATAAAGCAGATCACAGTGTCAGATCCTAAGCAATAGACCTTTATTCAGATGCCTCAGATTGGGAAATCTGTGGCTTTCAAAGAGCACACGCAGAGGACTTGGGACACTCCGTAGCCAGAAAAGGAATGGGAGCGAACAGAATTCCTAAAGGGAGACAAGATTAGGATATTCTTAAGCACACTTAGCTATTCTAATCGTGTTTAGGAATGGCATTTGTGGATTGGTGATGATTTGATGTGACCTGACCTTAAGTGGATTCGTCGATACTGGAAGGATTTCAGTGCTAATCACGTTTTGCAAAAGCAAAGGTTCTCTGCTTTGCAACAAAATATCTCGAGGAACAGAGTGATTAGGATAACTATTCTTAAATAGATTCGGATTTCGGGTTGGTTTATCGTAATGGATGAGACAGAATGGTTGAAGGGAAGATAAGATGAGGATGCTCCTGACTTAACCACGCGTAGTGGTTGCGATTAGATGATAATGTGGCCCCCAAGATGGTTCATATGAGATGTGACAATAGGGAAGCACGGCCTCTACTCTTCCTGTTGTTTGTATTGAAGGATCCATCTTCTCTGCTCGTTCTATTTTCAGCTTTTTATAAAGATATAATCTTGGGCAAATTATAATATGGGACCTGTTTATAAACTATTGTTACTGATAGTATCCCCGTAAGAAGGGTTTTTTATTAGCAGTGCCTGAAAGGTGTATGTTCTTGTTGTTACTACAATAACCACATGGAATACCTTCAAAGTTTTGATGATATTACCTATTATAATAGGTAATAATCAATCATATATATTATTTATCTGGTTAGCAGCTGTTAGTGATATATTTCCAACTAGATATGGACTGTGGAAACTAAAAGTTTGGGTACATATTGTTTGTTTGCACCAAACTTTTTATTGCCACAAATTATGACATATTTTAGCTACATACTCGCTACATATTATGTCAACCCCGTATCATAATCGACCTGAGGCAATAAATAATTTGAATATACATTGAAATATCTTCCTGTTATAATATAACCGCGGATATTATTCGTTATCAAATTACTTTTATTCTTGTAATTAGATATGAACATCATATTCACCATCAAAGGTTCATATAAAAACGATTTTTTTGTTAACTTATTCGTTAATCTTTATATTAATAATTGCTAGCTTAATAATGGTTATAAGAGAAAAAATTATGAATAACCGATGGTATATGCTTTTTTTGTGAGGAATATAACAACGATTACAACATTCATTGCTAAAATTTCGTCATTAGATTAGTGATAATGGATACATTGTTGTTATAATTCTTTGTCTATAGTACTTTTGGCAACGGTCTGGCGGTCAAATCATCACAACTCAAATATTGCCACAATCATAGAATCAGATGACAGATCGTCGTTATAATGTATTTTTAAAATTATTGGGATAATTTCTTATTTTCTTCTATTATGACTTTCTTTATCGATTGGTTAATTATTTTACCGTAGTTCAAACTATACCCCAAATTTTTATTTATTTAGATCCATATCCAACTTACATTAAAAATAAAAATAAAAGTTTCATTGCAACAATGCTTACCTGGATTCTAGAAAAGAAAATTCCAATAACTAGACATTATGCTACCATACAATTAATTATCATTTTTAAAAATAGTAGAATATTTTCAGGAAGTTCCATTATTTCAAAATTCAAGCATCAAAATGTCATTTGTTTTATGTCATTGAAAAATATACTTCTCCCATCCTTCTGTCGCCACTGTAAGCTTGAAGCCATCTGCATGCAGGGTTTTATTAGTGTTTGCGGACCACAATAAGGCTTTGTATAGTTCCAATGTCAGCAAAAATGGGCTTATTGGGCCCATTTTTTTTGTTTTTCTAAAAGCAACATATTTGAACCAAAGAAATGGGGTTTTCTTTTCCTGAAGGTGGTTAAATTATATAAACAATAAAAGAAGTATAATCTATTTGAATTTGACAGAAATTGTAGTGGAGAAATACTTGTGTGTATTTTTTATATCTAATGATTTCATTAAACTAGTTTCACTTGGAAGAATGATAAGATACCATGAGAGTAATTTATAAAAGTAAATGGTTACTTGATGATAACTTAAACTTGCATTTTGGTCCACGGTCAATGAATCATCCAAGGTGGACTCCAACTCAATATCATGATTCGACCGGATGTTATCCGAAACATGCATGATATTAAATCATGTTGAACTTGAATATTTCATTCAAAATACTTTGATGAAGAAAAAATATTTACAAAAAGAAATTCGATAGTGTTTTGTCTAAAAAGACTAAAATTCGAACTCTTGAAAAATGCTATACACCATCAAAAGTTCCAATGTAAAAATATCACAAGTATTGTGTAAAACCAACCATATAAAATTTAATACATATCATAAATACGTTCTTTTACAAATTCGAGATTAAAAAAATCAAGAATCCAACTTCGAATCAGTCACTGATGCGTTTTTCCAGGCCTGTGTTAGAACCCTAGTTTTGTAGTTGTTTTAACCCTACAAATGGACAAAAGATTTTGATTTGTTATGTTATTACTCCTATAATGGTATATAACGTCCAAGGGTACTAGTGTCAAACTCAAGGTAGCAAGATGTTAAGTGTAGAAAACTAAATATGTAAGTATAGGTTCTCAACTTTAGAGTTACGTGTTTTTGTTGCTCTATGGTTAACACATTTTATTTGATTTTATCATTCAAATATTACGGAAATTTTATACCAATAAAAGTTACTTGGTATTTGTATTTGTATTTTTTATTTTTTAAAAATATTTTTATATTCAAAATTTGAAAACTATTTAGATTTTTATGAAGGATTTTTTTCATGTTTTTTATTCTTTTTATGTTATTTTTAGGGATTTATCATATAGTTAATTTACAAAAAGGAGAATGTTTTATACTTTTTACTTTTTATATATTTTTTGTTATTTTTAAATTTCTATTTTTACTCAATAATTTGATGAAAAGAATGCCGAATTTATTGAAAATGTGGTTTTATTTAAGTAGAATGTATCCTAGGGTAATTGTGTACACTATTATTTTTAGTAGAAAAATAGGTAAGTACATAAAACATTAATTTATGTTTTTTTATTTTATGTATTATATAAGAAGTTTTTCTATTTTAATGTTGTTTTTAATTTAAACGATACATTTAATATTTTATATGCAATTAAATATGCATAATATTCTAAATAAAAGTAATATACCCTAGTTATTGTGAAATTATCAGAAAAACAGTAGTTTAGGAATTCTTTTTCCTTATTTTTACTTTTTAGGTGTTTTCCAATTTATTTATTCGTTATATTTTTCATGTTTTTATATTTTTCTAATTATTCAATATTATTTATAATGCATATAGATACTTAGATTAAAGACAAATCATTCAAAATACAATTAAATAAAATAGTACACTCAAAGACATAGCTAAAAGATACATACATATACCTATATAATAAGTAAATATATTTATTGAAGTGTAAAAATCACCTCAGAAAATACAATAAAAATATATTTATATGTATTAAAATAAGTTATAAATATATAAACTATGTGGATAAAATAATAAATTAAAATAGAAAATAAAAAATAAAAACATCCAATACATATGTTAATATATCTACATTTACACTTATAAAAATAAACATATAACTAATAACCTTAAAAAATAAATAAAAATCATAATAAAATACTACAAAAAATAATAAATGTTTTCATGTTTTAATAAAAATCAGATAAATCATTTAATATTTTATTTCTTTTATATTTGAAATTATTTTTTATTTTGTTTTCTTGTGTGTGATGTAACGTGGCCCAATCAGGGCCAGTCTTCAGTTGACCTCGGTCAGCTGACCCATCTAGAACCCTGGTCTATCAATCCTCATTAACCACCCATCTTCCTAGATTTTCCACTCCAACTCTTTCATTTTTTGCTTCGATTCCTTCTAGACTTTTGACCCTTGATCCACGAGCTTTCGTGCTATTGTCACTCCCCGTTTAATGGATCACTGAATCGAGTGTTCTTCCCAAGTCAAGACCCTCCTGTATAAAAATAAGTCACCAGACCTCATTTGAATTTTGATCCCCCTAGCCCCTTGAAATCCATCAATTCCATTGTGCTTTCGTTCCCTAGTGACAACAGGAGACCACCTAAGCCTTCTTGAGCAGAGGAAGAGATGTCCAGGTGATTATCCGAGCACCGCCGCTCTTATGCGGTGGAGTTTCGACTAGGCTCCCTCTTCAGGCTGGTGGAGACCTAGTTTAAGCCCTTTTTTGTTCCTAGAACTTAGGTTAGGATAGTTTAGGATTTTATTTAGATCGGTTTTCTTATTTTGTGTTGAATCCAAAACTCGTAGTTGTTGGAGCTGAACTCCGGTGACTATTTTACTATGATTCCACCGTCCCCTCACCATACTTCCACCTCGTTCCTATTCACTTCTTCTACATCTAAGGAACCTCCAACCCCCTCAATATTGCTTAGATCGAGGAATCAATTCTCCTCCTCAGCCACCTCACTAGAGAGCTCCACCCAGCTGCATCTCCATCCATTTCCGACTCACAGGGACCCCCAAAGACCCCTTTTTGCTTGCTGGTCATTCGTTGCATGTCTTGAAGGGACAAAGACCCCTCACGGATCAATTTTTGTTGAGAACAAGGTACTTGGAGACCCATTCCTTCGTCAACCTCTCGAGATACCTCTGGTAGTCCCCGGAGCTCTCTGTGGCTTCCAACAGATGTGGACTTGCGAGACAAATGATTTGAGCACCTACGAGCCATCAGAGACACACGGAGGTGAGCAGAATCGAAGACCGAAGCTCCCCCTTTAACTGTTCTTAGTGAAGAGCAGCAACTGTTGGATCTTCTTCCGCCTCCAGTTTTGATCTCAACCGTTGCATCATGCCCCACTCAGCCGTCAATCATCCCTTCAGATCTAATCTTAAGCGTTGATCGATAAACCGTCATCCATCGTCGAGACACTGACACATGTTTAAGTGAAGAGATCCAGGCCTCGGTTAGCCCTTTAGGGGGTATTTTGCATAATGTACCCCTACTTTTTGTATTTTACTGTTAATCCACAAAATATCATCTGTAGTGTAAACACTTCTGATTATTTGGCAAGTAGGCCCCTGTACTATTTATATATGCACTTAGGTCCCATGCCACGCCACCTTGCATACCCATACACGTGAGGTGGTGGGCTTTTTGCATGGAACCCCTTGATCTTTATGTTATTGCTTAGTCCTCTAGTTTTGAAATCTACTTCAAAACTTTTTGGAATATTTGCATGTATGCCATGTTGTGTTTTGTAAATTACATTTATACCCTTATCAACATTGTATGATTTAAATATTTATGTAAAAAATACAAAAGGTCTTTATATTTTGGACATTTATCATGTACTGCATTTTCATTTATTTTTGTTTGCATATCAGTCCATGCTAGTATTGTATTCTTATATTATTTATTTCTTGCATTAATAATATCATTTTACATTTAAAAATTATATAAATTTTATTTTAAGTACCTGATATATAGTTGACATTTAAAATATTTTTCTTACGCTTAAAAATTTAGAAACTTTGCATTATTCCCTATGAGCATTAAAATTTCCATAAAAATAAAAAACTATTTTTAAAAATCCAAAAAATTAGGTATTATCAATTATTACATTTTGTACCTACAGACCAAAAACCACTAAAAACTTAAAAGGAAAAAATAACAAACTTTCTCTTACCTAAAAAATTAAAAAAATTCATTAAAATTCTAAAATTTGCATTTTCTATTATTGAATTTTATTTGTGGCATATAGTATATATTAAAATTAGGATTAGAAGTTTTTAAGCTATTTAACTATTTTTAAATTACAAAACAATTCAGTCTATGAATATAAGTCACTAGTTTAACATTTTTATTCATTTAAAAATAAAAAATAGAAAAAAATAGATAAAAATAAAAAATTGAGTAAAATATAAAAAACAAAAAAATTATTTTGTGCATTTTGAGTGTCTATAGGCATATTTACACATATATTAGCTGATATTGCATATTTATACGTAGATTTACTTATTTTTTATTATTAAAAATTCAAAAATATTTTTAATACCCTTAAAAAATAAAAAAGGACTATATCTAGTGTATTTTCTGACTTTTCTCTATTTTATATATTTTTATATATGTTGTCTTATATATAATATATATTTATTACCTATATTTATTAAAAAGGAAATTAAAAATCAGAAAATATATACAAAAATTACAAATTATAAATTTAAAAACAAAAATATTAAAACAAAATTCCATAAAAAACTTTAATATTAAAAACCCACTAAAAATAAAAATCTTTTTAAGAGCACAAAATAATCATTGAATTTGCCAATTCTTGTAATACATTCCCCGTGCTCCATGTGTTGAACCCCTACACCTACTTATCACTATACACATTTATTTTATAGGGTTTATAATAAACGTTGACTCCACATTTTTGCTCTACATTGCTTTATTTATTTGTGGGTTAATTGTTGATTGTTCTAGCAGTTTTGTGAGTGGTCGCTTCAGCTATAGTGTAGGCCTTGCCTTGTGTAGACGACATTAGACCCTTGCAAAATCCTAGTCATCAATAGGTCATAAAAGACTTCAAGCATTTACTTGATGCGGTCAATGACTTAACTAATTAACTTGTTTTGAATCTCAATTGTTTGCTCATGTTCTTATTAATGATCTATAATATTATAATTCAAGGTTTCTATAACAACAATGTGTAGTTTCACACTTATCAGAGAATAACTAACAACCTTTGACAAGCTGCTCACACAAGGAGCTGGGGATGAATGGTTTCCCCATAGATTGATACAAAGAAGAAGGAGCTTTGTCTAGTCCGGTCGAAGGTCAATAATGACGAGAGAATGTGAAAAGTTGGTCGCAGATGGAGCCAGAGGTCACTGAGTGAAGGGATTAAACTAGAATTGAAACTTAAACCTAAATAAAAACCCAAATTTTGAATAGAAATGTATGGGATGGGAGAATTCTGGCTTAGAGAGTTGAGAAAAATGTAGGCGAAGTATGTCTATGGAGGAGCACATATGCAATTTGATCGCAACAATGATGATTGGCATGGTTTAAATGTTACTAACTTGATATGGACATGCTATGAGGCTTTGGACCTTGAATTTTACTCCTTTCAACCACCTCTACATCATTGAAGGCTCGACTTCTAGACTTGACTTAACTATCATTTGAGAAGGTTTCACGAGAGTTTGGGTGGAGAAGAAGTTGTGAAATGAGCTGACGAATGGAAAAGAGGTTTTGATCATTTAAATAAGATTGGGATAAGTGACTAGATGGAGGTTTGACAATTGGCTATGGTTGTTGGGCTAACAACCTCATCCTCATGATATTTAGTTTTAAGTGGGACCATCGAAGTGAAGTGATGATTGTCCCAGAAAGTGGTGAGTTGAGCAACCTAGAAGGAGGGTGGTCAATTGACCCAATGAGGAAGTCATTAATGAGGTGCCTCCTCATCGGTAAAAGAAACATAGAAAAACCATAAATAATAAAATACATAATTATTTAAAAAATAAATTCAAATGAGAAAACTCAAAATATAATGCATACTTAATATGTGTCTCCACAATTTTTTAAAGAGCACTTTTGCTAACAATGACCACAAAATATAGTTATAATTTAAGTACCATATATTATAATTATAATTTGGAAAAAAATGGACTACCCCGTGTTAGCAATGTCAGCCCCAGGAGAACCATTCCTACAATAAATGTTATTGTAATAAATGATTTATTAATAAAAGTTATTGATTATTTTTCACTCCTTTTCTGAGATTGAATGAATGAATGCACTATAAGGTCCCTCTGTACAGTAAGGGTTATGTACCATGGCCAACTTGATGATCATACATCCATTGATTCATTGATTAAATCATAGAGGCTGATGCTTGGATGAATATCTAAGGAGTTAGATAGAGGACTCATCAAGCATCGTCAAATGATTGTTAAGTGATGATCTCCAGTCTGAGTAGGAGATGACAATCCTTTCTCATATGGCTGATATCTGACCGACCTCTTGATGCAGGTCCTCTGCATGGAAATAATGATTCGGAGGTGTCAAATTAGTTGAGTCAATGGGTTGACTTAACGAGGTCGAGATAACCAAAGACCTATGTTGAATGCTGTCACAACATAGGCTGCATCCTCTGACCAGAGACAGATGTATTGCTATATGTCTGAGTGTGTACATTTGGCAGACCAATAGGTTAATGACCTAACCAAGGTCTATACACCGACGAGCTAGTGTGCATGTAAGGACATATGAGTAGTACGATCTCTCAAAGGGATCACACATGTTCACTTATGAATCGGAAGGCATGAGCTCGCTCATGAGGTATTGGGACTGATCAAATTCCATGCATGGTCGTCATGCTTTGGAAGCATGACATGAATTTGAAGGTATGATATATGCTTTGGGAAAGCATATGATCTATACCAATTCTCAATGACCAAGATTGAGAAACTTAATGATCAAACCCTGAAGATGACAGTATAAAAGTGATCTATATTTTCAGGATGATCATAGGTCCTCCAGTATGCAGGATGTACAGGTATTGGGAATACATGAGGGTGATGTGATCATAGAAAGATTGTATAACCATCACGCTTCCATTCCGAGGGAGTGATGAAATGAGTTTGGATTTTAGCGACTCCTCTCAATAGAGAAGTGACCTAATCTTAGTCCATGTATTGGACATTGATCTGAATGTGATTCATATGCAATGAGAAGATTAGGTCTACGGTCTTGATTTGATCAAGTATTTGTGGGGGGTCCATGAGATCTGGATTTGAGATGTGATCTCAACATCCAAGTCACTATACGTGGAACAATACAATCGCCTTGTCCTTATCTCCAAGTATCTGCGGAGAAATCGCATTATTCTTGAAGGGGTTCAAGAATAATTCCATAGATCTAAGCATCAAAGAATTGATGATTGAATGTGATTTAATCATCCTGATGTGTGTGGAAATTATCCAATATAACTAAATATGATTTAAATATTATGGATAAGAATAATGTGGATAGTAATATCCAATTATTCGTAATATATTATAAATGTGATTTATGATGTATTAGAGAGAGCTAACTATAATTTATATTTGTTGATTAATTATTAATGTGTATTGGATACACATTGTGTAATTAATAGAAAATGTAAATTATATTTTGTTTTGGGTTGTGAATGTGATTCACAAATTTCCAGTGGTAAGATTGCAATATTCTCAAAATTAATTATGAATTATTTTGAAGAATAAATCACAACAAAAGTTGTTGGAATAAATAATGGAGATTTCCAAGGAGATATGCAATCTCATGAAATCTTATGAGATTGATCCCACTTGCAATCAAGTGGACGGCCACCATAACCAATATGGAAATTGGTGGCCGTCCACCATGATGAATGGGAATGCAATCTCCATGTTGGTTATTCTCCCTTATTTGATTGGTTAAATTTACGATTAATTTATATTTGATTTGTCAAATATATTTGAACTAAATTAAATCATAAGTTGTTGGTTTTTATCAACAACAATCTTGACCATTGGATTGACATAAATCAATCTCATCCATTGATTTTATATGTCACATGGATTGAGATCCATGGATCCCAAAACCCTATAAATATAGAGGCATACCATGCTCTCTAAGGCTATGATTTTGAAGCACATCTCTCTCTCTCTCTCTCATTCTACACGTCAGCCCTCCTCTTCTCTCTTTGGTGGCCGACCACCAAAAACCCTAGAGGAGATCTTCATCGTCGCATTCACCACCTCGCCGCCGCTTCGACGTCCTTTGGTTCTCTGTCTTCTTAGAGTGCTATGCTCACTAAGAAGATGTTCGATATCGTACGACGAGATCAGGAGTTCATCGTGCTTGGATCATCTTGTTGGATTGCGAAGATCATGCGATTCATCCCCGTACTCGCAAGCGTCTTCTCCGAAGATCAGACTTGAGACAGGAGATCTCTTTTCGTAGAGACTCGATTAACCATGCTTCAAGAGGTATTCCTTTATACTTGATGTGATTCTAGATGAAACGATCCGAGAATCGTTCTTGGATCATGTGGTTTCATCACATGAAAATTTTTTAAATTCCGCTACATAGAACAACTAGTGTGACTAGTCATTCTACGTCGTATTCGATACGACGACCACGCTTCCGTGATGCGCTTGAGGATAATACCATATCCTTCAAGTGGTATCAGAGCCTTAGGTCGAAGGTTTTGGATACGATCCGAAAATCTAGGACGACTTGGGTTCGTTCAGGTCGCGAAAG
Organism: Ottelia alismoides; assembly: GCA_037367405.1. Lineage (NCBI taxonomy): Eukaryota > Viridiplantae > Streptophyta > Magnoliopsida > Alismatales > Hydrocharitaceae > Ottelia > Ottelia alismoides. The sequence continues at coordinate 838,303 of JAZKJV010007294.1, forward strand.
TTTTTTGTCGCATTTGATTTTCGCACATATGTTTAGTGAATAAATTCGGCCCTATTTAAAATATTTAAAAACGAATTAATTACTTGGATTTTTTTCCCATTAAACAAGGAAACCATAGGATCTGAGTTTACGTAATTTGGATTCCGTTTACTCGAGATATGGTTGTTTTAATGAGCATGTCTTCACCGTTGCGGGAACTGCGAATCTTAACATGATTAATGAGTTAATTATTGTTTTGATATGCCTCGAAATGCGTGAAATATCACTTAAGTTCTGTCCTAAATCAAATTAGCAATCTTTTAAAATTGAGTTTGTCTAATTTGGATTTAAATGTATTGAGATATATTAATTTTAGTAAGTAGGGATCACTGCTGAAATTACAGTCATAATCGAGAACCATGTGATTGTCAATTAGTGAACTTAATTGTTAATTAATGAAGTAATTATGGAAATTATTTGAGAAATATTGGAAGATGATTATTTCCTTAATTGACTTGGCCTCATCCAATAAATTAATTAGATTTTATCTAGATCATAATTGGAAACACAATCATCAAACTCCTTGCTTGAATAGGATTGGGAATTTGTCTAGCAAATTTCTCATAGTAAAAAATGTTTTGATTATTACTATATGATATAATTTCGGTTGAAGAACCGATGATCATCTCAAGTACAAATTGATCTATTTGGCATTATCCTTTCCTGAGGTGGATATGGTGCCTAGTCGGGGAGCATTGGGGTAGCGGGTTGCAACGTATGTGGTCCGTCCCACTCTCATCAGGACAGACCATGACAACGCGTAGGGAGTCGATAATGCCAGAGAAATCAAGATGTATTTCTCTAATTATTAAAATTCGAATTAATATGTACTTTGAGATAATACCATATATATTCAAGTAAAACCATTGAGTTTGTTGATTAAATTGGATTGATAATTAATTTAATATGATTAAGTTAATTATATCCAATTGAAACACTCTATTATGAATAGAGTTGTTATTTCCCTTAGAAGAATTAATTATATGAATGTGATTCATATAATTTAATTAAAATTTGAATATGAGGTGGAGGATCACATAAGTGACATCCATGGTCTCCCGTCAAGGCGAAGGGTTTCGTCGCCAGATATTGTATGTAGGAGACGCATGTCTGAAGTGACAGCTCCTACATATGATCCATTTGGATCGGGCTCGTCGCTTCTCGAAAGAGTAAGGACGTATGCATAGTGACCCCAATATCGGATCCTCATATTATTGGGGCGATATTAGATTGCGCATAGCGAGTTGTATTCCTGTTGACAGTTGGTTCAATCAATGACGGGTCAACATCACCTTAGGGGTGGTGGGCCTAGATATTAAAGACCGAATTGAGAAATGCATGTTAGACTTGCAAGGCGGAATGTGTTCCCGCTTCTCTTTATTAGATTCATAGTTTCTCATATTATTGGGATATGACAAAGTTAAGGAGGAGATCCCAGTTCTTGCTTGAGATATATCGGTAAGTATATCTCTTACTCTGAAAGTGATTAAGGGAATAAACTTTCAAGGTTGACAGAGCAAGAACAATTCGATTTAAAATGCCTTAATCAAACATCATATATATGAATATATGATTATATATTCTAATATAGTGCATTCTTAATTTTAGAAAATGAAGTCCTTGAACGCACTTAGCAGGCTTTTTGAGGTCAACCAGTTGACCGGTTCAAATTACTCGGATTGGATCCATAATTCGGAGCTTATTCTCTCTGCTGAGCGCATAAGTTATGTGCTCACAGAAGACAAGCATGAAAGCCTTAAGTCGACGGAAGAAAAGGCATACAATGACAAGTATGATGAAGATCATGTCTTGGCTAGATGCTATATCCTGGGTTCTCTCTCTAATGTTCTTAAGAAGCAACATGTGGAGATGAGCAGATGTCGGGAAATAATGCAGAATATGAAAGATATGTTTGGTGATATTAATCGCACCCAGCGTTACAATATTATGAAAGAACTCATTCGCTGCAAGATGCAGGAAGGAACTTCGGTTCGAGAACATGTACTCAAAATATTTGGGTACTTGTCTGAACTGGAGACTCTTGGGGGCAAATATGGATGCAGACATGCAAGCTGATTTCATTCTACTGTCTTTTCCCAAGCCTTTCAATAATTTTGTGGTTTCATTCCATATGAACAAGTTGGACTTGTCGAACGTTGGTCTTCTTGCTGCATTAAAGTCTGCAGAAGATGTAATGAAGAAAGATGGTCCCACTGGCAGTGCAATGGTTGCATAGGTCAGAGGGAAGAGTGGTCGGAAGCAAGGTTCTCGGAAGGGCCCGGCCCAGAAGAGAAAGAAGAAGAGTCAAGGCATTGGCTCATCTTCTTGTGCATCCACACTGATAGCGTCGAAGAAATCCGACATCTGTCACCACTGCAAAAAGCCGGGGCACTGGAGGCGTAACTGCCCAGAATACCTGAAGTCGGCAGACAAAGGTAAAGCCCCAGCATGTATGAAATCTACTTTCATCATTGAAACTAGCTTTCTCGTTGGACTAGAAGGAAGCTGGGTTGTAGGTTCTGGTGCTTATGTTCATGTATGCAATTTATTGTATTTGTTTCAGGAAAATAGAAATCTTGAAGAAGGGGAGATAGTCATCCAGATGGGATCTGATGCAAGTGTTGCAGCAATCGCCGACGGGACTTGTTGACTATCATTATCTAGTGGTAGAGTCCTAGTACTTAAAGAGTGTCTTTATGTACCTGAAGTTAGATTGAATTTAATATCTGTATCTAAGCTAGTTAGAAGTGGATATTCATTCTTTTTCTGTAATAAATTAGTCATAAATCATTATGACGAATATATTGCAGATGATATTTTGACTTCTTGTGGACTCTGAATTGTGCATTGATGAGCATGTCATGAATGTTACAACCACTAATAAAAATACTAAAAGATCCAGGGAGAATAAAAATCATTCGAATATGATTTGGCATCAAAGGCTTGGTCATTTGTCTGTTGATAGGATCAACAGATTGATAAAGGATGGACCTTTAGATTTTCTACAGATTCAATCTTTACCTGCCTGTGAACATTGTATTCGAGGTAAAATGACTAGGATGCCTTTCTGTAACAAGGTCACAAGATGCGAAGGTATTATTGAGCTAATACATACCAATCTGTGTGGTCCCTTCAGTACCACGACTCGAAATGGATATCGATATTATTTGACATTTATTGATGACCATTCGCGATACGGGTTTGTCTTCCTATTACGTCATAATTCTGAAACCTTTGAAAAGTTCAAAGAGTTCAAGGCTTTGGTTGAGAACCAAACCGATAGGAAGATTAAACAGATTCGATCTGAGGTGGCGAGTACCTCTCAGATGAATTCAAGGAATATCTTAAGGAGAATGGAATTGTCTCCAATCTCACTCCTCCTGGAACTCCCCAACTTAATGGTATTGCTGAAAGACGCAATAGGACCATCATGGATATGGTACGTTCAATGATGAGTAAAGCACATTTACCACTTTGTTTATGGGGATATGCAATAGAGATTGCAATATATATTCTGAATAAGATTCCTAGCAAATCTGTACCTAAGACTCCTCATGAGCTCTGGTATGGAACCAAACCTAGTGTTAATCACTTGAGGGTTTGGGGTTGCTTGGTCCATGCGAAGAACGTGGATGCAAGTAAGCTAGAATCTCGCACTCGTGAGTGTTACTTCATCTGGTATGTTAGAGATGGTATTGGATATCAGCTCTATGACCCTGAGACCCAAAAGGTTTTGTTTCTAGAGATGTGAAATTTCTGGAGAATGATTTCTTTAAAGGTCAAGACAAAAATGAAGTAGAGGAACTCATTGAATTCCCTGAGGATTCTGAGCTTCCTAGACCAGAAACTGAAGAGATAAATAAAGATGAAACACCCATACCTCTTTGAAGGAGTTCGAGGGTGATTGCACCTCCTAAAAGGTATGGATTTCATGTGTCAAGTGAGACTGACATTGATCCTACTTCATTTGATGAAGCACTCACGGGCCATGACATGGATAGATGGATGCTAGCAATGAAGTTAGAAATTGACTCCATGCATAAGAATGGTGTATGGACCCTAAAGGATCCACCGAAAGGGGTAAAACCATTGCGTGTAAATGGATCTTCAAGAGAAAAACGGGACCTGATGGGAAAGTAGAGACTTTCAAGGCACGGCTTGTATCCAAGGGCTACACACAGAGAGAAGGCATTGACTACGATGAGACATTCTCTCATGTGGCTATGCTTAAATCCATTAGGACATTGCTAACCATAGCTGCATATCTTGGCTACGACATCTGGCAGATGGACGTCAAGACGACTTTCCTCAATGGATACCTCGAGGAGGATATCTACATGGGAGCAGCCACAGGGCTTCATAACTGAGGATGGCAAAGTATGCAAGCTGAAGAAATCCATCTATGGGCTCAAGCAAGCTTCTCGTAGCTGGAACATCAGATTTGACGAAACCATAAAGAGTTATGATTTTGTGCAGAATCCTGATGAACCTTGTGTGTACAAGAAGCTTAGTGGGAGCGTCATTGTGTTCATTCTGCTTTACGTAGATGACATCCTTATCATTGGGAATGATATAGGGATGATGACCAGTGTGAAGATTGGTTATCCTATACCTTTGAGATGAAAGATCTTGGAGAAGCCTCTTATCCCTTAGGAGTGAAGTTGTTCAGAAACTGAGAAAAGAGGATTTTGGGATTGTCACAATATGGATACATTAAGAAGATTCTTGAACGATTCTATATGGATAGTTCCAAGAAAGGATTCCCACCCTTAAGACATGGTATCCACTTATCTAAGGGGATGGCTCCTCAAACTGTTGAGGAAAAGAAAGTCTTGGCTGGATGTCCTTATGCATCAGCTGTAGGAAGCTTAATGTATGCCATGATGTGTACTAGGCCAGATATCTGCCATGCAGTGGGAGTGGTAAGTCGTTACCAATCCTGCTATGGAGAACAACAATGGAATGCAGTAAAGAACATATTCAAATATCTAAGACGGACGCAAGATTACATCTTGATCTATGGAGATGGTGATCTCCAAGTCTTGGGATATACAGATTCTGTCTTCCAATCGGATATTGATGATCGAAAGTCGACATCAGGGTTTGTATTCTTGTTGAATGGTGGTGTTGTGAGCTGGAGAAGCAAGAAGCAGGACACTACTGCAGATTCAACAACAGAAGCCGAGTATATTGCCGCATCGGATGCTGCAAAGGAGGCGGTGTGGTTGTGCAAGTTCATCCTGGAGCTTGACGTAGTTTCCTTTGATACTCCCATCCCATTACTCTGCGACAAAACGGGAGCCATGGCCCAGGCAAAGGAACCCAGATGGCATCAGAAGAGCAAGCACGTGGAAAGGAAATACCACATCATTCGGGAGATTCAAAAGCGTGGTGACATAATCATCACCAAGGTGGCCTCTGCCGGCAATGTTGCTGATCCTTTTTCCAAACCTCTGACACAGAAGCTTTTCAACCAGCATGTAATGAGTATGGGTTTAAGGATTGTTCCTGAATGGTTCTGAGGGCTAGTGGGAGATTGTTAGCAATGTGTGCTCTGGCAAACCATTCCTACAATAAATGTTATTGTAATAAATGATTTATCAATAAAAAATATTGATTATTTTTCACTCCCTTTTCTGAGATTGAATGAATGAATGCACTATAAGGTCCCTCTGTACAATATGGGTTATGCACCATGGCCAACTTGATGATCATACAGCTGTTGATTCATTGATTTGAATCATAGAGGTTGATGCTTGGATGAATATTTAAGGAGTTAGATAGAGGAATCATCAAGCATTATCAAATGATTGTTAAGTGATGATTTTCAGTTTGAGTATGAGATGACAATCCTTTCTCATATGGCTGATATCTGACCGACCTCTTGATGCCGGTCCTCTACAAGGGAATAGTGACTCGAAGGTGTCAGATTAGTTGAGTCAATGGGTTGACTTAACGAGATCGAGATAACCAAAGACCTATGTTGAATGTTGTCACAGCATAGGCATGCATCCTATGACCAGAGACAGATGTGTTGCTATATGTCTGAGTGTGTACATTTGGCAGACCAAAAGGCTGATGACCTAACCAAGGTCTATATGCCGGCGAGATGGTGTGCATGTAAGGACATATGAGTAGCACGATCTCTCAAAGGGATCATACAGGTTCACTTATGAACCAGAAGACATGAGCTCACTCATGAGGTATTGGGACTGATCAAATTCCATGCATGGTCGTCATGAGATTGATCCCACTTACAATCAAGTGGACGGCCACCATAACCAATATGGAAATTGGTGGTCGTCCACCATGATGAATGGAAATGCAATCTCCATGGTGGTTATTCTTCCTTATTTGATTGGTTTAATTTAGGATTGATTTATATTTGATTTGTCAAATATATTTGATCTAAATTAAATCATAATTTGTTGGTTTTTACCAATAACAATTTTGACCATTGTATTGAACATAAATCAATCTCATCCATTGATTTTTATATGTCCCATGGATTAAGATCTATGGATACCAAAACTCTATAAATAGAGAGGCATACCCTACCATTCTCTAAGGCTATGCTTTTGAAGCACATCTCTCTCTCTCTCATTCTACACATCAGCCCTCCTCTTCTCTCTTTGGTGGCCGACCACCAAAAACCCTAGAGGAGATCTTCTTCGTCACATTCGCCACCGTGTCGCCGCTTCGACGTTCTTCGGTTCTCCGTCTTCTTGGAGTGCTACGCTCACGAAGAAGACGTTTGATCTCGTACGATGAGATCAGTAGTTCATCGTGATTGGATCATCTTCTTGGATTTCGAGGATCACGCGGTTCATCCCCGCGCTCGCAAGCATTTTCTCTGACGACCAGACTTGAGACAAGAGGTCTCTTTTCGTAGAGACTCGATTGCACGCTTCAAGAGGTATTCCTTTATACTTGATGTGGTTCTAGATGAAACGATCTGAGAATCGTTCTTGGATCATGTGGTTTCATCACATGAAAATTTTTTAAATTCCGTTGCATAGAACAACTAGTGCGACTAGTCATTCTACGTTGTATTCGATACGACGATCACGCTTCGGTAATGCGCTTGAGGATAATACCATATCCTTCACCCCGCTCCTATTTTTCTATAATTTTTTTATTTTTTTTAAAATATCACCATGTATATTCATTTATATAACCTTACAATATACCATTTGAATTTCCTCAGAAACAGAGACTCGTATGCACTCCATCTAGAACAAGTAAATTTAACAGTCTAAACATTGGTGTAATGGACCTATTATTGATGGAGGTTATATGAGTCTCTATTTCTGACGAAATTCGATTGGTATATTGGAGAGATATATAGATGAATATACATGGTGATATTTTACAAGAAAAAACAAAATTTACACGAAAATGAAGCGGGGGCAGCCATGTTGGCTGCCTCGTGGTGGCAACCCCATTGAACCATTATAATTACTTGGAAATTACATAATTTTATTTATTATTTTGATATTTTTGTGTATACTTCATATGTTTAATTTTTTAAGTTATAAAATATAATAGATGTAAATAAATTTTATTTAGAATTTACTTGTGTTATTTGTACCTATATAGTTATAGTTTATAATTACAAGTATACTTGACCTATATTTTATTTATTTTATTTATTATATTTTTAAATATTAAATTTTGTCCATATTTTTATTATTAAATAAAATATCATGAAGATAACTTAAATTGAAAATGAAAAGAAGAGGTAGTATAACCACTTTACATAATTATTGGAAGATTGAATTATGATTGTACAATATACTATAATGACTAAAAAGCCAAATCAAACATATGCACTCATCTCGTCCTCAAAATATTTCAATTTATGTTAATTATTGAGGTGAGTAGGTCAATTTTGGAGTTTGTTTGGTCATAGTATGTGCTTTTGAATGTTGACAATTTGTGTTTTATATTCCTTAGTATGTGTGTGTATATGATAGTATCCATGAATGATTTTTTGAAAATTTTTATTAAAAATAAATAAATAATTAAGTTAAAAGGAATGGAAATGTACATAAAAGTTTGAAAGTCTATATATAATATATGCATGTACTCTTGGTTAGTTTGTATAAAATTTGTAGCTATTTTTGGGTACTTTCTTTATTTATCCTACGTACTATATCAAACAAGTCAGTCTAACTTAGTCTTTAGGTTATGGTCATAAATATATCTTACAACTATATTTTATTACCGATTTTCTGTTAATCTGTACCTATATGTGCAAATATACATCCTTATATCACTTTCTTTTAAATATATCTTACAACTATATCTTACTTTTTTATATAAGTCTCTACTTATATGTGCATGAAATATCATGAAACATGTCATAGCCATGATGGCATAGCCTCTTTCTAATCTTGATTTGTAACTATTATCATTCCATCTTATCCTTTCTTATATTTCTTTAGAGTCACTTCGACGAAACATTCAAAAAAGTGATTATTTCCACTGAAAAACTTAAAGGGGGCAGGAAGCATGCACCATGGGGTGTAGGAAACTCCTTGCACCCACCTTATTTTTCAATTGTTTTTTACTTTTTTTGAATTAAAAGTTGGGAAATTTACTTAATATGTTGAGGGGAATAAGTGTTTCAAGTTTCAAACAAAATAAACATTCCTAATATGTTCATCTAAAAGGGGTCAATTTTAGCAATTCTGAGACTGTTAAAATTTGGTAGTCTTGATGAATATGATAGAAGTCTCGAATTAAGTTGAATTTGGAATTACAATATGGTGATACATGATAATTTAAATCCCCCAAGATTTCATTTTAAAAAATCAAAAAACAATGAAAAATTAGGCCTGATGTAAGGAGTTTCCTGCACCCTCCTGTGTAGGGTCCTTTTTCCCAAACTTAAATTCATTAACATAAGTTTGGATTCAGTGAGATGTCTTGACACATGAATTTTCTAGGAATATTTCAGATTTTTTGCTATTTTGTTGAATTTTTAAATTGTTAGGGGCATGGATATAATTTTTAAGAAACTTAAGGGGATTGAATGTATATAATATTTAAATAAAGAGTATAATTGTACTTATTGAAAATCATCTAAACCAAAGTGAAAATTTTCCAGACTTAATTGTTTAATGGGCTAAATCAATAAAACTAAATAGAACTATAAAATTATAGAATGGTCCATGGAGGAATAAAATGCAAATTAGTATAAATTAAATAAAAAATATACAAATTTTCATAATATAAATATTGAAATTGGAAAAATTACATAAAATAACGTAGAGTTTTAACTAATTGAAAAAGGTCTAAAATGCTTAAAAACCTAAAAAAGACTGAAATTACAAAGGGGACTCTAGACCCCCTTCTTCAAGCGGTGGTAGTGATGCGAAGAGGCAGAGGTGCTGCACGACTATCACCCTCTTGAAGGACGCAAAGGAGAGGTGGGGCAAAGCCCATATTGGATATTGGGTTGTTCAGCCACCCGCATCGGCAGAGCTTGATGGCCAGAGGAGGGACTAGCGTGTGGAGAAGCTTGCGGGGAGGAGATCGTGGTTGGCGAGAGAAAGAGGGGGTGGCAATGGGTCTAGGACCCGCTGGTCCTAGTGTGGGTTCTTCTGTCTTGGAGGAGGAGAGGAGCTTCAAGCTCTCTCAATGGGTCTTCCCTTTTGGTTGTCCTCATTCCTCTGTATAGTTAGCGAGAGAGGAGGAGGCGTGGTATTTGGTGGAAGGGGAGACAATGCAACAACTGCGAGGGAGGTGAGGTAGTGTGGGAGAGGAGGATGCGATGAGTGTATCCATTGCAATGGCAGAAGGGGAAACAACACCCGCCCCTTAGTTTGGGGAAGATGGGGGCTGACGTTAGCCCCTGAATGCTGACATCAGCACCTCCTTTTTAAATTTTTTCCTATTGTTTACATTAAAATGGGATGGACTTTTGAGACATTGCGGACTCCAAATGAAATAAAAAATTTAAAACATTGAATGTGACTAAAACTTAAAAAATAAAAATAACCTGTTAGTAATTAAATACATTAATTTATAAATACAATAAGAGGAAGCGAAAATTTTTTAAAAGTATCCTTAATTTTATTATTTTATTTCTTTTCAACTTTTCATTATTTTCTATTTTTTATCGATTTTTAAATACAGAAAATGAAAAGTGAAATTATGCACAAAATGAGGTAGAAATGCAACAAATTAGATCTAGATTTTATTTAATTTGGGTACGCTAACATGATGAATTAGTGATTCATCGTACCCCTACACTTAAATCTTGCTAGTCCTAAGCTAGACATTGATTTGCCAAGAGAAATAGAAAATGATTAGAGAATGCACAAGGAGGGTTTTCAGCATGCTAACCCACAAAGTATTAAGATTTTAAGTCAATATTCAACAAATAATAAACCTAGACTGATTTGACCTTTAGATTATTAATGTGTTCAAACTCCTTTTAGATTTTAGTATTCAATTTGATAGTCTTCAAGTTCTATCAATTTCAGTTGGTTATATTTTTAGGTCAAGTCAGATCATCTTGATTAATAGATATTCTCTTTATAATTAAGTTGATTTTAAACTATATGTGAAGATTATAGTTTCCTAATTTACAAGACAAATATATTGTATAACCTTAAGCAAGGTACCAGAATATTTATAAAATCTAAAGCCTCTATTCTTTCTAAGTCTTAGCACATTCTCCTTTAACCTGGATCTGTCATCAAGAGAAGATGGGTGCAACTTGTAGAGAACTTAGATTTTCTGGGGTTTTCCATAGACCGCTTCGGTCCATTTCTCTCATTTTTTGTGTAGAATATAACCCTAGATCTCTTTGGCCTCTTTTAAACTAGTAGCAACATTAGTCTATTACTTGGCTTATTTGGTATAGTCAGATTACTTGAGTAGAATTTTCTTGAGTAGATATTTGCTTTGCGATTGCATTTTTAGAACATGCATCCTTTATTGTACCTACTTATTTATAGGATTTTTTGGCATTGGGTATCAATAGTGTACATGTATAAAATGTGACTTTCATATACATGTACAAGGCAAGTTTACTGATAGACCCCGACTTATAGAGAATAAGTGGTTCATGAACATAGGTCATTGAAATTTTCTTAACAAGAGATTCATAGTCACTCCCTCCCCTTGCTAGATATTGAAACCGTCCCTTGTAAAAGCAAACTAAGTTGAACTAAGATATAAAGTTCATTTAGTTTAATAACCAATCAAGAGTAAAAGAGTGATATAGTCATCAAGATGATGTATTTAGACAGATATTTCGATCATCGCATAAAATAAGTGGAGCTAAAAGCATTAAGTCCAAAACAAACCTGAAGAACTAGAATACTCAGACCTAGTGAAGTCCTATGAAAATAAATGGATTAAGGTCTTATTGGTTTAAGTCTAAAATTTGTAAAACTAGGCTTCAAAACCCAACAAGTTATGAGAAAACTAGGAAAATATTTTCGGAGTTATAAAAAATTTCACTTTTAAAAATTGAGATTGTTTGCCATTTTTATGTGATTTTTGGTATATGCAAATGTTTTCGGTATTTTTATAAAACGCGCAAAAAATATGGAAAATATTTTAAAAAAATAATTTCTTTTTGAATTTTTATGATTTTTTTTGAATAATAATGCAATAATATTTTTGGTTTTTTTAAAAATAAAAGCATTGTAAATCAAGTGGAATGCATGAATTGAAATGGATTTTTGAATGTGATAAAATAAAAATGACATGCATGAAATGTGATACACCCCCATGCTTAGCTAGAGCCATGTCCCCATTGTGATAGAAGAGTGGAAAAATGTAGGATAGTAGAAGAAAGAGGGGCAAGATGCAATAAAGGAATGATATTTTTTGTTGTTTTCCATTAATTTTAACCCATTTTTTATTTATTTTTATGAGATTCCCCACACTTATTCAAAACAAAAAATGAGAAGAAAAAAATAAAAGTACGTGAAAGATAATTGTGGGATGTGTCCCACGATGTTTGCTAGTTTTATTGCCCCCAGTCGGACTCCATGGTTAGGAATACTTTGTGTGTCAAGTATGCATGACATCTATATTTAGAAAATCGTTATGATGCGTAAAACATAACTCAGGGGATTTTGGAGGTGATGAAGCCGATCTTGTGAAGCTCGGATGGGTGGGTGATACTAGTAGGATAATGCACATAGTGCGTGATGGTATCATAATGATGAAAGAGAAAGTCAATCCAAGTAATGTTGTTGAGAAGGATTGAATCGATTGTGAAAAACTATCTCTGATTGTTGTTTGGGAGAGTGATATGGATGAAAGAGATTCAAAGACTGGTCAATCATTTATCGAGGAGTGATATAAAAAACTATCGCTGCATTCTAGTAGGTCAAAAGTCAATCCAATAGTCGAGGCATAGGAATGATCATTGTTAAAATCATGCTTCTCAAACATATTTGATAAATTCACTTTATTACCACTAGCGTAAGTATCATGCTCGTCTCAAAAATCAAAGATTTGCTCATACATCTTTAAATCCGAGGGTGGGTGTGTTCTTGTTTAACCAGATTCAATAGTTTATCATGCTTATGTCTAAGAGGTGTATCCTTGATATAATTCATTGTAATTTGTATCTTTGCTAGAGACATCAATTTCAATCGACCAGTAAGATGGTTTTTTCCATGGTAGAATCAATGTGGTAGTTGATCGTTCATCCTCAATTTTATTGAGGAGCTCTTCATTTTTAATCCAAAAATTATCAACAGATAAAGAGTCATATTGATCAAAAATCAAGGTAATATCAGAGGATGCACTTAGAGAGTGAAGGTCAAACAAGATTGGTTATCTTCACTGGAGGTTATGGGACTGGATTGGGAAATTATGCGATTGTCCCTCAGAGAGAGAGAGAGAGAGTCATCAGGGAGGACTCCGACATCTGATTGAGGGTAATAGGTAGCATATGTTGTGGTAACTCAATCTCAATTTTCCTCTCTTGCTCAAAATTATCATCGCGCTCATAATCAAATTCAATTTCATCATCGTATTCATCATTATGTCCATCATCATTTCATGTTCTTCCTCATATTCAAATTTAAGCTCAAATTGATTTTCAACCTCATCATCATATTCGATTTCATCATTCTCAAAATCACTTTTAATTTCATTGTGAAATTCATTCCACTTCATCATCATTACTATTTTGAGATTCATCTTCAAAATTCATCATCCATTAACCACAATACAAGTTTGAGGTCAAAAATTGGTACTCAACTCGAAAATTACAATTTCATCAGATGGAGGAGGGTTCTTGACATGAGTCTCATAAAAATCATGAGATTCATCACAATCACCATTAAGTTTAGCCTCTACATTAACCTCAAGACCATCGGTTATCATAGGACATTCGAGACAATCATCAGAACTTTCATAATTGACATCCTTGTTTATGACAAAAGGTTCAGGTTTTATCTATTGATAAATGGAAATCTCAAATAAAATTAAATATGAACATTGTGGCAATGGGATCATTACTTGACAATTGTATAAATATTACTGAACATGTGATATAAGATATAGATATATACATTACTGAATACTCAACAAAAATTTTCTTGAGAACTGTATATATATTACTTGAGTATTGTCTCTAAATTACTGAAGTCTATTCAAAGTAATAATACATATGGAGGTTACTGACCATTTGTTATGATTTTATAGACTTCACAACAAGCCCTTACTTGACCAGTGTATACTTGACCAGTGTATACATATTACTGATTTCTGTACCATATAATAAATTGGATATAAATTACTAACCGTTATTTGGATATTACTGATCTCGCAACAACCATTTACCTGACTATTGTGTGTGTGTCTATGGGTTAAATGGGGATGCCCCCTGGGAGTAGCCAATTTGGCTACTCCCACCCCTATTTTTCCCTCATTTTTTATTTCTTTGGAAAATAAAAATTTGTAAATTCATCATTATATCCCTCTAACATTATATTAAAATTTCATCAGAAACAGAGACTCCTACGGCCTCCATCCAAACAGGGTCGATTTAAAAAATCCTGCGACCGTTAAAAAAATGACGTCTGGATGGAGGGCCTAAGAGTCTCTATTTCTGACGAAATTTCATTATAATGTTAGAGGGATATAATAATGAATATACAATTTTTTATTTTCCAAAGAAATAAAAAAATGAGGGAAAAATAGGGGTGGGAGTAGCCAGATTGGCTATTCCTAAGGGCAGCCCCATTTTACCCTATATATATATAGGGGGCCCTTCTAATGAGGTGAGTCTTTCCTGAAATTCAGAAAGCCACTACCAAATTTGTAAATTACGTAACAATTTTGTAAATTTAAACTACATATTGTAAAATACTGACCATTATACAGTTATGTAAAATATATCATCCATATTGTAACAAACTTTTAATGTCAAATATAGTAATATTTTCGTAAATTTTTCATGATATACATATTCTATTAATATTTAATATTAAATTTATGGAGTTAGATTGTGTAAAATAAATAGAATAAATGCTTAAATTGACGTGGCTTTCCATGCATCCAGGAAAGGTGCACCTCATTTGAAATATTTCCTATATATATATATATATATATATATATATATATATATATAGGTTAATGGGGCTGCCCCTAGGGAGTAGCCAACGTGGCTACTCCCACCCCCGTTTTCCCCCAAAAATTTTTATTTTTTCGAAAAATAAAATTTCTATATTCATAACTATATCCCTCTAACATTTTTTCAAAATTTCGTCAGAAACAGAGACTCCTACAGCCTCCATCCAAACATGGTTGATTTAAAAAATCCTGCGACCGTTAAAAAAATGACGTCTGGATGGAGGGCTTAGGAGTCTCTGTTTCTGACGAAATTTTAATAGAATGTTGGAGGGATATAGTGATGAATATACAAATTTTTATTTTCCAATGAAATGAAAAAATGAGGGAAAAATAGGGGTGGGAGTAGCCAAGTTGGCTACTCCCAGGGGGCATCCCCATTTTACCCATATATATATAGGGTTTGGGGACCCTGAGCCCATGCGCAGGCAGCCCCCTGCACTCTCAATTTGTATCGTTCGTTTCCATTCCATCCAACGGCTTCCACAAACCTTCGGTTGCCCCTCTGGCAGAAAGAGAAAACCCCTCGTATCCAACCCCCCACATCTCCCTCTCTCGATCAACCTCCTATCCAATCCCAAACCTTGCGCTGCGGCAGTGCGACCTACCAGCCGTGGGGCTCCATCTTCTCAAGCCGTCCTGATCTCGCACTGTAGCAGCTCGGCTTCGGCTCCACCTGCACGAGCCCTCCTTATCCTACACCGCAACAGGTTTATCATCGCGCCCTCGCATTGCAGGGCCTCATCTCCCCGACCCTTACGTCGCAAGCCTCCTCATTGTGGAGCTCCACCCGCTCGACCTGCCCCGCTCTCGCACCACAGCATCTCAGGGACCCTTGCATCGAAGCAACTTAGGCTCGCTGCCCTTTCTAACTGCATCTGCTCTAGATTTGGTTAGGGTGTGTAATTTTTTTATGTAGTGTGAGTAGTGGCAATCCTATATCATTGACTTTATTGTATGTATGGAGCATGTTTTCTTATTGGTATATATTTTTCTATCTCCTTTGCAATCAAAGATGAATGATCTTCCAATTCTGTATCTCTTGATTAAAAGGTGAAGTGAGAGTTTTTTCTGCTTGCAGTTCTGTATGTAATAAGCATTGATATGTAAGGTAGATTGGGGACCAATGGGGATTTTAATGTGACTTGGAATCCATGAAGTTATATGACGGGCATATACATCTTTTGTTGTCAAGGACAAATCAAATATGATGGACATATTCCCATAGTAGAGCATGTTTTCTATATGGTGGATTACCAGTACCAAAGTATATTACTGCTTTAGGTTCATGCTAATCCACTTGAAAATGGCATGTGTGGTTTAAAGCTTTAGTGTACTGCCCAATTTGTCTAGACAGAAAAATAAACCATGATCCCGCACTACAGCGTGCCCTTGCATTGCAGCACCACAAGTTGTCCCAACCTTCACGTTGCAGCAGCTCGACCTCCCATCACAGCAGCTAGGGGACCCTTGCACCGAACCAACCGCATCTGCTCCAGATCAGCATGGGTGTGTAATGTTGTTTTTCATGGATAATGTTAGTAGTAAAATCCAGTTGGATTTAAAAGGTATGGTTACGATGGAAAGATTGTGATTAACATGAGGTTCACTGTGACTTGTATTGGTATAGTTACTCAGTGGATTAGGAAAACAAATGAAGTATGTATTGTTGTGCGAGAAATGGATGCTTTTAGATTTGTTATAGTGAGTTTATGAATTTGTGGCTACTGAGTTTATTGGGTTAAATATAGTACTGTTGTCTGATTTATTGTAGATGACTTATTACATCTACAAAATTCATATATGCCTCTCTTAATTGTTGTAATTTGGCAAATGATAGAAAAAGTGAAGGCGATACATATTAGTAATTACTAGAGCTATGTATTATGCTAAAAGGATTTTTTGGTATTCAGCTCAAGTGAACGACTGTCCAGGTCTCAACATATATATCTCAGTCTCGCAGCTCCTTTGAAAAGCTTATCCCTTTTAAGGATGCCATCATGCCGACGAGACCCCTTTGACATGCGGAGAGCTGTGGCTTGCTTCCCAGTACGAGATTCTATTTTCTCTGCCTTCACTATGACCAGATTATGAGACCTTGTAGATCCCTCAAACCTTATTTGTACAAAGAGCAAAAACTAAGTTTATTGTTTCACATGTAACTCTATTGGTGAATGTATGTATGTTTAGCCCTTCTTAGGTGGAGATGAACTTTGATGGGAGCATATTGTTGAATGTATGTGTTACCCTTTTGTTCAGAGTTATTTTGCAGTAAGCCCATAGCTTTGTGGTGATATTTAGAATTGCATTGCTATAAAATGTTGTCCTGTCCACATTAGATCACATGCAAAATAAATGTTGGTCACATCGAACCATAGATTCAAAGTAAATGACAATCACACATAAGTAAATGACTGTCATGCAGATTCAAAGTATATAACATATCATTGGGGTACATGTGCAATGATATAACATATCATTGGGGTACATATGCAATGGAGTTCAACTATCCAACAAAAGAACAACAACAAGGAAAACAACAAAAAATGTGGTCTCACTATCATCATTTGCCCAACAGAATCAACACAAATAGTTGTCGTAAACTGTCTTAAACTGCACAAAAAGAAGCAACCATGTGTTAATCTGTGTTTTGTTGATGGAAATATCAAGGAAATGGCTTCATGCATCGTTGGATCTTGATTAGTAATGATTCCAATAGGCATCTTCCCATGCATACAATGCAACCATGTGTTGAATAATCAAACAAAGGTTTCTGTACTTTCATCTGCAAGTAGACCACATCCAAACAAAGTGGATTATCTATGATTATTTATGCATGTAAAGGGTGTAAAAGACATTAGAAATTTGTTCGTTCTATATGTGGTGTCAAAGACCAAAACATCATCAAAATGCATGTAAAAAGATCAGGACCGTGCATCAACCCAGAAAACACTTCTAACTGTCATATCATCATCAACTTGTAATATAAAAAAGAAGTCACTATCCACTACCATTTTGGCTTCAAAACATCTCACAATAACCATGCACTCCCGACCAAGATTATTTTTTCGATTGAATTTAATTTGATCTTTACAAACTTGACTGGTAACATTTTCTCACTAGATGTACTCAAAACACTGGAAATCTTGGATGCACCTAAGCCACAATAGTGCAATGTGTCAATGAGTCCTCTTGCGCAAGATGAAATTTCCTTATGTGATCTCAACCTTTGTACTTTTGATGGACTTGTCAAACCATGGCTATATACTTCATGCAATTTCCGCACCACCCAATTCCCTTCATCATTCATCGATAAAAAAAATGTGAGCATTACACCCTTCTTTGGTTTCACGCCTACGCTTAACCTTTTCGTCACTCCTCTCTTTTGTCCTTCAAATCTTTAAAACCTTTTCATTGCAAACGACGCAATTTATTTTTGTGTATAGAGAAGCCCAATCTTCGTGCATAAGAATTGTAAAATTTGATCACATCTGCATCGGAACTAAACTCCATGCCTATGATGCTTCATCAATGATATCATGAGTCATTTCCCCTAAGATTTCATCACCGACCGACATCGCACCTAAAATATATCATCAAATGAGAAGATACTACACAAAACATTCACAAATGGAATCCAAAATCTGCAAAATAGAATATCATTCAGATGTAATCACTGAAAAATAAATGTCATTCGAAATATAATGAGTATGCTTCATGTAATGCAAGGGTATATTTTCTGTCTAGACAATCGGGCAGTGCACTATAACTTTAAGCCACACATGCCATTTTCAAGTGGATTAGCATGAACCTAAAGCAGTAATATACTTTGGTACTGGTAATCCACCATATAGAAAACACGCTTTATGATGGGAATGTGTCCATCATATTCGATTTGGCCTTGACAATAAAAGATGTATATGTCCATCATATAACTTCATGGATTCCTAGTCACATTAAAATCCCCATTGTTCGTCAAATCTACTTCACATATCAATGCTTATTACATACAGAACTGCAAGTAAAAAAAGTCTCACTTCACCTTTTAATCAAGTAATACAAAACTGGAAGATCGTTCATCTTTGATTGCAAAGGAGATAGAGAAATAGATACCATTAAGAAAACATGCTCCATACATATAATATAGTCAATGATATAGAATTGCCACTACTCACATTACATAAAAAAATTTACACACCCTAAGCAAATCTGGAGCAGATGTAGTGAGAAAGGGCAGTGAGCCTAAGTTGTTTTGATGCAAAGGTCCTTAGATGCTGTGGTGCGGGACCAGGGCAGGTCGAGCAGTTGGAGCCCCATACCTCGGAGGTCGAGCTGCTGCGGCGCAAGGGTCGGGGAGACAAGGCCCTGCAATGCGAGGGCGCGATGATAAACCTGTTGCGGTGTAGGATAAGGAGGGCTCGTGCAGGTGGAGCCGAGGCCGAGCTGCTACAGTGCGAGATCAGGACGGCTTGAGAAGATGGAGCCCCACGGCTGGTAGGTCGCACTGCCGCAGCGCAAGGTTTGGGATTGGATAGGAGGTTGATCGAGAGAGGGAGATGTGGGGGGTTGGATACGAGGGGTTTTCTCTTTCTGGCAGAGGGGCAACTGAAGGTTTGCGGAAGCCGTTGGATGGAATGGAAACTAACGATACAGATTGAGGGTGCAGGGGGCTGCCTGCACATGGGCTCAGGGTCCCCAAACCCATATATATATATATATATATATACATATATATATATATGAGGAAAATGGGGCTGCCCCCTAGGGGGAGCTAACTTAGCTCCACCGGCCCTATTTTCTTCAAATTTTTTTATTTTTTTGATTTTTTTTTCCGTGAATATTCATCACTATATCCCTATATTATGTCATAAAAATTTCGTGAGAAACAGAGACTCCTACGGCCTCCATCCAGACAGTCATTTTTTTAACGGTAACAGGATTTTTTAAATCGACCCCGTTTGGATGGAGGTCGTACGAGTCTCTGTTTCGCATGAAATTTGAATGACATAATATATGGATTTAATAATGAATTTACACGGTTTTAGATTTCAAAAAAATATAAACATTTTGTGAAAAAAGGGTGGGGGGAGCTAAGTTAGCTCCCCCTAGGGGGCATACACATTTTACCCTATATATATATAGATATATATTACTGACCTAAATATTTGGATCTCGATTTTCTGCTAGAAATCATTGATTCGAACGTTTTCTTTCCAAAATGGTCTTCCTTTTTTAGGATACCAAATAATTGGAATATCATTTATTGTTAAATCGCTTTGCATTTTAATATCCTTCCAAAAATGATATCTTCGAAATAGGTAACCATACAATTGGTAATACACGTGTGTGTCCTACAAATGATGCTCACCGAAATACTAATGGGCCATGTGCGCATTGGATAAAAATCATATATATATATATATATATGAGGTAAATGGGGCGGCCCCCAGGGAGTAGCCAACTTGGCTACTCCCACCCCTATTTTTCCCTCAATTTTTTATTTTTTTGGAAAATAAAATTTTGTATATTCATCATTATATCCCTCTCACATTCTGTTAAAATTTCGTCAGAAACAGAGACTCCTACGGCCTCCATCCAAACATGGTCGATTTAAAAAATCCTGCGACTGTTAAAAAAATGACGTCTGGATGGAGGGCTTAGCAGTCTCTGTTTCTGACGAAATTTTAATAGAATGTGAGAGGGATATAATGATGAATATATAAATTTTTATTTTACAAAAAAATAAAAAATGAGGTAAAAATAGGGGTGGGAGTAACCAAGTTGTCTACTCCCTGGGGGCAGCCCCATTTTACCCATAATATATATATATATAGAGAGAGAGAGAGAGGAGAGAGAGATAGAGAGAGAGAGAAGGGATCCTACTCCATGGAGTAGGTAACTTACCTACTCCATTTTCTTCTTTTTCAAAATTTTTTTATTTTTTTGAAAAATGCTTCCATGAATTTTCATAACTATATCCCTCTAATATGTCATTCAAATTTCGTCAGAAAGAGAGACTCCTACAGCCTCCATCCAGACAGTCATTTTTTAACGGTCTCAGATTTGCTGTATTTTTTGCGTTCTGGATGGAGGCCGTAGAAGTCTCTGTTTCTGACGAAATTTGAATGACATATTAGAGGGATATAATTATGAAAATCCATGAAGCATTTTTCAAAAAAAAAATAAACTTTTGAAAAAAAGAGAGTGGAGTAGGTAAGTTACCTACTCCATGGAGTAGGATCCCCTTCCTCATATATATATATATATATATATATATATATATATATATATATATATATTATGGGTAAAATGGGGCTGCCCCAGGGAGTAGCCAACTTGGCTACTCCCACCCCTATTTTTCCCTTATTTTTTATTTCTTTGGAAAATAAAAATTTGTATATTCATCACTATATCCCTCTAACATTCTATTAAAACTTCGTCAGAAACAGAGACTCCTAGGCCCTCCATCCAGACGTCATTTTTTTTAACGATCGCAGTATTTTTTAAATCGACCCTGTTTGGATGGAGGCCGTAGGAGTGTCTGTTTCTGACGAAATTTTAATAGAATGTTAGAGGGATATAATGATGAATTTACAAATTTTTATTTTCCAAAAAAATAAAAAAATGAAGGGAAAATAGGGGTGGGAGTAGCCAAGTTGGCTACTCCCAGGGGGCAGCCTCATTTAACCCATATACATACATACATACATACATATACATACATACATATATATATATACACACACATATATATATATATATATCTATGTATGTATGTATGTATGAGTAAAGGGATCCTACTTCATGGAGTAGGTAAATTACATACTTCATTTTCTCTTTTTTTTCCACTTTTTTTATTTTTTTGAAAAACGCTTTCATAGATTTTCATAACTGTATCGATCTATTTTGTCATTCAAATTTTGTTTGAAATATAGACTCCTATGCCCTCCATCCAGAACATGTAAATTGCAACAAATCTAAGATCGTTAAAATTATCTGTTCTAGATGGAGGGCATAAGAGTCTCTATTTCTGATGAAATTTGAATGACATATTAGAGGGATACATTTATGAAAATCCATGGAAATATTTTTAAAAAAAATAAAAAAGTGGAAAAAAAGATGGAGTGGGGTACCTTTCATCTCTCTCTCTCTCTCTCTCTCCGTGAAGTTGGTAACTTATCCATTGAAGTAAAAAAAAGAAAATGGAGTAGGTAAGTTACCTACTCTATTGAGTAGGATCCCTTTTTTTATACACACACACACACACATACATACATACATACATACATACATACATACATACATACATGAGGTTAATGGGGTTGCCCCTTTGGGGCAGTGATGAATCCCCATTTATCACTCTTTATTCCTTTGTTTTAGCTCGAAATCTTGACAAAATACCACGTAAATACCTGTAAATACAATAATTTGTCAAAAATACATGCATCATGTAAATAACCATAATTAGCATGTTTTTGCACAAAAATAAAGGAATAAAGAAATAAAAGAAAAAGAGGAAAATATTTACAATAAATATTGAGTGACCTAATCTCAAGGGATGGCTCAACATGGGCCTGACTGCAAAATAAAATAAGTAGAGAGAGATAGGGTGACTCAACATGGTATAAATATCCCTCTATGTGTAAATAATTTATTTTCTAAAAATAAAAATCTATGTGTCTCTCCACACCTTGTACATATTTATAAAAATAAAATAAAAATCAGAAAAATATAAATAAAAAGAAAAACAATAAAATTCATTTCCCACCTTGTATATATACCATGTACATATGTATATAGATCTAATTATTTAACTAATGTAAATAAATCATAAAAATAAAAATATCTTTTTATTCCAAATTTTATGTTATAAATAAATAAAATATAAAATTGGAATAATTGTAAAAAAATAAACAATTAAAAATAAAAATAAAAAATACATATGTAAATATACATGTATATAATAATAATATAATGTAAATACCTAATTTATTTTTCAAAAAAATAAATAAAAATCACTAAAAATACTTTGAAAATAATTAAACATTTTTTATATTGAAAATAATTTCAAATAAAATCATTTACTATTTTAAAATGAATTTTTAATAATTTACCAATGGAATTTTTCCAGTAGTCCACGGGGGATTGTTGACCCCCGGTCAACTCTCCCCCACGGACCTCTTCTAGGCGGATCGAGTTTTTGACCCGCTCCAAATTTTCCCAACTTGATCCGCCTCCCATTTCCTAAAACCCCGAGCCCCGATTATCATCGATTGATCCAAGACCCTCGCCCGGGGATCTGCCTAGGGATCCGAGCTCCGATTCACTTGCCCGACCTCTATCTTGCCGGACCCCTATCAGTATAAAACATCACCTCCGCCACACTTTCACGCTATCTTTTGGCCATCGCCTTCATCTCCTGGGACCTCCATTCTGCTTCCCTGAGTGACAGCTTGTGAGGGAAAGTGTCACAGCGAGGATTCAAGGCCTGCAGCCTTAGGACCGGTGAGCCCATCGTCGTGCTCCGCCGCGAGTGAGCCAGAGCCTCTAGAAGCGTTGTTCCATCGAGGCGAAGACCCTAGGAGGAGCAGCACCTCCATCATAGACACCTCTGATCGCCACGTAACCCCTTTCGTCCTTAGATTTAGTCCATTTCCCAAATTCGCGTTCTGCGCCGCCGGCCTTCGATGGCCATTTCACTTAGCTCCGATCACCCATTCGATCATCCGACCCCGGATTCACCTTCACGCGACCTCGCTCCACATTCTCCGCACCTCCGATCACCCTGACTCGCCTCGGAGCAGGATCTTCGCTCTTCTCCGTCGTCGCCTCGCCGGAGAGCACCGCCCCACCTCACACGGTCGCCCCCTTCGCACATAACTGGGTCGAGGCACTTTGCGCTCGACCCAGCTCTTTTCCTGTGCAGATAGAATCAAAGAAGGACCTCATCTGGGGGTCCAACAGCTGAGGCACAAAAGCTCCGCCCCTTCATCGTCGCCGAGGACCTTCAGGCGTCCTTAGCCTCATCGGAGCCACCCATTAGCTTCGGACGACCGAGACCTTCATTTCCCTGCTTCGAGCAGCACTAGAGGAGCCCTCCACGGCGTGTACTGGGCCAGCGAAGTTCACCGGCGTCGTGTTCTTCCAGGACCCTCCTCCGCCGTCCGATCGAGCCCCTCTGCCAGTGCTGATCTCCACCATCCGTTCGAGGGAGGCTCATAGACGTCCGATCCATCTGGGATCTAATCAGGGACGTCCATCGCTGAAGAGGCGTCCACTACTCTCCATCGTCTGATCGTACACGTGGCGTCATCTCCAGCCGTAGATCATAATAAAGGGGTAATTTCACTTAGGCCCCTGTCCTTTTGGCATTTATAGTTTAGTCTTGTAAATATTTTTCGTAGTTGTTTTTATTTTGGAATATTTGCACCTTAGACCTTGTTGTTTGTTTTATTTGCATTTTAATCCCTGCATGGGTGAGACATGTGCTTCGACACATGAGTTTTTGGACAAATTGCATGTATGGCTTGGGTTTTATGCCATGTTATGAAATGAAGTTTTAGTTTTAATATTTGCATTTATACCCTGTGCGTGGATTTAATTATTTATGTACTGATTGTCTGTGAAATTTACACTTTAAACCTTAAGGCTTTCGCAAATGTTACAGTTTAGCCCTCCGAACTATGTTTTCTTGCAAATAGGTCCCTGCGTGTTGTAGCTCTCTTATTGTTTGAATAAAATATCAAATAAACTCCAAATCAAGTGGAATTTGGATACGTGGCCCCTACCACTATGTAAAAATTTCACTAGATTTTTGTGACATTTTCTTTGCTTTTTATTATTTTTAAAAATTCAAAAACCTTCATTTTTGTTACTGGTTGGAAAAGAAAATCAAAGAAAAATATAAAAACTTTTCTAAAAATTCTAAAAAATTAGGGATTGTTTATTGTGTTGTTTTTAAGCTTCTATCCAATTTATGTGTCATTTGGATTTGTAAAACTCCTTAAAAATCACAAAACCCTAAAAATCTTATAAAAATTATTAAAAATTCTATAAAATTCAAAAAATGCAAACTCTTTTTCTGTAGCTTAGTTTGTGTACCTAGTTTTCATAAAAATTATCTCCAGATTTTTATAGCCATTATATATTTTTAATTGGCCTTTCAAGTTTGGCTGCACATTGATCCACTGTTTTCCCCTTTCTTGATTTTTATAAAATCAACTAAAAAAATGAAAAATTCTGAAAAAATCACCACAAACACTTAAAAATATAAACAACACAAAAATAATTTTGTTTGAATTTTTTGGGAATTTTTTGGTATATTGCATAATTTGTTGTTTGAGCCATTTTTGGCTTCTTCTGATATTTTTTCATAATTAAAAACACAAAAAAATAAAAACATATAAAAACCACCAAAAATATTTTATTCTTTATTTTATCTTTTTGACTACTTCGTAGGCTCTTTTGAGCCAATCCATGCTCCTTGTGTTCGACCCTGGTCACTATACCAGGTTAATAAACTTGCAAGACCGCTTCTTGATCAGTGCTTGATTTATCTGTTTGGTGGTCTCTCTTTTTCTTGTTGAGTCCAATTCTCCGAGATCTGGGTCGCAACGACTCTAGATTGATTTCTACTTACCTGGATTTACGAAGGAATTTTTCGGCTCAATAGAATAACGCCGTTGCCGGGGAGCACGGCTTAGTAGTCTTTTAGATTTTTCATGGTTTTTCGCAGCTTTTTGTGCATAATTGTATGGATATTTTCTCTGATATTATTTGCATATATTTTCTTAATAAATGTGTCTGATACATTTCTATTTTCTTTCTTGCGAGGGCCCGAGGATCGAGGCAGTTTTTTCGGAAGCCTAAGCAACCGCAGGATACAGAGGCGGCTCTTTTCTGCATAGAGCTGCAGGAGGATGCGAGGAATTGTGTAGGAGTGAGGGAGCCGCGGAATAGCCACGGAATAGCCGTAGATTAGAGTAGTTTATTTTTCTGCAGAATTATTGATTTGTAATAACACAGGGACAGAGACTTGGACTTTGGTGATTTATCAGGGTCTATTTCCCCGAGCACCGGTGTGCTCGGAGGACCTCACCGAGGTTTCGCTGGCTTTGTTTTTATTGCATTTTATTCACTGCTTATCTGATTTGTACGGATTTAGCCTTAGCTTAGGATTTTATATTGATTGTGACGTAATTAATTAAGGCCCAATCCCTAATTATCTGCCTGCACCTATAGATCGATAATTGGACTTAATTAATTAAATCACAAGAAAAAGTTGGATAACTTAGACTCTAGTTCACGTGCCTTGAGGAGTCACATACAACGC
The DNA here is from genome assembly GCA_037367405.1 of Ottelia alismoides. Lineage (NCBI taxonomy): Eukaryota > Viridiplantae > Streptophyta > Magnoliopsida > Alismatales > Hydrocharitaceae > Ottelia > Ottelia alismoides. The sequence continues at coordinate 864,287 of JAZKJV010007294.1, forward strand.
GTGCAGGATCCGTTGTGGCGGACACCGAGTGGCTCCCAAGATAGGACTTCGGACTTAGGTTTGAGTACCCGACTACTGTTCTTCACGTGTAGAATTACTCTGTCTAAGGCCATTTTCCCCGTACATCATATAGGTAGTTTTATTACAGTCTTTATTTTATGCGCGGATCATTTTGCATGTAGACTGCTGGAGTCAGGTACGCCTTCTATCTCGTGCATGCATCATTGATTTTATCACGCATCGGCTTTTTCGTCTTCTCCCCTTGTTTTTGGACTTAAATAACCAGGAGAACCGAAAAATTCGTTAGACGTTGTTTGCTAGAAAAAAATCTAAAAAGAAAAACTATAAAATTGGGACTGCTAAACACACTCGACCCTAAAAGACACCTCACATAAAAATCTGTCTTGGGGAGAGAAACCCCCTCATTGTCTGGTTTGGATGAGCGAGAGAGCGACCCGCATACTAGGCTAGAGACATATCCGAGCCTCGATCAGACTGCCGGACTTTTATACGAAATAGTCTGGTAGGCGGATTGGATTCCTATCAGCTCGCGTAACTGCTCTGATATCCTGACATTATCACCTAAATAAAATTGACAAGATAATCGACCGATCTCTTACGGTCTTCAACTCAGCGTTGAGTAGGTGAACTCGGGGTTTGTTTGCTCATCTTGTGTGTTTCCAGATCTCATCCGCCTGACTTGCCAGATCAAGATGATGGGCAGGAGGTCCCTTAGGCCGCCTCTGGATGCACCGCTTTTTAGCACTCCAGCCTGTTCATCTAGGTTGGTTCGCGAGAGCCGAGACCCACTCTCCGAACCCGAGTTTGATTCCGCCCTGTTCCCCCTGGACTACCCTTCTCCCAGTCCTGAGATATCAATGTCAGATGCGAGACAATAGACAGATGATTTATCGGCACCTGAGTTTGGGTCTTTTGCCTTTGTAGAGAACATGGCCAGCAACGAGGAGCGCACCGAGGGTCAGAGACCAGAGACGACCACGTACGTACTGGACCAGGGTGCGATCAACACCACCATGTTAGCTTCCCTCGAGACCGAGTAGAGACAGATACGTGATCAGGGAGCTTTCATGGTAGAGATGAGAAGAGAGATGGAGCGGCTGAGGATAGCACGAGATCAGCCGTGAGCCGAGGGACAGAGAGACCCAGATTAGGCAGAGGAGCCAGTTCAGCCGGCCGAGCCGTCGAGACCGATGCGGGAGTTGCACAACCCCGGATCGACACTGACACACCGGTGGGTGGTTCTTCCAGCAATCGTGGGGGACTTCAAGCGCCCCCCACAGACACTTCAGATTCTCCCCTGCTTCCACGGGCTCGCCACCGAGGAGCCCCATCTACATCTTCAGGAGTTTGAGATGATCTGCAGCACCGTCCACGATCGTCAAGTGGACGAGGACACCATCAGGATGATTGCCTTCCCTTCTATCTCGCCGACAGAGCAGCCAACTGGCTGAAGCATTTAGGGAGATTCGTATATACCTGGGAACAGCTCCGCATCGAGTACTTGAACAAGTACTATCCACTCGGACGGACCAATGCAACGAGGGCCCTGATCAGTAACTTCTCCATGCTCCCCAACGAGTAGTTTCACGAGGCATGGGAGAGGTTCAAAGAGCTGATCGACAAATGCCCGCACCACGATATCACGAAGTCGAACCTAGTTCAGATCTTCTTTGCGAGTTGACACCAGAACTGCAGGGCCTGTTGAATACTTCTTATGGTGGTTCCTACTTTGCCAAGGATGAGGATCAGGTCTGGACCATCTACAAGGAGATGGCTGAGAACTATACAGTGATGTCCCAGACCCGACTCTACACTCAGGGATGCCCCCAGTCACAGACCGTGCAGTACCATAGGATAGCACGGGTCAACGCCGGTCCTTCCACTTTATCCGCGGTAGCCGCACAGGCCGAGTCCACAGCCGCAGACATGGGCATCATCAACGAGAAGCTGGACCGAATCGAGCTGATAGAGAAGAAGCAGTACCAGGGCATCACGCAGATGGATCAGATGGCACAAACGCTGAGTGACCTGAAGACACAGCTCATGTGTCCCCAGGAGGCACACACGGCTCTTCAGCCCCATCTTTGGTCATGAGAAGATCCGAGCAGCAGTGGTAGCTCGTCCCAGCACTCCAGTCAGCCTAGACAGGTTCACCTTGTACAGGTGGAGTCGTACCAGTAGCGACCGCAGTTCTACCAGTCACCACCATCTCAGGATACTCAGATGGTGGTCTACCAGCCGGATCAGCCCCTGGCAGTACTCCCTCCACCCACCTACGAGCTGGAGCTGTTGATGGATGTCAACGGGATTTAGTATGATCGACCCCAGCCCGGTATCCGACGGGCCCATCTCGGATTCCGCTGGTCAGCGGGAGGCACCAGTTCCCAGTAGCAGCCTCCAGTTCAGGGTGGCCAGTACGACCATCAATGTGAGCAGCACCAGCAGCCCCCAGTACCCCAGCCACAGCTGTCATCCCAGCCACAGCAGTACAGTCCTCGTCCCTATCAGCAGGGACAACCTTGGAGGCGAGAGCAGCCTCAGCAGTATCATCAGCAGTATCCCTCTCACACGCACCAGGCGCAGCAACCTCACTACCAGCGAGGCCACCCGTCAGGTTCTCATGGGCCGACCTATGAGAACCACGCCTTGGATGATCTAGCCCGCCTAATGACAGAGCAGCAGGCTACTTTTCGACGGGAGATGGATGCGTTCCGCCAGGACATGCGGGAGATTGTGAAAGAGAAGGCCGCCATCCCTGCCCAGATCGAGTCGAATGTGAACAACCTCAAGGGGAAGTCTGAGCAGGTAGAGTTCATTGAGATTACCACTCCTAGTGCTTCACTTGGTGATATGTCTGTATACATGTTTGATGTTTATTTTGTTACACTTAGGAGTGGTAGGATGCCAGCATGTGGCGCCTCGTCTGAGCGACGACCCCACGCCACACTAGGAGCGCCATATGAGGAGGAGAGCGGTACTGATGCCGCGAGAGACGATGACGCTGGTGCTGACGCTACCATGGATGTTGATCCTACCGACGGTACTGAGGCCATCGCTTCACTAGTTGGAGGAGGTGGTACTGACGCCGCCATTGCAGTTGCTGAGCCAGAGCTCGGTATTGATGCCGCGAGTCCAGATACCGAGGGTGGTACTGGGGCCACCATTTCCAGTCCTTCTAGTCCTATTGTCTTTCCTTCAGTGCATGTATCTTGGGACATTTTTGCAAATAAAGGAAAGGGATTGTTATTTTCGGATCTGCATGTGTTGCTTGATGATGTTTGTGTGGATTCTGCTGTTCGTGAGCATGTCAGACCCTCTCCTAGTCCTTCATCTGAGAAGGACCCTGTAGTCCTCTTTCCTAAAGCACTCCATCTGGGTAAGGGGCAGAAAAAAGAAAATCCAAAAAAGAACCATCAGATAGAGTTCAGCCAGCAGATGATAGACAGATTCCAGATACAACTGACTCTACAGGAGGCCTTGGAGCACATACCTCTACTCCAGAGATTAATCAGAGATAGGACCACAGTTAGGAGGAAGAGGCGGAACCATCAGTATGAGATCCATGTGCTTACTCGTGCCACGTGGTTCGCGATTCAGAACCATCTGTCGGCCAAGAGGCTAGATGCAGGAGCCCCGTATGTCAGAAGCAACATCCATGAGCAGAGGTTCGACCGCACTCTATTAGACAGCAGTTCTTCGATCAACCTACTTCCAGCAGCCCTTCTCGACCGCTTCGAGTTGGACCCTCTTCGACAGAGCAGGACGGTCCTTCAGTTTGTTAATCGATCTGTCAAGAGGCCGAAGGGGTTGCTGAAGGACGTTGTCGTCACGATTCAAGGCCTGAAATTCCCCGTGGATTTCGTTGTGTTGGACATGGAGATCCCTGAATCTGTGACCGATACCCTATCATTCTAAGATGCCCGTTCTTGGCCACATCTAAGGCAGTGTCTGACCATGATAACGGGAAGGTGCACTTTCGCGTCGAGGGCGGGAGTATACAAATAGAGACAGTCAAGGAGACTAAAGCCAGAGATTCAGCCTGCTCAGAGCCGACTATAGATTCAGAGCAGATGACAGAGGCAGGGCGAGACATCCACCAGGACTGCGATTTTGTGATTACAGATGACGAGGCAATTTGGGCATACCCAGTCGCACAGGCCATCCTCTCACCTTTAGAGTTCGCTGATGCAGAGACGCCAGCAGATGAGAGCTTGGAGAGCGCATTCCTGGTCCAGGATACATCTCAGGCAGTAGACCCAGTTCCCGACCGCGAGATAGATTGTTGCGATTCTGATACAGATCCCTCGGAGTCAGATGTTGATTGGGCAGAGTTCGATGACTTGATACCATGTCTGACTTCCACTGAGCCTACAACTAGGGAGGAGGTTGATTCCGTGCAGAGCAGAGACAGTCCAGTAGAGAAGCCTTCTCCAGATTCAGATTGTGAGCGAGAGTTCTCATTCTCCCATACAGATTTGGCAGCATTCACTCATACCTTTCAGAGGCCAGATCCGCCAGCACCTACTTGTCCAAAGCTGAAGCCGCTATTGTCGTCGCTGAATTATAGGTTCCTTGCGGGTGAGCATGAGATGTACCCAGTCATTATCTCCATTGATTTGACTGGAGAGCAAGAATCCCGTCTGATGGGGGTTTCTGAAAAGAACCGCAAGGCGATAGGATGGAGTGTAGCCAATCTCCAGGGGATAAGTCCAGCTCTGTGCTCCCACCATATCTCTCTTGAGGAGGAGGCAAAGCCATCGCGTGAGTTCCAGTGGCGGCTGAACCTGAATCTTCGAGAGGTTGTCATGAAGGAGATCTCGAAATGGTGGAGCACCGATTTTATCTACCCCATCTCCGACTCCAAGTGGGTCAGTCCATTGCATGTGGTGCCCAAGAAGACGGGCATCACCACAGTTGTCAGTGAGTCAGGAGAGGAGATCGCTACCCGGGTACCCACTTCTTGGCGGGTCTGTGTGGACTACAGACGATTGAACCATGCCACCAAGAAGGATCATTTCCCCTTCCCTTTATTGATCAGATTATTGAGAGGCTGGTAGGGAAGAGCCATTATTGTTTCTTGGATGGGTACTCCGGCTATAATCAGGTGGCCATCGTGCCCGAGGACCAAGACAAGACCACCTTCACCTGTCCCTTCGGGACATATGATTTCAGACGCATGCCATTTGGATTGTGCAACGCTCCGGCGACATTCTAGAGATGCATGTTGTCCATCTTTTCGGACATGGTGGGGGAGTGCTTGGAGGTCTTCATGGATGATTTCTCGGTCTACGGCGATGGATTCGATTCTTGTCTTGACTGCCTGGACCGAGTCCTTCATCGATGCATTGAGGTTCACCTTATGTTGTCTTGGGAGAAGAGTCACTTCATGGTGACTCAGGGGACGGTGGTTGGCCATATCATCTCCAACAGGGGCATGGAGGTTGATCCGGCCAAGGTGGATGTCATTAGAAAACTCAATCCACCATCCAACTTGCAGCAGTTACGGTCTTTTCTGGGGCACGTCGATTTCTACAGGCGCTTCATTCATGATTTTAGTAGGATTGCCCGACCGTTGACTGATCTGCTGACGAAAGACACCGAGTTCCTCGTAGATGATAAGTGTCTATCGTCATTTGAGACTCTCAAGAGTCGTGTTGTAGAGGCTCATGTTCTCCAGCCACTGGATTGGTCTCTCCCATTCGAGATCATGACGGATGCCTCTGATTTTGCCGTAGGGGCTGTGCTGGGACAGAGGAGGGATGGAGTCCCATTTGCTATTCACTACGCTAGCCGTACATTGGATGCCACCCAACGGAACTATACAGTCACTGAGAAGGGGATGCTAGCCGTAGTTTTCGCCCTAGATAAGTTCAGATCTTACATCATTGGATCTAGAGTGACCATCTACACTGATCATACCGCCATCAGGTACCTCATGGCAAAGAAGGATGCCAAAGCCAGATTGACCAGATGGATCCTTCTACTCCAGGAGTTTGATATAGAGATTAAGGATAAGCCTGGAGTCAAGAATGTGGCGGCGGATCATCTCTCCCGATTGGAGTATCTTGAGGATTCTGAGCAGATCGAGCCTATTTGTGAGACCTTCCCAGATGAGGCAATCCTTGCTATCACCTATATCCCATGGTATGCCGATATTGTGAACTATCTTGTCGCCAAGAAAGTTCCACAAGATTGGCCCAAGCAGAAACTTGAGACCTTCCTCGCGAAGGCCAAGTTTTACCATTGGGAGGATCCCGTCCTTTATCATGAGGGAGGGGATAGTATCTGGCGTCGGTGCATTCCTCAGGAGGAGCACCACATCGTCCTTACTTACTGCCACAAGCTTGAGGCAGGAGGACATCACTCTGGGAGGATAACGGCATAGAAAGTGCTCCAATCCGGCCTATGGTGGCCTACTCTCTTCAAGGACTCTGATGAGTTCGTGAAGATATGTACTGACTGTTAGAGGATGGGCACCTGTGGACAGCGTGATATGATGTCGATGCAGCCCATACACTTCTGTGAGGTTTTTGACGCATGGGGCATCGATTTCATGGGTCCATTCCCTAAGAGTCAGGGACTCGAGTACATTCTGTTGGCTGTGGATTATGTGAGTCGTTGGGTTGAGGCCATCTCCGTCCGAACCACAGATGCTAAGACTGTTTGCAGATTTTTGAGGAAGAATATCATTTCACGGTTCGGGGTACCTCGAGTGGTGATATCTGACGGGGGGTCTCATTTCGTCAACGACAAGGTAAAGGCACTTGCTAGCGAGTTCAGCTTAGACCATCGAGTTGCCACTCCATATCACCCTCAGACGAATGGTATTGCTGAAGTGTCGAACAGGGAGATCAAGACTATATTGCAGAAAGTCGTCTGCCCTGACCGAAAGGATTAGTCACAGCTTTTGGACTCGGTCTTGTGGGCATATAGGACGTCTTTCAAGACTCCTTTGGGTACATCTCCCTTTCGCCTCGTTTATGGCAAGCCCTGCCATTTACCTGTTGAGCTGAGACATAGGTCACTTTGGGCTGTTACCGATATACTTTTAGACCCAGAGAGTGTAGGAGACCAGAGGAGGGCAGAGTTAGCATCCCTGGAGGAGCTTCGTGATACAACCTTTTCAAGCAGCCTACATTATAAGGAGAGAGTGAAAGAGTGGAATGATTCTCATATCAGCCACAAGCAGTTTGAGCCAGGACAGAGAGTATGGCTATTTGATGCTAGGCTTCGTCTATTTCCAGGGAAGCTACAGAGCAAATGGAAGGGACCCTATTTGGTTAGAAAGGTACGTGACAATGGGAGTATTGATATATCTGAGTTGTCTTCTGATGATACCTTTCGTATTAACGGCCAGCGGCTCAAACCATATCTAGATCATGAGCCGCGGGTCGTTGATGTTGCCCCGATTCACTTTGCGTGAGATGTGGTCTCTTGACTCACATCTATTGCATCTCACGCCTGATTTTCGCTGTCCTTCCGACTTGTATAGATCCAATTGTCCATATCACTCTATTCTTTAGTCCCATACCCCTTTTCTCATCTTATGATTATGCTATACTTAGGGTGTACTTTACCCTAAGTATGGGGGGGTGTAGGACTCTCGGGTATTCTATTGATTCTTTCTACCTCTGTTTTGCTACCTATACTTAGGGATATTTTACCCTAAGTATAGGGGGGGGGGGTAGACCCTGTACATCCTTCCATTCGGATTTCCCTTCATGTACAGCTTACTATACTTAGGATTACTTGATCCTAAGTATAGGGGGAAACACCGAGTCCTCTTCATTCTATTCTTTGATTCGTCTTTGTATATACCATTCCTTTTCACTTCCCTATACTAAGCACAAGTTATGTCTTCTTCATCGCTCTTGATCACTCTGAGGACATCGTTCGAGCTAAGTATAGGGGGGTGTCGTATATATTTCATATATACTTTAGCCATAACTCGTACTTTCTGTGAGTGTGTTAATAAATAAAATGGCTAAAAATCCATAAAAAATTAAAAATTTTTCCCTTGTATATAGGATTCTTCCTGTACATACCTATTTATAAAAATTATTTCTGTACAAATGATTGTAAAATCTTTTTGTGTAAATAATGTGTAAATATATTCATATCAAAATTTATGTATATAGTACAAAATTTTTGTAAAGTGTTTGGAAAACAAAAGTTTGCAAAAGTCGTGTAAATTTTTGTAAATATTTTGCAAAACTTCGCATTCATGCATACATCCAGGTTTTCAAACATTTTTCAAAAATTTTGCACAATTGTAAATATTTTGTAAAAAGCATCTTTGTAAATACTTGCACAGTTTTTCTAAATCATAGTTGACATTTAAACTGGCCTGGAATTAAATTGGAAAATGGAGCTTGGTTAAGACCTTAATCCACGTCATTATAAGAGGAACCTTATAAGGCTTAGGATTGAGACTTTTCAGGTCCATTGGGACTTAATTCTTTGAGTCCATTAGGCTATGAGCATATGTCATCTTGATGAGCCTAAGTAGAGCACTTAACAACACACGCATGACTCTCAGAGACAATGGCTTTACTTGCACCAACACTTTACACATAGCTCTCCACGGATGAGGTGGTGAGGAGGCAGTTTCCTTTGGCTTGGGGTAGCATATGAGGGTAGTACTTCTAGGAGGAACCTCTCTTCTTCTTATAGTGAAGGAAGTGCGTGTCAACTTGGTCTGGTGGTTATGAAGTCTAAAGACAGAAGCTGTGGGTTGCAATAAAGCTTCAAAAGAGGGACAGTCTACCGGCTCAAGAGGAAAAACTCCTTATGTATATATGTTGCACCATGTAGATATGTTGTATAGATGCACATGAAAAAAAATGTGCAAAAAGAAAAGAACCCCAAAAAAAGTGGTGGGTCGGATTGAAAATTTAATAATCCCACCGAAGTGTATATAGTCAAATAAAGAAAAGATTATGTTATATATGACCATCTCATGAGGCTTGCAGCGGGAGACTCAGCTATACTGGTTAGAGCTTCCAAGGATACATGGCTACACTGGTCATGGTCCATTCTCTTCTTCCCCCTCTTCTTGAGCCAGTTGCACTTGAACTTAGAAGGGAATATCCCACTTCTCGAGGAAAGAGTTGCTAGACTGAGGCATTAGAGTTACCGGGTTGAGGGAGGTTGTTTCTTTATTACTTCTGAGGTGGGGAGCTACATATCACTTACATAGTACAAGGAAAGATTCATGGTCATTAGAGTTTGTGTTTGTAGACTTGTTCTGATCTGATTGATTAAGGAGTCTTGACCATAGATTGGTGGAACTTAGAGGCTGTTAAGTTTTAAGCTTAAGTCCAAATAAGGTTCTGACAAATTAATAATCCAAAGGTCTGACTGAGATCCATATATTAAATTTAATGAAGGAAAGTTTAATAATCAACCTTGATTTCCTCTCTTTTTCTTTTTCTTTCTCTTTTGCACTTCTTTTTCAAATAAGTGTTTGCTAAGGGACTAGCAAAAGTAAAGTATAGGGGGGTGATGAGTCCCCATTCATCCCTCTTTATTCCTTTATTTTAGCTAGAAATCTTGGCAAAATACCATGTAAATACAATAATTTGTCAAAATGCATGCATCATGTAAATAACCATAATTAGCATGTTTTTGCAAAAAAATAAAGGAACAAAGAAATAAAAGAAAAAGAAGGAAATATTTAGAATAAATATTGAGTGACCTAATCCCAAGGGAGGGCTCAGCATGGGTCTGACTGCAAAATAAAGTAAGTAGAGAGAGATAGGGTGACTCCACATGGTATAAATATCCCTCTATGTGTAAATAATTTATTTTCTAAAAATAAAAATCTATGTGTGCTCTCCACTCCTTGTACATATTTATAAAAATAAAATAAAAATTAGAAAAATATAAATAAAAAGAAAAATAATAAAATTCATTTCCCACCTTGTATATATACCATGTACATATGTATATAGATCTATTTAATTAACTAATGTAAATAAATCATAAAAATAAAATAAAAATATCTTTTTATTCCAAATTTCATGTTATAAATAAAATAAATATAAAATTGGAATAATTATACAAAAATAAACGATTAAAAATAAAAATAAAAAATACATATGTAAATATACCTGTATATAATAATAATATAATGTAAATACCTAATTTATTTTTCAAAAAAATAAATAAAAATCATTAAAAAATACTTTGAAAATAAATAAACATTTTTTATGTTGAAAATAATTTCAAAAAAAATCATTTACTATTTTAAAATGAATTTTTAATAATTTAGCAATGGAATTTTTCCATTGGTCCACGGGGGATTGTTGACCCCCGATCAACTCTCCCCTGCGGACCTCTTCCAGGCGGATCGGGTTTTTACCCGACTTCTCCAAATTTTCCCAACTTGATCCGCCTCCCATTTCCTAAAACCCTGGGCCCCGATCATCATCGATTGATCCAAGACCCTCGCCCGGGGATCTGTCTAGGGATCCGAGCTCCGATTCACTCGCCCGACCTCCATCTTGCCGGACACCTGCCAGTATAAGACATCACCTCCGCCACATTTTCACGCTACCTTTTGACCATCACCTTCGTCTCCTGGGACCTCCATTCTTCTTCCCTGAGTGACAGCTTGTGAGGGAGAGTGTCGCAGCGAGGATTCAAGGCCTGTAGCCTTACGTCCGGTGAGCCCATCGCCGTGCTCCGTCGCGAGTGAGACAGAGCCTCTGGAAGCGTCGTTCCATCGAGGCGAAGACCCCAGGAGGAGCAGCATCTCTAGCATAGACGCCTCCGATCGCCAGGTAACCCCGTTCTTCCTTAGATTAGTCCATTTCCCAAATTCGCGTTCTGCGCCGCTGGTCTTTGCCGGCCATTTCATTTAGCTCCGATCACCCATTCGATCATCTACCCCGGATTCACCTTCACGAGACCTCGCTCCACATTCTCCGCACCTCCGATCACCCTAACTCGCCCCGGAGCAGGATCTTCGCTCTTCTCCGTCGTCGCCTCGTTGGAGAGCACCGCCCCACCTCACACGGTCGCCCTCTTCACACATAACCAGGTCGAGGCACTTTGCCCTCGACCCAGCTCTTTTCCTGTGCAGATAGAATCGAAGAAGGACCCCATCTAGGGGTCCAACAGCTGAGGCATAGAAGCTTCGCCCCTTCATCACCGCCGAGGACCTTCAGACGTCCTTAGCCTCATAGGAGCCACCCATTAGCCGCGGACGACCGAGACCTTCATTTCCCAGCTTCGAGAAGCACCGGAGGAGCCCTCCACCACATGTACTAGGCCGGCGAAGTTCGCCGGTGTCGTGTTCTTCCAGGATCCTTCTCCACTGTCCGATCGAGCCCCTCTACCAGTGCTGATCTCCACCATCCGTACGAGGGAGGCTCATAGACGTCCGATCCATCTGGGATCTAATCAGGGACATCCATCGCTGAAGAGGCGTCCACTACTCTCCACCGTCCGATCGTACACGTGGCGTCGTCTCCAGCCGCAGATCATAATAAAGGGGTAATTTCACTTAGGCCCCTGTCTTTTTGGCATTTATAGTTTAGTCTTGTAAATATTTTTCATAATTGTTTTTATTTTGGAATATTTGCACCTTAGACCTTGTTGTTTGTTTTATTTGCATTTTAGTCCCTGTCTATGTGAGACACGTGCTTCAACGCATGAGTTTCTGGACAAATTGCATGTATGGGCTTGGGTTTTATGCCATGTTATGAAATGAAGTTTTAGTTTTAATATTTGCATTTATACCCTTGTGCGTGGATTTAATTGGACATGTGCTGATTATCTGTGACATTTATACTTTAAACCTTAAGGTTTTTGCATGTGTTACAGTTTAGCCCTCCGAACTATGTTTTCTTGCAAATAGGTCCCTGTGTGTTGTAGCTCTCTTATTGATTGAATAAAATATCAAATAAACTCCAAATAAAGTCAAATTTGGAAACATGGCCCTTGCCACTGTGTAAAAATTTCACTATTTTTTTGGGACATTTTCCTTGCTTTTTATTATTTTTAAAAATTTAAAAACCTTCATTTTTGTTACTGGTTGGAAAAGAAAAACAAAGAAAAATATAAAAATTTTTCTAAGAATTCTAAAAAATTAGGGATTGTTTGTTGTGTTTTTTTAAGCTTCTGTCCAATTTGTGTGTCATTTGGATTTGTAAAACCCCTAAAAATCACAAAACCCTAAAAATCTTATAAAAATTATTAAAAATTCTATAAAATTTAAAAAATGCAAACTCTTTTTCTGTAGCTTAGTTTGTGTACCTAGTTTTCATAAAAATTGTCTCCAGATTTTTATAGGCCAATTATATATTTTTAATTAGCCTTTCAACTCTGGCTGCTCATTGATCCATTATTTTCCCCTTTCTTGATTTTTATAAAATCAATTAAAAATTGAAAACTTCTGAAAAATTCACCAAAACACTTAAAAATATAAACAACACAAAAATATTTTTTTTGAATTTTCTGGATATTTTTGATATATCACATAATTTGTTGTTTGAGCCCTTTTTGGCTTCTTCTTATATTTTCTTCATAATAAAAACACAAAAAATTTAAAAACATACAAAACCACCAAAAATATTTTATTCTTTATTTTATCTTTTTGACTACTTCGTAGGCTCTTTTGAGCCAATTCGTACTCCTTGTGTTCAACCCTGGTCGCTATACCAGGTTAATAAACTAGCAAGACCGCTTCTTGATTAGTGCTTGATTTATCTGTTTTGGTGGTCTCTCTTTTTCTTGTTGAGTCCGATTCTCCGAGATCCGAGTCGCAACGACCCTAGATTGATTTCTACCTTATCTGGATTTAGGAAGGGATTTTTCGGCTCATCAGGCAGCCAACATGGCCGCCCCCGCTCCATTTACGGCGTTTTTTTTTCAAAAAAATATCATCATTTATATTCATCCCTATATCCCTCCTATATGCCATTCGAATTTTGTCAGAAACAAAGAATCCTACGACCTCCATATAGACAGTCATTTTTTAACGGTAACATGATTTTTTAAATCGACACCATCTCGATGGAGATCGTAGGAGTCTTTGTTTCTAACGAAATTCGAATGGTATATAGGAGAGATATAGTGATGAATATACATGGTTTTATATTTCAAAAAAAAAGTAAAAAAACACGCCAAAATAGGGGGCCTAGGGAGCAGCCCCATTAAATCCTACATACATATATATATATATATATATATATATATATATATATCCAATAAGGTGCACCTTTCCTAGATGCAAGGAAAGCCCGCGATCTTGACCATATGTAATTAATCATATGGTTATCATTAATGGCTCGTTATCTGTATATTTTTAATGTTGAAAAACCTATTATGGTCATTTTTAGCATATTATATATTTAGAATGCAACATATATCTCCACAAACATCTCCTCTCTCTTCATCTCTCTCTTCCGATCCAATCCGTGCCTCCGCCTAGCGGAGCACCGCGTCAACTCCGCCCGATCATCTTCACCGCCACCTCTTGGAGCCTACCTCGTATCCCCGTCGTTGCCCCCTCCTCCTAGAGCGGATCTGCCACATCATCCCTCCGCCGTCTCGAAGGAGCTAGTCACAACGCTACCATCGCCCCCTTGTGTCACCTCGTCGCCCCGATCACCGCGAGGAGTGGCGCGCTGCTGCACACCACCTCCACCTCCACCGTGGGCTCTCCACCCTCATCCCCCCTCATCGACGTCCACCGTCACGCCAGCTTCTCCATCGCAGCCGCTCTACGTCGATCTGCAAGAAGCACGAGCCTTCGGTGCCAATCTTCGCAACTCATCTCCCTATTCCGTTCACTACCACACGTCTGCCCTGGAGATTCACAACCATATATTAATATATGTAAAAATACCAAGTGATTTTACGTTCGATTTTACAATTTCAATTCATTTTTTACAATATTGATTCTTTTTGTTACAAATCACAATGTATTTTTTACAATTTCAGCTTGTTTTTTTGCATATATCTTAGTTCTTCTTAACCAATTTTTTTCTTATTCATGTATTTTTTTACAATACGAGTTCATTTTTACAAAACTCAAAATACGTTTACATTATTATTTTTTCGTGTATCATCTCTTTTATCTTTTCTAACAATTTCATATTGTTTGGCAAAAACTCAATTTCATTTTTACAATCTCATTATCACTTTACAAATTCTAGGATATTTCCTACATAATTGTGTCTGCTTTTTACAAAGGTATTTCTAATTTACATTTAAAACAATAATTACTTTACTAACAGTGATCTTATTCTATAATGCAGGATACAAATTTACAATGTGGATGCGAATTTTACAAATATGTTTTTCATTCTGCATGCGTGAAAATGCTCTCTCGTTGACGGGAATAAATATCAATAAAAATAACCAAATTGGGATGGTCTAAAATTGGTAAAATAAAAAATTAAATGAATTCAAATTCAAAGCTAAAACCCAATTACTAAAATACCCTTTTGATTAAAATAACCATCAGATTGAATTTAACGGATCTCATGATGAGCTTTCCATTGACCCAAGAAAGGTGCACCTCATTGGAAGGAACCCCCCCCTCTCTCTCTCTCGCCATCTAACGGATCTAATGATGGGCTTTCCCGCCAGTGTACGAGTGTGGATTAAATACTGAATGGATGAAGTTTATAGGTCCAATTGGATGTAATGCCAAAAAATATGATGGCTATATTTTAGCTTTGATCTACTAATTTACATAATTGATTATATAATTTATATTTTGATTCATTGATTTACACTTCTGCATATATTTGTATATGTTATCCTTTTTTGGAATAAATGATAAACTAATAAATGACTTTTTATTTTACAGATTATCATATAATTATTTCAATGAAAGTATGAATTTTACAAAATCTACACAAACTTTACAATAGATGAAAATTTCGATGGACCCACAATATGAGAAACATGTTGGATGGACATATAAAATAATTTGTGCATTAATAATAACAATTTAATTTACAAAAATCTCATGTATTTTACAAAAGAGAGCACAAAGTTTACAAAACAATACCACCGTTTATAAACGTTGATCCCACTTAATGTTTTCAAAAGAGACTACAAAATTTTTCAAAATAAATCAAATACAATTTACAAAAAGACTATGAAATTTTACAAAAAAATATCGGGGTTTACAAATATTACAAATTCACCAAAATGTTACAGTTTTATACCCCTAAATTAATATGCATATGAAATGTAACATATTTAACGTGTTTATAATTTACCCCATCTAATATATTAGGAAATATAGTTCTAACAGAAATCCCATCATTTTGGGAATGTCTTCTACGTGTACATCAATTAATTAGCATTCGATCAAAGCACCCTAATTTTAGGAAATACATGTACATAAAAAATACAAATTTTCGTTGAATGTGGGCTTTCTTGTAAATAGCAGTAGTTATTCTTTTCTAATTTATAACACAGAATTGTAAAATATTACAATCGTTTGTAAATTGATAACAATTATTTCAAAACGCAAACCTTTATTCCACCAGATATTTCTGGAAAATTCTATACAACATTCAACATATACCTAAATATAAATGATCAATACGTGTATTTTACTAAATTGGCACTAATTAATTCATTCTTATATTAAGAAAGTTGGTACGAAAATCATCTAGTGGTTTCAATCTCACTCGTACATCTAGTTGGTACGAAACCCTTTTATAATTAAAGAAATATACCTTCTCAATTCAAGTGCTCCCTACATATGTAGAGAGAGAGAGAGAGATTGGAGGAGAGAGTACTTCGTGTCCTCATAGTCACAAAGGTTGGGTCGGAGGTGCCGGAGAATCTCCGGTTGATTCGAGTCTCATCCCTAACTAATATCAGACGACTAGAGATCTCTCTAGTCCTGTAGTGACTCATTAGGTTTTCTAGGGTTCCCGCTCTCCCTCACTCCCTCCCCCGTCTCTCTCTCTCTCTCTCTCCTTCCGGCCATGGCGTGGGCGGACGAGATGGTCGGCCCCGACGTCAGCTCGGCGGGTCTTCACATCAGCGAGTGCATCAGCCGCGACGTGTCGTCGCAGCTCGACCTGGAGGAGGCCATCGAGGCCTCCCGCTACTCCAGTTACCCCTACGCTTCGCACCCCAAGGAGGTATCCTCCTCCCCCTCCTTCTTCATGGCTTATTACTGTTGAAACCACTACAACTTAACCTTCTCATTGCGTGCAGTGGCCTCCCCTTGCCGAAGTGGCCGGCACAAGAGAGTTACCCTCCGAGCTCATCGAGAGGTACAACTCCGCCGGAGGTGAGGGCACGGCCCTCTGTGGTATCTTCCCCGAGATACGCCATGCGTGGGCGTCCGTCGACAACTCCCTGTTTCTGTGGCGCTTCGACAAGTGGGATGGTCAGTGCCCGGAGTACAACGCGGAGGAGCAAGCAATTTGCGCCGTAGGCCTTGCCAGAACTAAAACTGGAGTTTTTGTTGAAGCAATACAGTACCTCTTGGTGCTCGCAACTCCTGTCGAGTTGATTCTTGTGGGATTATGTTTTACCAGTGGAGGAGACGGAGCTGATTTCTATGCTGAGGTCTCATTGCAGCCTTTACCTGAGTACACGATACCCTCCGATGGGGTCACGATGACCTGCATTGCGTGCACTGACAACGGACATATTTTCCTAGCGGGGCGTGATGGGCATATCTATGAAATGCAGTATACCTCTGGTTCTGGTTGGCATAAACACTGTCGTAAAGTTTGTCTCACCTCTGGTTTAGGAAGCTTGATTTCCAGATGGATTGTTCCAAATGCCTTCAACTTTGGTGCAGTTGATCCGATTATCGACATGGTTGTTGATAATGAAAGGCATATTCTTTATTCCAAGACGGAAGGTATGAAATTGCAAGCGTTTGATTTAGGACAGAATGGTGATGGACCACTTAGAAAAGTTGCGGAAGAGAAGAACTTGATTGATCCACGGGAAGCACAATATGGGGGCAGGAGATCTGCTGCATCGAGGTCGATGGCCAGGGCTGCCAGACCGTCCATAGTTTGCATTGCTCCTTTGTCTTCTGTTGAGTCTAAGTGGCTACATCTTGTTGCGGTTCTGTCTGATGGAAGAAGATTGTACTTATCTACCGCCTCTTCTGGTGGGGGTAGTAGCAATGTTGGCAGTTTTCCTGGATCTGAAAATGCTATTAGGAAGCCTTGCTGCTTAAAAGTTGTAGCTTCTAGACCTTCACCTCCACCAAGCATCAGTGGCGGTGTGACCTTTGGTGGTATAGATAATGTGGGGAGAACTCAGCCGCAGGATCTTAATTTAAAGGTAGATGCGGCATTCTATTCATCTGGAACTCTTGTGCTTTCTGATTCATCATTTTCTACCATGTCCTCACTTCTGCTGATAAATAAAGACTCAAACATGCAACCTTCTATGACTGGTAATCTGGGAATTAGTTCAAGGGGTTCCCGTGCATTACGTGAGCTAGTTTCAACTTTACCCATAGAAGGCCGCATGCTGTTTGTAGCTGATGTTTTACCCCAGGCAGATACCACTGCTGCTGTTCATTCCCTTTATTTTGATTCAGAAGCTTGGAACCCTAAATCCCCACAGGTGGTTGGAAGACTTTGGGCAAAAGGGGACATTCCAATGCAGCACATTTTGCCTAGAAAGAGAAGTGTTGTTTTCAGCACTATGGGTATGGTTGATGTGATTTTTAACAGACCTGTGGACATTCTGAAAAGGTTGCTGGAGTCCAACGCACAAAGATCTTACATAGAGGATTTCTATAATCGTTTTGGTATTGGAGAGGCTGCTGCAATGTGCTTAATGTTGGCAACCAGGATACTCCACTCTGAAGAAAACACAATCAGTAACATTGTTGCTGAAAAGGCAGCCGAAGCATTTGAGGACCCGAGACTTGTTGGTATGCCTCAACTGAATGGCACCAGTGCTTTATCCAGCGCTAGAACTCCTGGTGGATTCAGCATGGGCCAGGTTGTTCAAGAAGCTGAACCAATATTTTCTGGTTCCTATGACGGGCTTTGTTTGTGCTCATCTAGGTTGCTTTATCCTGTATGGGAATTTCCAATTATGGTTAGACATGGTTCTCACAATGGAGTCATTGTTTGCAGACTATCCTCTATGGCAATTGAAGTCCTTGAAATGAAGGTTCGTTCCTTAGAGCTGTTTTTAAGGTCCAGGAGGGACCAAAGAAGAGGCTTGTATGGTTATATAGCCAATGCTGGAGATTTTACTGGCTCCATTTTATATGGAAATGGTTCAGGTTTGTCTACTGCAAAGCATGGTTTTGAAAGGAATTTGTTTAGCACCCGCTCCTTTGCTGATGGACCTGATGACCAGTTGTCTGCAGATAAAAGACAACGTCTTCGATATACCACTGCGGAACTTGCTGCCTTGGAGGTTCGTGCAATGGAGTGCCTCAGAAGGATGCTTCGGAGAACCGGGGAAGCGTTGTTTCTACTTCGACTTCTTTCACAGCATAATCTAGCCAGGATAGTTCATGGCTTAGATTCTCACCTGCAGCATAAACTTCTACAGTTGACATTCCATCAGCTGGTATGCTCTGATGAGGGGGATCAGATGGCCTTGAGGCTTATATCAGAACTTATGCATTACTATATTGGTCCTGATGGTCATGGAACCATTGACGAGATAAGTGCAAAGTTAAGGGATGGTTGTCCCAGTTATTTCAATGAATCTGATTACAAGTACTTCTTAGCTGTTGAATGCCTAGAGAGGGCATCTCTAAGTACTGTTCCAGAAGAGAGGGAGAATCTTTCCAGGGAGGCTTTCAATTATCTTAACAATTTTCCAGAATCTGCTGACTTGAGAGGTGTCTGCAAACGGTTTGAAGATCTAAGATTTTATGAAGCTGTTGTACGGTTGCCTCTGCAAAAGGCCCAGTCTCTTTCTCCTTATGGTGATGCTATAGATGGGTCTGTAGTATCAGATGGAGATGGAAATTCTCATGCACAAAAGGAGCAGTGCTATTCTATTATCGCCGATGCTCTTCGTTCCTTAAAAGGGGTACAAGATAATGGAAGGGAACAAAAGGAATTTGGTTCTCCTTTTCGTGCAGGCTCCAATCTGGATGCAGCTACAAGAAATAAATATATAAGCCAGATTGTTCAGCTAAGTGTCAAGTGGCCAGACAAATTATTTCATGAGTACTTGTACAGAACTATGATCGAATTGGGTCTTGAAAAGGAATTGTTGGAGTATGGAGGACCTGATTTGGTGTCTTTTCTGCAGAGTGCTGGTCGGGAGCCCACTAATGAGGCTCCATCGGTCCCTTATGCAGTCGAATCTCCCATTTCGAGCAATAAAGCTAAATATCTTGACCTCCTGGCTCGATATTATGTGATGAAGAGGCAGCACTTACTTGCAGCTCATGTTCTCTATTTGCTTGCGGAAAGACAGAATGCTGATGGAGGATTCACCCTAGAGCAGAGGTGCCAGTATCTTAGCAATGCCGTTCTTCAGGCAAAAAGTGCTACTAGCAGTAGTCAACTGATTGCCAACAAAAGTGTTTCTGATGATGGCTTGCTTGACATGCTCGAAGCGAAGCTTGCTGTTCTTCGTTTCCAAATTAAAATTAAGGATGAATTGGAGTCTATAGCTACTTATTTGGAAGCATCCTCAGGAGCTAGTAGACCTTCCTCCAATGATCCATCTCCAGGTCACAATATTTTGTCTGATGCCACCACAATTGAAGCTGCAAGGACAAAAGCTAAAGAGTTATCGATGAATCTGAAGAGCATCACTCAGTTATATAATGAATATGCTGTACCATTTCAGCTTTGGGAGATATGCCTGGAGATGCTTAACTTTGCAAATTACTCTGGAGATGCTGATAGTAAAGTGGTCAGAGAAACGTGGTTGAGACTTATTGATAAAGCTCTTTCCGGAGGTGGCATTGCTGAGGCCTGTTTAGTTCTGAAGAGGGTTGGGTCCGCTCTCTATCCTGGAGATGGTGTATCTATACCTCTAAGTGATTTATGCTCACATCTTGAGAAGGCTGCTCATGAGCGGTTAAGTACTGGTGTTGAACTTGTGGGTGATGAGGATGTTCCTCGAGCCCTTCTTGCAGCTTGCAGGGGTGCAGCAGAAGTTGTTTTGCATGTTTATGATCAGTTGCTCTTGAATGCAGTTATTTTCCCTTCTCCAGATCAAAGATTGCGCATTCTTCGCTCGATTTTGACAGTACTTCGTGAGTGGTCTGCATCTTTAGAAACTCAAACAAGCAGAGTGAATAATATTGGAGCAGCATATGTTCTTGGTCGGAGTTATACTGGTGACAATATATCATCTATAAAGCAAGGAGTAAGAGACAAAATCACTAGTGCGGCAAATAGGTACATGACTGAGGTCCGGCGTTTGACTCTTCCACAGAGTAAAACAGAAGCTGTCTATATGGGATTCAAGGAAATCGAAGAACATGTAATGAGGCCATTCTATTTCTGAGTTTCTCCTTGTGCCTGTGCTAGAATACCTCTGTGTATTTTAGCTAATATATGTGATATAAAACCAGGGCTTGATGCGCTGTGCTTGATTGCCGTCAGTGGCATCTGATTTGACTTTTCAGAGTATCTACTGAAGGTGAGATCTTTTGCGAGCTATGTATTCAGAAAGTATATATAATTTCTTGTTATCATTAATTTCGGTGCTCATATTAATTTTAATCAAACTTCGTTTCTGGGCCGATAATGTACACATATCTGTATCGACATGCCGTGTCTCTTTGGAGTATTTGTTTTCATATATTTTTTCTAAGTGGTGTTTCCTATACTAGCTTGAAACCGTGACGGTTCTGATGAAGTTGTGCTGTGATTACTGGCATATGGCTATCTTGCACATCTACTTGAGTCTCTGTCTCAAACTTTAGTGGCACCATCTTTTCATTGCAATGTGATGCTTAACCAAACTTGTGATGAGAAGTTGGCTCCCTTTCATTTTTTCGAGCAACTAGCACTAATGATCACTCTCCCTTGATCATTGACTTGAGCATTTTAACAAAAAAGTTCATTTGTACTTTTCTTACCTTTTGTTGGGTTGCTCTGAAAAAATGTTGTCTTGGATTTTGGATTTTGAAGGAAACTCTAATTATGCACTATTAATTGCCTCTCAAGCATTAAAAATTACTGATGGTTTTTGTCTTGCAGGTTCATCCAACAAAATCAGAATCCATGCGACTTCGCTCCATTCGAAAGGTAAAGACCAAGCTCATCCAAACTTTTTTTTGACAGCCTCGGACGTGATGATTCACCACCTTGGTTTTTAATTTCCGATTTTGGCTATGATTGTATTTTTTGTCCACTTCCCTTCTCTTGATGATATATATTGCTCTTCACTTGCAAAAAAAGGGAACTAAATAACTAAGGCATGCATACTCCTATTGAAATCTCATATGATGATTGGGCAGCTCAAGCAAGAGGGATTGAATTTTCATATGATGGTCGGAGAGCACATGCAGTGGTATTGTGTGTACATCTGCTTAATATTGCTCAATATTTTATTTCACTTCTTGAGCCTTTTCATTTAATGGGAAAAGAAATTATCTTTATCTAAATTGAGGCAAAGAATCCATATAGCGGAACCTACTTAATGTGGGAGATGGCGCTATGTTATTGGTAAATGGGTTTGGTGTGTGGTAGTGTCTTGGCACCTACCAATTTCATAGTTCTCTAACCTTTAAATACCGGTTCCCTTGTAGATATTAGTATAACTTGGACTTGTGATTGGATTTTTCGTTATATGGTGGGCTTTTGGTCTTTGCAATCTTAGTCGTATTATCATAATGGAAATATGTCATAATAATTGGTTTACTCATCACAAACATTCCTATGAAATATCACTTGGTGGTTAATTGCATATAAATAGAAGAGAGAGCCTCAGCTATTAGAGAGAGCCAGAACAAAGCAATAGAAGTAAAAGAGCAAAATGGGAGTGCATTTACTTGAATGCATCGTATATAGAAACATTCCTCGGGTATTATAGAATTTGTCTAGTTCTCCGCTAGTCACCTCACACGGCCATCCACGTGAGGTGCACATTTTGCACGGAGTCCCTTGCGACTTTGGATATTTGTATTTGGACCAGTAACTCTTTATTTTGGTTAAATATTTTTGTGAAAATTGTAGTAAGGCCCTAGATTGTTTAATTATGTTTATGCCCTTGTTAGTTTAGTATTTTTATGCATTTGCTTGATTTATTAAAAATAGTTATTATACTAAAAAAATCCATAATGCATTTGTAGCTTCACGTCATATATTTATATATGCAATTTAGGAACTTTAATTATTTTTCTAAAAATAAAAAATAGCCCAATTATTCCCTGTTTTATCTACGAAACCCATATAAAATATAAAATCATTTTGAAAAATTTCAAAAAAATATTTGATGTTTATTTATTTGTTTATTTTACCACTCCAGATCAAAAGGCCATAAAAATAGCAAAAAAACTATTAAAAATTGAAAAATCCTCAAAACCTTGATAAAAATATAAAAAATTCTTAAAAATCCCAAAATAATGGTTTTTATTTTCTAGTTTTTTTATATTATTATTTATAAATTAAATTTCATATGGAAAATTTTGACTGGAATTGTTATTTTTAATTTCCATTCCAATTTCGGATATTTATTTAACCCTTTATTGAGGTTATTTTTTAACTTTAAAAATATAGAAAAATTTGCAAAATTTACTAAAAGTTCATAAAAATAGTAAAAAAACTTAAAATCCAAAAAATATTTTATTCCCTATATTTTTCTCTTTTTATTAGTTTTTATAACTATATTAGCTTATATTGTATATATACTCTTATATATATATCCTATATTAGATATTTTAAAAGAAAAGAAATATAAAAATCTAAAAATAAAAAAAGAATATACAAAAAATATAAAATAAAAAACAGAATATAAAAATATACAACAAAAATAAAATAAAAACATTAAAGTTAAAAACCTACATAAAAATAGACAAGAAGTTGACAATCATTTTTATGCATTAACTTGCCCGATCTATCTAGTTTGTTTCATGTGTTTGACTTCTACATACTTGCACACTATACAGAGTTATAATAAATTTTAGCTCCATACATTGTTTTATTTATTTGTGGGTTAATTGTTGTTTGAATTGGGATTTCGTCTATTGTCGCTTTGACAACTATTGATCCGGTTTGTTGATTAACAAGACCTTCAAAATTCCCATTCGATAATCACCTTGTGTCACATCCAACTTCAACCCAATCATCTTCTTATCAAGCACTTAGGGTGCGTTTGGTTACTGGGTTAACCCTGGTTAATCTGGGAGATGGCAAATCATTTTTGTATTTTGATGTTTGGATAGATGGTTAAGGGTTGAGTGGGTTTGTTGTGATCTGATTGTATTGAAGTTTGGAAAATTGAGTAGTTATTGTGATGCGATTGTAAGTTTGAAAAAGTGAGTAGACATTGAGTAGTTTTATAATTTTTAGGTGATACGATGGTATAATATATTATATTTTAATGGAATGAATGAAAGAAAAATAATTTATTTAATGTTTAAATAAAGAGAGGGAGAGTGTGTCCCACAAGTGAGATAAAAGGAGGGATTTAGGGAGGTAAATCCCTCAAAAGGATGTTAACCCCCCATCCGAACGGGATCTTACTATTACAACCCAACCCATACTACGAACCAAACGAGCCCTTAGGGTCAAAACCTTCAATTTGATACATGTGAATCTCCAATAATATGTCTACCTACACTGATAGATATATTAGCACAAAAGTTGATAGAGATTGACATGTTTAGGTACATAGATATCAAATTGCTTGAGATCAAGCCTAACTACTTCTAACGAGGGATTACATACTCAATCCCTCTTGAGATGTTGATCTCAAAAGAAATTAAGATACAAGATCAGAAAGGTATAAGTCCCATAAAACATGGAGCTTATTCATGTCTTAACTCTTAATATTTCTCATAAGAGATCGATGGATCTCTGTTGACCTCGATGAAATTCCTAGTAAAACTGGATGAAATCCCCCTAACTCAAAGGAAAAAGACTAGGGAAGAACTTCTGATTGACTGAGATCCACAAGGAAGGGAAGATTGTGATAGAAAGAAATAGAAATACGAGGTCAGAGTTGAAAATGGCGAAGATGAGCAAAGTCATAAAATTTGGGCAAAACTTGATATGATTAATTACGAAAAAAAAAACTAACAGTAAAATTGAACAAACGATAATGCAATATACATGCTAGCATCAACCTGACGAAAAATCAACGTCGATGGAGATGTAATCAAGCTACGGTGATTTCCTTCATCGTTTGGGCACAATAGAAGCTTTAAACGCACTTCAAACATGCCAGATTCATGGCGGAAAAGCCTTTGTTCTACCGCCCTTCGACTCCTCGAACTCCTCCAATCCCTATGTCTACACCTTGACCTCTACTATCACCAAGAGGGAAGCTCTGAGACTCAGAAGGGGTAAAGGTTTACAATGGTAGACATGACTGATTGGTGTCTTCCATGGAATACAAATTGGCATGGAAACCTCCGAACAACTTTTTTTACAACGCGGCCAAGTTGTTGGGAGATTGGAGAAGCCAATGTCTGTGATAAGGGGACTTGGAGATGATCTTAAGGGGGGTTAAAGAACTTTAAAACAGCACATAGTAAAATGATAAAACATTGGAAATAAAATTATCCGCAACTTTCAAGAATGTTAAAAAGTCTAATTTAAGCTTAGATAAAGTTATAAACTAAATAAGCTAAATATGGGTATAGTATATGCAATGTGATTTGTTTATTTTTTTCTTAAACATAAATACATATAAATTATATATAAGTTGGAGTTAATAGGAGATCTATAAGGGATTTTACCCCACAAATTTTAGAATCATTGTAAATTGCCCATGACCTTGCAAACATCATTATTATTCTCTCGACCCCGTAAACTTGCCTTTTCTTATCCCTAAAACCCTGTCGTCGATTTCACTTTTACTCGAGTCAATTACTTAGGTTAGTATTGAGTTAGTTTAACCAGACATGCTATGGAGGTGCAGGAGGAGGCTAGAGCTTCAAGCAACGTGGAGGAGATGGGGTGGAGGTCAGGAGACGGGAGGGACGGTGCATGGAGCTCGGGCTAGCGTAGGGGAGGTGGGGTAGAGATCGGGCGGTGCAGGGGATTGTATTTGGAGCCGGGGGCGGTGTACCATCGTGAGGTGCGGGAGAGATGGGACTAAATGATGGATTTGCAGGGGAGGTGGGGCGGCGAGGGGGAAACACAGGGGAGGTGGGGCGGTGAGGGAACAATGCGAAGGAGGTGGGGCGACGCGGGGGTAGTGTGGGGGAAGTGGGGAGATGCGGGGGAGATGGAGCAGCGTGGGTGTAGGGTGGGGGAGGTTGGGTGGCACAGGGGAAGCAGCGGGAGGAGGGGGATTTGGGGGGGGGGGGGGGGGGGGTTGAGAGGAGTTCAGAAGAGGGGAGAGGAGGTCTGGGAGGAGAGCGGATGGGAGGCCTGAGCGGAGGAGGGTCAGACATCATTGTGGAGGAGGGGCAGAGGTTGAGAAGGTAGGTATAAATAATGCCGAGTGGGGAAAGAGACATGGGGATGAGGGTGAGGGGGAGAAAGGAACGGTTGCACATTGTAATTTTGATAAATAAAATGGGTATTATGTAAAAGAAATTAGTGGTTCAGTTAGGTTTAACAGCCAAATGGATGTGAGTTAACCACAAGATTTGTGGGTAAGAGTTAGGAAGTTTACATGATCGAGGAGATAATAATTATCACTACAAGGAAAACAAGTTGTGATTGCAGAATTATGTCCACGGATATAGAGTTTGTGGCCATAAAATTGGGCTATGACCACAACACGTCGTGGCCAGTAGCCGTAGCTAAAGTCTCGTCGCGAGAGTTCTCTAACCATGAATATGCCATGGCCACTTCAAATGACCACAGAATTTGTCGTGGCCACAACTCTTGTATGAAGACTTTGGCCACGGATTGTAGCTACGAGAAACTAGTGGCCACGGAATTATCGTGGCCACAAGTTTCCGTAGCTACATTTTGTGGCCACGACTCATTTTTCTTGTAGTGTATGTTTACAAGATCGAGAAGGTAATTTACAATTATTCTAGGGTTCGTGGGATAAAAATACCGATCTATAAATATAATATAGGGAGAGTATATCTTTTGTACCTATAAATTAGACATTGAATTTCTACTTTTAGTTCTCTTGCTATTTTAATATCCTTTATATTTTTTCCATAAAATCAAAATATCAAGAAAGTACGTAAAATTTAAAATTATGAAGGGAAAAAATAGGGTCATATGTGGCTGCCCCCTAGGGGCAGCCAACATGGCTGCCCCCGCCTTATTTGGGCAAAATTTTTTATTTTTTTTGAAAAATAACACCATGTACATTCATCCCTATATCCCTCCTATATACCATTCGAATTTCGTCAGAAACAGAGATCCTACGGCCTCCATCCGGACAGTAATTTTTTAAGGGTAACAGGATTTTTTTAAATCGATACCATCGAGAAGGAGGCCGTAGGAGTCTCTGTTTCTGACGAAATTCGAATGGCATATAGGAGGGATATAGGGGTGAATATACATGATATTATTTTTCAAAAAAAATAAAAAAAACGCGGAAAAATGGGGCGGGGGCAGCCATGTTGGCTGCCCCCAGGGGGCAGCCCCATTTTTTCTATATAGTTGATTGACTATTGAATCAGGGCTCTAAAACTTAGAACTCACATCTCAAGCTCCTTTATTTTCAATACTTTTTAAATAAATTAATTTTTTAAGGGACAAATACTTGAATTTTATGAGAGATTTGGAGATCCAAAGCTAGTAGTTCTCGTTAGAAATGGGTTTGATCTCAAGAAATATTCCAAGGTTAGGGAAAGGAGAGGTGGTACGAAGATACAATTTACCACTTCTCAATACAAGAGCTAATTTATGTTATTTAATTGACAGGGAAAAGAAGTCTTGAATTTCAAGCCTTTTTCTTTAAGTATGATTGGTCCTAATAATAACTACACATGTTCCATGTATTGGAAAACTAACATTTATTAACAAACATACAAGCAAGCACAAAAAAATATGAACATGATTTGTGTTGTTCACCCTTAATTGGGTTACTTTTTCGATGGTGACAATAGGTTTCACAATTATATAATGGTAATACAATAGTACAAAGTATGAAAAATCTAGAGGTGTACATGTATCAGATTGATCAGATTTTGAATTAATCCTAGTTCAATTCACATTCAACGGATTTTGATTTTGCTTCAATCCGATCCATTAAATATGCAAATTCAATCCCATTCTATCCATCGAATTATAGATTGGAACGGATTGGTTCATATTTTTAATGCTCACCTACTCTCACATCATATGCCATGATTAAGTTTGTAACACACTAGATCTTAAAATTTGAATCATGGGTTCTAAAATTGAGTATTAAAGAAATTGATAGTTAATTTTTAGAAAACAAAAAAAAAAGTATGGATTTAGTAGAAAAAATCATTGCATAACTAAATATAAATAAAATACCTATAATATGTAGAAAATATAGAAGTACCACATTGACTTTTAATAAAATTGCAAGTTTGGGTATATCAAATAAGAACTACAACTAACCTGCAATCGACTCGCTTGGTTGCGCGATGCAGAAGGGAGAGTTGTGCACGAGAGAGGTTTGGGGCGAGGACCTTGCGCGATGGCACAAAGTAGGAAGGATGCACATGAGGTACGTGGCTACAACGTGAGGGAGGTCTAGGAGAGCCGAGGACGATGTCTGGATGTCGTGCGCGATGAAAGTTTGGTTGCACATGTACGAGAGAGATCTACCAACGTACGCACAATTGGGGACAAGGACGGAAACTGACAGAGATATGTAAAACTGAGGGATGAGAGGTGTGCCATCTGAGTGGGTGTTTGGTTTGAAAGGGCCCAAAGAAGGCTTTGAGTTTAGGTATGTTTTTTAAGAAAGATGTTTTCTTTGAAAAAAGGAAAGACACGAAGGACAATACATGTAAGTATTACTTTATTTGAAGCAACAAATGGGGTGAGGTAATGTGGTTTCCAACAAGTAAAGCTTAAGTTGGAATGGGTGCAAATTATAAATGTGAGTAGCTTGGATATTTACACATAGCTTTCAAATAAAATTAAATATATGATAATATTTAATAACAAAAGAATTTTTATCTATTATATATTTGTCTATCAATAATCCGATCTGTTGCAATCCATAAAAGTTCAATCCGATTCAATCAAATGACAACGGATTGGACCGGATTACGGATTTTATCTGATCCATATGCACATCTAGACTTAACCTTAGAGTTATTTAGAATACTCCCATACATGCATTACCCCCTATGGATGGATGTAACATGTCAACTTATAAAGATAGTCTCACATCGGAAAGTCAAAAAGTGTGGATGTGGATTACAAATGGGGGATTACTAGTTGACTACACTTGAACATTTTGGGTGGTTGTCAATGAATTCATTTGAGTCTTAATTCAACAAGTTGTCATACCCAGTTTTCCTCGATAATGGATAGGGAATCTAAGTTGGGACGTTATAAATGGTATCATAGCCATGTTTCCTCTGATAGTGAAAACGTATACTTGAGAGGTAGAACTACCTCTAAAAAAGATGAGGAAAATGTTACTTAGAGTGTGCAGCTACTACTGTCACTTAGAATAAGTGATGAACCATCTAGCAACGAGGACGATGCAAATATAAGTGGAGTAATTTATAACATGCCACCTCCCAAACATAGTTTCACATAGGAATCTCTCAAAATGGGGTGCTAGTAATAATTGTTGGAGATCACTACTTGACAACTTATGTTTTTAGCATTTCGATGGGTATTCAACGAGTCTATTCGAGCCTGAATTCAACAAGTTGTTAGGACCAGTTCCTTCAGTAATGTATCATGGACCTAAACCCGAGAAGCTACAACAGATCTAGAAAACCTAATACATAAATAAAACCGTCGTTTATTGTTTGTAGGCTTCACCCACCAATGACATGGGCATGCTACACAAGGGCTCTATAATACGTTGGATTAAACAGAGGATTTGGATTAAAGGCATCTGAACAACACCATTTCTTTTTTAGAGGCCACGATGACCATACTCATATTTATACCGATCCCTTCTTGATGTAAAACTAATTACTCGTCCTCTTCGCACTTCCAAAGTGATATGTTTTGAGATTAAAGAACGAGATGGCCCATGTTCCTACATATAAAATTATTATAAAAACATCGCTGCAATTTTATATGCATGGATTTAGATAACAAGTATTTTCCATATTTTTTCCCTCAAAATTTGATGCAATCGACATCAATTCTACAATATTTTAAAAAAAAAATCATTTGAGATCATGTTAATAATTGACACTGATATATAGAACGAACTTGTTATTCATACCAACTTTCAACTAAAAATTTTCATTTTGCAATGCACAATATTCCTTATTGTCCATTAGAACCAACGTTATGGACCTATTTTGATACGGGAATACACGTAGTTTATTGCTAAAACAAGTCTAAAATATAGGATTTTTTACAATTATACCCCATAGATTCTGCAATATCAATTATATCTTCCTTTTTTTGTAATATCATTTGTGTCCTTACGTTGTATAAAAATTTAAAGTTATGCTCTTCCGTTAGGTGAAATAAGGCCACAAGTGAAATTACAAAATAACAGTACTGTAAGCTGTGTAAGGATACATGGGCACAATGCCTCAATCGATATTGCAAAAAAAAAAAAACGGAAGTGTAATCGATATTGTGGAATATAAGAGGAGCATAATCGTAAAAACCTTAAATTATTTGGCAATGTGATTGTTCGAAGATCCACAAACGACGCAATGCATTTTTGAGTGTACAAAACACCTATTTAACTGTTTAAGATTGCTTACACAAGGAGTGGACTTCTATTTATTCGGATCCATTGACTTCCATCTTGACGTCCCCTTGGATTGGATGAGCAACGGGTGGGGGAATGGACCATCTGGACAGGTTGTAGTAGTGGTCGCATGCTGTTTCATCAATTGGTGTTCCATGTGTGCATCATTTCCGAACCTTTGGTAGCGATAAGGTTTTCAATCAATGTCTGCACATGGCTGCTAAGGGCAATTGCGACAAATCCTTGAGCAATTTTCTAAAATGATCTGAACCGTCCATCACGGTTCATATCAGCCGTCCGATGCGAAGAGCCAAATAACCAATCGACACCCTCCCCCCTTCCACAATCTGATTACTCCTTGTGGTTGGAGTTTTGCCAAATTCAACGAGAAATGTGATCTGTTCATGTTCTCAGCATGTGAACCTTAATTCATTAAACGAAGGGTTGAAACTGATTGTACTCTTTTATTTGATATATGATCAGCTCATCAAGTGAAATTGGATAGCTCTACCAGATAATGGTGAAGTCTGGAAGTTTCCGAATCAATAAGATTAAGTTCACTAAATCTGTACATAACAGTAAAGTACTTGCTCTCTCTCTACATGACACGATTTCAGTTCAATTAGCGAAGCCTGTTCAAGAGTCTGAACTTCATTTGCATTACAGACATGGAAAGCTGTACAAATATCGTTTGTCTCGAGATATTTCTCCAAATTCACCAGAATTACAGGGCCAAATTAAAAAATCAGCCTCTTGCACTGCACAGGGAAAGATATTTGGTTCTAGTTAACCAAGTTGATTATCGCCTGCATTTTTAGGTTTCTTCTTAAAAATCGCCCACACCGTTTTACTTGATCTGCCTAAGAATCCAGATGCAAGGAAAAAAAACGCCAATATGAGACCTTTAATTGTGTTCAGTTAGTTGAATGTTATTTGAGAATGCAATACAAGGCACCGTTCTCATGCTCGTGGGTGGATTTTATCTCATTACAAGGCACTGTTTTGCAGCCATAGATGTTATTCCATCCGTGGATGTAGAAAACTGTACAAAATGGGACAATATAATCTCGGTCACATGCATGTACATTGTAGGAGATCAATTACATTATCAGTTACACTCAATTACCAAATACAATAAATAAAAGACCATCGTTCACTGATTCTGTACTAACACTACCACAATGAAATTTTCGGATACATTGCACACGCCGATTACAGACCACTATTAATGATGGTAAGCGACGACTAGAGTATGGCATCAACCTCTAATTCACAACAAATGTAATGTTTTACCTGACCACCATAATTGGTCAACTCCACCTTTTATGAGATACATGTAGCTGTTCATCCGCTCCAAAGTAAAAAAAGATGCTCCTTGAAGTTCTATTACTTGTCCCACATACTCACTTGGTGACGCACAAAAATATGCATAAACACATTAACTCCCAATACTATAGGAGATGGGAAAATTATGTTTCTTCCCTACTTATATGAGGTCATGAAACAGACACCCCATGAGAAGTTGTCATCTGTCACCATGTCTCTCTTCCATCATATGGCACGCCCCCTCAACATCCTTTGGAAGCTAGAACCTGCAGGTAAGGGGAATGTCGTTTCCATTCTTCACCCACATTTCCGTGATCTTCATCCTCTCTTGACTGCCTCCCTCCCCGACAGAGCTTGCTGCAGCCCTTTGTCGAACACAACACCAACGTGGGAGAGTACTCTACAGCTAGGGGTGCTAATTGAACCAATTCATTCAAATTTGATTAGGATTCGTTTTATAACAATTCAAGAAAAGTTCGATCTGAAATAAAATGAACTGAATTTAAATTGTAGACTTGATTACCAAATAAATTGAATTTTAAATAACTTAAATTCATTTGATAATAATTTGATTCAATCCGATGCATATATATATGTATGTACATAGATACATACATATATCCATTACATTTATATTCACATACATAATACATACATATATACATGCATATAATATATACATATTTACATACACATGTAACAAGCCCAGCTTGTGCCAATCAGGATCCTTGCCAAATATTCCCATGCAAGAAGTTATAACATAATTACATCAAAAAATTGACATACATTTAATCCAATTCATTTGTAAATAAATAGATGTAAAAAAAATAATATATGAATATGTACTAGTAAATGATATGACATTTAATTCACATTGAAAGATTTAGCATTTTACATTGTATCACTAATCATATCATGTCAAAAAATTGCAGCAGAAATAAAAAAATTTCTCATTTTTATTTTAATTTCATCATTCACAAAGTTATTAATCATATTTTGGTTGCTAAGTACGATAGAAAAATATAATAAAATTTTTGTTGGGCTCCACGGCTATGATTTACCACATCGAACTTCACCGACATGATTTCCTTACTCGTAGGCAACATCGATGTGACTTGTCAATGCTACAACGTGTATATGCATCATTTGGCCCTGGTGGTAAGACTCAATATCTTTCCTTCTTTATAACTATTTGACACCAAAATACACAGTGAGTCATAGATGTGGGTCCTTCGTGCATCGATTATACAAAACATGTAAGTTCCCTTCTCTACTATGAGACACATAGCCGATTTGGTTTGTGAAAAGAGGGTAACCTTGTCATATCCATTTACAACACACACACTAACCACATTTCTCACCTTTGGCCCCAAGGATGACACTGTACAGACTGCTCTTAGTCATCCTTGTGTAAATGATGATTCTGATCTCTTCCCTTATATGTAAGAGATAGAAATCTTAAAAAATATTGACTCACCCTGAAGTGACGACAGCTATTCATGATATTATTGAGGCCCCACTTCAAAAGGCCTTGAACTAATTATTTGCATCCCAACCCAAGAAAAGAAAGCAACGAAGTGGATCGGAACAACACACTCTGACTGTGGCCATTGTCCATGGCATCACCCACTGTCCACACACAAGGAAAGGGAACATTGTTACACCTCTTATGAGATGCACCATTTCTGACTATTCTTGTGATCACACCCTCCTTGACAATGGTGCTTCGACTAATATAATACCCTTTTCATTGGTACAACCTCTTCATCTTAGGCCTCTAAAGAAAAGTAGGATGATTTTCTAATTTGCTGATGGATCAATAATGAGGCCGAGGGGTATTCTAAAAAACACTTTCATTCAAACTCAAGTCATGAGTTTCACAGTTTATTTCATTGTTCATCCTCCGATCATCCTGGGATGAACCTTTCTCACCTTTATGAGAGTCATTGTTGATTATGGATCTGGAGAGGTTCTCTTTCGTTTTACCGATGAGAGTGTTGTCTGGGTCACTGCACCCACCACTAACTAGAGACCCACATCTGATGAGAGTGTACCCATGTTAGCCTACCTCGAGAACTATGACCTTGATGTTGATATCAGAGAGGTTTGCTTTACCATGGATGATTCTGAGACGTGAGGATTCCTCTTTGGTGAGTAAGACTTAGAAAGCATAGACCTTGGAGTTCCACCTTCCGACGTCTAGAGAAGTATTGATGACATCAACAAGATTTACACCATATACATCTTAGTGTAGAGGGCAAACTTAGGAGAGACTTCATAGACTGGACTTGACCTTACTACTTCCACTAACGAGTTCATGCCTTTTCATTTTGATATATGTGAGACTACCCAAACCGGACTTGACCTTACTACTTCCACTGCCAAGTTCGTGCCTTCTCATTTTGAGATATATGAGACTTGCCATGCTAAACTTGACCTTACTATTTCCATAGGAAAGTTTGTGCCTTTTTATTTTGAGATCTGCGAGACTTCCTAGGCCGAACCTGACCACATTTTTTATTACTTCCACCAGCTCGTTCGTGCCTTTTCAATTTGGGATTGCCAAGGATTTTCATCAGGTCGATCCTAATCAGTTTGAGTTAGCTAATGACCCTGATATCGAACTACACTTTGTGAGATCCATTCCTCAATGATCACGCAAGAAGGTTCTGATCTCTGTATAGAGACCACTTTATATATTCACTTTCTTTTACTTCTTTCAACATAATGTTTCACTTATGCACCTCATTTCGTGTCTTCCTTGCTTAGGATGTACTTTGTCCTACTTGGGGGGGGGGGGTGTGGACAAGTCAAGTATTCATTCTTCGTTCCATTTCATCATTTTTATTGTTGCACATTGATGAATCTCCATTTCATCGTCTTTATTCTATCATTTTGGCCTTAAAAACCTAGTAAATGCATGTAAATATCCTTAATTCATGCATTTTATCATTCATGCATTATTGTGTAAATAGTGTATAAAATACGGTTTTAAAGCCAAATTATAGAATAAAGAAAGAAAAGAAAAAGTATAAAATATTGCAGATATTTTATGACCCGAAACCCCGAGACTTAGTCATCTCCATGACTAGGTCGACAAGGAATAAGGTAGGGGAGATAGGGGCCAAACTCCAATAAAAATCCCTTTTATTTTATTGTTTTTTAGTTATTTTTGGGACCTATTTTTATTACAACTTTTTATACTTCAAATAAAGAAACTTTGAACATGAAATTATATATAATTAAATATAGAAAAATAAAAAATTATTTCATACAAAAAATGTACATATAAAAAGATATGATCTGAATAAGATTCCAAAATCCCAACTTTCCAGACCTATATCTCTCAAATAAAAACTCAAAATGTATCAAAATCACTGTAATTGTATATAACTTTTATATATTTAATCAATATGGTTTCATATTTTTTGGAGTTATGATTTGAAAGTTAGGGTTGGGCCCCCTATAGTATACTTGTACCGATTAAAATATTCATTTTATTCATTATTCATTATTTTTATATTTTTATATTTTTATAATTTTGTAAATATTATTTATAATATTTATGCATATTAAACAAGAATAAAAACATCAATAAAACATGAAAATAAATTACTTGTGTAAAATACATAGGTAAAATAACAATATTTATACCTATAGAATTAATACATCTATTTATTTAATTGTATGTAATACATCAGCAAAATAAAATAAAAATATATTTTTATGAATAAAATTAAGTTATAAATATAAAATAATAAACTAAATTAATAAAATTAAAAATAAAAAATATGAAAAATATGAAACCATATTCATTAAATATATAAAAGTTATAAAAATAAAAAATATTTCATACAAAAAATGTACATATAAAAAGATATGATCTGAATAAGATTCCAAAATCCCAACTTTACAGACCTATATCTCTCAAATTAAAACTCAAAATATATCAAAATCACTTTAATTGTATATAACTTTTATATATTTAATGAATATGGTTTCATATTTTTTGGAGTTACGATTTGAAAGTTAGGGTTTGGACCCCTATAGTATACTTGTACCGATTAAAATATTCATTTTATTCATTATTCATTATTTTTATATTTTTATAT
Organism: Ottelia alismoides; assembly: GCA_037367405.1. Lineage (NCBI taxonomy): Eukaryota > Viridiplantae > Streptophyta > Magnoliopsida > Alismatales > Hydrocharitaceae > Ottelia > Ottelia alismoides. Next base: position 899,653 of record JAZKJV010007294.1, read on the forward strand.
TTTTATAATTTTGTAAATATTATTTATAATATTTATGCATATTAAACAAGAATAAAAATATCAATAAAACATGAAAATAAATTACTTGTATAAAATACATAGGTAAAATACCAATATTTATACCTATAGAATTAATACATCTATTTATTTAATTGTATGTAATACATCAGCAAAATAAAATAAAAATATATTTTTATGAATAAAATTAAGTTACAAATATAAAATAATAAACTAAATTAATAAAATTAAAAATACAAAATAAAAATAAAAGATTAAAATTACATAGATAAATTTACATATATATAGCCCTTAGAAGCAACTTGTAATTCTAGACCTCTAAAAAATAAATAAAAATAATCATAAATACTTCATAAAATAATAAATATTGTTCATTTTATTACTTAAAATTCATAAAATCATTTATTATTTTTATTAAAATTTCGTAATAGTTTCTGACGGGATTTTTCCGGTTGGTCCATGTGGACCAACCAGCTTCTTCCGTGTGTTGACCTTGGTCAACTCTCTGACCGAGGTCAGCCTCTTGTCAGAACGTCGCCTCGCCTCAATTTCTCTGATTTTTGGAGGACAAATCTTGCACCGTTTGCGATGCACTCTTCATGACTTTTTCTACATGTGGATCGAGGATACACACCCTTAGCTCTCCTCGAGGATTGGATCGATGCATCGCCCGGTATTCTTTGGTCTTTGGATCCCCTCGTTCACTCCATCCGTTGTACATTACCCGGAACCCGATCTTCTCTAAAATTTTTGATCCTATTTTGGCCTTTCTCTTTCTTCCTTTTGCGCACAAATGGTCGAGGATGGTGACAACATCCTCGCCACGCTTCAAGGTTGAGGGAGGAGGACTCATGCGATATCAACATCTCCAGCGAAGATCTTGCCGTCGAGGTTTTTCCTTTGGCTTTCCTGCCATTGAGGTCCGCATTTTCCATCCTTTTTGTTGCATTTACTTGCTTAGGTCTACTTCTAGGTTTGATTCCCTACATTTCCTTTCGAGTCTTACCCGCCAATCGCCTCATCCCCCTCTCGCTGGAGCTTGCTCCGACGAGCTCCCATCTTGCACCCTCTGCCTTTTATCACCCTGCTGTGGGGTCGATGCATTTTACCCTCAACCCTTTCACCCGTTTTTTCCGGTCCAGGAGCTTAAGTAGCGGTTGGTTCTCATTTTGAAGGAGACTCGAGGTTGCTGGAGCCTCGTTGCTCCGCCAGCCTCTTGCTCGCCCTCCGACCTCTGTTGAAGCATTCTGGAGCCGCAAACATGTAGAGGAGGACTACAAGAGCCTTTCGACCATTTTGGAGCTTCAAAGATCACCGGAGGACATAGATCGAGCTCGGAGAAGCTCGCCTTGCCGTGGCCATTTCCCAATTCCTCCTCCGCCCTTCACTGGCGTTGGATCTGGTCGGAACTTCCAGATGCTTCAACTATCATTGGATATCGGTCGCCCAACACCATTCGTCTATCCTGCCAGATCTAATTGTGGTCGTTGCCCTTGAAGCATCATCGTGCGCTCAGGACGCGGCACGTGTGTTAGTGAAGTGATCATCACCGTCCAACCATGCCCGCATTTGGGTATTTTGCAATTTAGCCCACATAATTTTTGTATTTAATATTGAGTATTCAAACATTCATCTGTAGCTTTAATAGTTTTTTAATAAGCTTAAGACCCTTAAACTTTGTGATTATTGTACTTAGGTCCTCGGCCACGTCACCTCACGTGCCTATGCACGTGAGGGGTGTGACCATTTTGCAAGGGTACTCTTTTGGGTCTTGTTATTTACATTAGGTCCTAAAACTTTTGTATTCTGTTTTATATTTTTTGTAAAATTTGCGAACATGCCACTGGATTTTTGGTATTTACATCCTGGCCCCTACTAGTGGCTCACGTGTCTGTGCGCATGAGCTTGGTAATTTTGTACTCAGGCCCCTGCGGGTCTCTGATTTTGTATTTGGTATAGAAAGTTAAATAATCAGTTATAATATTTTGTGAGAATTGCACTTTGGCCCCTAGATTTCTTAATATTTACATATATGCCCTTAGTAGTAGTGCAGTTTCTCTTTATTGATTGTATTTATTTTAAATAGCAAATTAACTCTAAAAACCCTCTTCAACAAATGGCACTGTTGCCGAGGAGCAACAACGCATAGATCAGCTTTTTTCTTGATTGTGATTATTTGCATATTCTTGTGCTTCCATTCTTTTCTCAGTTTTTGATATATCATGTTGAGCTGTCTAACCTTCCCATTGTTTGAAATTTTTGCGAGGTACTGCTGGACCAAGGGAGACTCTCTTAGGAGCGCCCGCGCACCCACATGAGATGATTCCTCTTTTTGACCTAGTTGTCAGAGAGGACTCGGAGCAAAGGAGGACTTGGAGATTTTTCGGGAGACAGAGCTTTTGTGTTTTATTTATTTAGTTGTATAATTTTAAGTGGGAGAGAGACCATTATTTATTTAGTTGTGAACTTTAGACTCTCGGGCCCAATTTCCAAATATTTGTTCACTTGAGGGCTCACCGCAGTTTTTGTTGCGTTTTCATCTCCTTTTTTCCTTTTGTTTTCCGGTTTTGGTTTTGGTCATTTTGTGTGACTGAGACCTTAGCTTTAGGATTGCTTGACGATAGAGTAGGTCCAAACACCTAATAACCATTGCATGTACCTATAGATGTGTTTGGACTTAGTCAAATCAAACTGTTTCTCACTTAGTCTCGGAACCCCTACGCCGTGAGAGTTCTCCATAAAAAGCTTGCAGGATCCGTTATTGTGGGCACCAAGGAGACTCCATGATCGGACACTTCGGCTCTATTCTAAGTCATTAGTATTAGTTCTTCATGCTAATAGTAATTTTTGAACTTATGGCCATTTTTATCGATTTACATTTGCATATAGTATAGGTTTCAATTCTGCTAAATATCTTTGCATGTAGAGTGCTGGAGGCAAGGTGAGCATTTACGCTTTAAAATTCATCATCGTTTTTTCCGCTTGCATTACTTTTCCGACTCTCCCTATGATTTTGCCAACCTAGTTGCTTAGTAAAGTTGACTCCTTGTTAGGCTTGTGCATTCTTATTAAAAATACAAAAAAGTATAACAAATAAAATTGGGACTGCTAATATTATCGACCCTAAAATCGACCAAAAAAGAAATATTTTCTTGGGGCGAGTAAACCCCTCTCCTTAGCAGGGACTAAAATGTAATGTGTGAAAAAAGAAAAGTCTCAAGTATTTGCAATTACTGAATGCTCTGAGGTAGATTTGTGAAATAGTCACCAGCTCATGTGGTTTCCAGGTCCTGCATATGCTAGATTTGAAGCATGATACATACTAAGGATTAGTGCCCAAATCCCATCTAAGCCAACCTAAGTATTTGTACAACTTTTTGGACTTCTCACCTAACTATAAAACAAACAAGATAAAAAGACTATGCTTTTACGGTCTTCACCGAGTTGAGTAGGTGAATTAAGGGTTTGTATTGTGTGCGTTTGATTGTGATTGCTTTGTGTGCATTCTAGATCGCCTCTGCGCATTTGCGCCTAGTTCTCACTACTCTTGACTTGACATCGTGCTCTCCTAATCATTTTTCTCTTGTTTCAAGATGACTGACTGGAGCGTATTTTATTCGAACTTTGCGGATCCCTCTTTCAATCCAACGGATCCACCTCCATTTATCCAGGAGGACTTTTCTCCTGACTTTTGTATATATCCACCTCAGCCACAGATTCAGACCTCAGATTTTTATCTGCCTCCACCTTCACATTTCCCTTCACATCAACCCAAGACTGATCTGTTGGAGTCACCTTTCATGATTTCCACAATTGAGGCCTTGAACCAAATGATGGAGGAAATGAACTTGAGGATTGATGATCTCACTAGTTTAAATAAGAACCATAATGCCGCTCCCCTATTTGAGGACATGGATTCATTTGAGGATTTCCATGAGAGCTTGCAATCGCCCAAAATACAACAAATGAGCACAATTTAAAAATCCAAAAAGAGTTCGGGAGACCTTTGGTTGATTCAGATTGTAAGGAGAGGTTCCATTTGCCAAATCCTTTGACCACACAACCATTGACACCATATCCCAAATTTGACCCCGAGTATGCCACTGTACAGACTACTCTTGGCATTCCTCGTGTAGATGGTAATTTCGATCTCCTCCCTTGTATGGAGGAGGTCCAAAAAATTAAAAATTATTGACTAAACCCGAAATGGCAGCCACCATTCATGAGATCATCCGTGCCCCACTTCAACAGGCCATGGCTGATTTATCTGCTACTCTTTCTAAGAAGAGAAAGTGGAGGAGTAGATCTGAGCATCATATCTTGACCATGGCCACTGTCCATGCCACCAAACACCATCCCATTCCTAGGAAAAAGAACATTACCACATATTTCATTAGCTACACCATCTCTAACCACACATGTGATCACATTTTCCTCGATGGCAGTACTTCGATTAGCATATTACCCTTCTTGCTGATACAATCTCTTCACTTAAGGCCTCTAAAGAAGATCAGGATGATAATACAATTTGCTGATGGATCTATTAAGAGGCCGAAGGCTATCTACGAAAACGTCGTCATTTCGATTCAAGGCATGAGTTACAATGTTGATTTTGTCATATTGTCCATGGAGACCTCCATAGAGGAGCACTCTCCAATCATCATGGGACGACCGTCCCTCGCCTCTACGAGGGTCGTTATTGATTATGGATCAGGAGAGATTTGCTTCTGTCCTGTTGACAAGAGCGAAGTGTTGATCATTGCACTCACTGCCGACCAGAGAGCTGCACCTGATGCACCTACACCTATCTTGGTTGACCCTGAGGACCATGAGCTTGATGAGACCATTAGAGAATTTTGCTGCTTATTGATTCCACTGAGACCCAATAATTCCTCTCCAAGGAGGAAGACTTGGAAAGCATGGACCTCGGATTTCCTTCTTCTGGGTCTTGGCGATGTGTTGATGACATCTGTGGGATTTACACGATCGATACCATTGAGTGGAGGGAAAACATTGATGAGACTGAAGCCGAATTTGATATTGTTGCTTTTATTTAGGAATTCAGGCCTTTTGATGAGCATGATGATCCTGTTGAGACTATAGAGGACGAACATGATTCAACTATTTCCACTGGTGAGTTTGTACCTTTTGGTTTTTACCTGGACGAGACCTCGCAGGACGATACTGACTAATCTTCTTCCAATGATGAGTTCATCCCTTCTCACGAAGACATTAGCGAGACACCAAAGGCCGGGCCTCGCTGCACTACTTCCACTCACCCGTCTGTGCCTCTTCCCTCTAGGACCATTCAGGAGCTTCACTGTATCGGCCCTGATCGATTTGTCTCGTTTAAGGACTCCGATGTTGACCTACACCTTGTCAGATCTATTACTCAGTAGTCCTGCAATAAGGTTCGCTTTCAACCTTCTTGACCTATGTATATCCATCCTGTTATGCAGTCGCTTCGTGTCCCACTATCCATCTACCATTTTGCTCATCCCCCCCATTCTTGTGTGTGCCTTGATTAGGACGTACTTTGTCCTAGGTATAGGTGGGTGGATGAGCCGAGTGTTCTTTGTTTCTTTTCATTACTCCTGTTGTTGCCTATACTTAAGGCTTATTTTACCCTAAGTATAGGTGGAGTGGTGTGTACATACTCTTCTCCATCTTCTTCCATATTCACATCTCTTTTCTTCTTTTCCTTTTCTATCTTATTTTTCTATCAAAAAGGTGTCGCCCCCTTTTTTGTCAGTCTTCTATACTTAGTACGTATTTAGTCTTAAGTATAGGGGTTGTGCACCCCGAGTTCTTTCATTCTTTGGTCCTCTCCATTGTTCCTCTTCTTGTATATACTTACCTAAGTATATGGGGAGTCAGTATGAGTATGATCTGTTCATTCCCACCCTTGACCCTCCCTGTTTTGTGTATAGTCTGCTTTACTTAGGATTATTTGATCCTAAGTATGGGGGGACAATCAACTTCTCATCCATTCTTTACTCTTTAGACTTTTCTATACTCAGCATGAGTTATGTCTTCTCTTTTCCTCTCTGAACTATGAGGACATAGCTCAAGCTAAGCATAGGGGGTCGTATATACTGCGTATATATTTTAACCATAACTCGCGCTTTCGTATTTTTATTATGGCTAATTATACCTATTAAAATTCATTAAAAACACATAATAAAAAATTGTTAATTATTCCTCAAGTTCTTTTTGTATATACTGATTAATAAATCAGGTAAAAATATTTTTTGCAAAATGTTTGAAAAATAGTTTGAAAACATTTTTGAAAAATCTTTTGAAAACTATTTGGAAAATATTTTGTTAAATATTTTCAACCTTTTTAAAAATGTTTTTTTTGAAAAATTTATTTTCTTTGCGTGGAATAAAAATGTTTGAAAAACGATTTGCAATTGGGTTGGAAAATGGTTGCAAAAATATTTAAAAAATCTATATATACTATTTGGAAAACCTTTGCAAAAATGATTTTCAAATGTGTGTACATGTTTGTAAAAATTGATTATAAAAATTATTTGGACTATAGTTTTCAAATTGTTTGAAAAACCATTTTCAATAAGTTTGAGGAATATATATCACCTTAAAATTCTTTACTATATATTTATAAAATTGACCACCTACCCTTTGTAAATTATCAAACGCTTAATTCTTGGAAATATAAGATGCATCTCCTAGTAAATATTTGTACCTAGTTTTTATCCAAAAACTTTTATTTTCAAAAATCCAAAAAACTTGGTAAAATTAAAAATATCAAAAACATTCGAAAAACTTTTTGAAAATACCAAAAAAATGCATATGCATTATCTTTTACAAATCCATAAAAAGTTCAAAATCTTTGAAAATTGTATCACAAAAATATTTTCTTCATAGCATTTGCATGGCGTTAGCATTTTTCGGATTGAGTTTGATGATTGAACTAGTCTAAGTAAAATCCAAAGATTGGAGCGTGGTTGGACCTTAAAATCTACCTAATAACAGGAACCTTATAGGAGCTGGAATTGAGGTACTTCAAGTCTAGTTGACTTAATTCTTTGACGATCACGAGACTTGGTTCAATGGATTCTTGACTACCTAAGTAGAGTATTTCGGAGCACATGCACGACTCTTGTCAATAATGACCTAACTTGGATACATGCACCTTTCACTTGTCTCAACTCAGTTGGAGTGGTGAGGGCGTTGGATTGCCGATATGAGATGCACACAAGTGGAAACATTTGTCTTCCTCTAGGGAGGGAGGTACACCCCAACCCATCCAATGATGAAGAATTTTGAAGGCAGGAGAGTGTGGGTTGCAATAAAGCTTCAAAAGTGGAATAGTCTACTGGATCACGAAGAAAAACTCCTTATGTAAATGCTGGTGTATATAGTAATTAAAAAAAGCAAAAAACCAAAATTCAAAAATTGGATAGGCCTGTACAAAAATAAAATGCCTACCAGAGTGTATATATTTGTATAGTCAATAAGCAAAATTGAGCTTCAAAGTCAAATTATGTGAGCATGCAGCTGGATGACTTGACTACACCGATCTTGCATCCTAGGATAGGTACCTACATTGGCTACCGTCCATTATTCTCTTCACCCCCTCCTCTTGAGCTGGTTGTCACTTGAACTTAGAAGTAGATATCCTGCTCCTCGAGGAAGGAATTATTGGATTGAGTAATAATTGGGTTGTCATGTTGGAGAAGTCACTCTCTTTGTCATTTCAGTTGGGGAGAGACACCATCACTTACACTATACAAGTCAGAATCATAGTCATAAGGGTTTGCATATGAATTGAAGTATTCTGACCTGGCTACTGAGGAGACTTGAGCAGAGTTTTGGGATTCTCGAATTAGACTTCATATCCAGTTTCCATTAAGGTTCTGCCTGCACTAAAATTCTAAAGGTCTGACTTAAGCTCCAAACTTTGATTTTGTGAAGACAAGTTTGATAATTAAACTAAATCCATTTTCTTTCTTTTTCTTTTCTTTGGTTTTCTTTTTCTACACTTATTGCATACATGTTTGCTAGGTACTATCAAAGGCAAGTATAGGGGGATGATGAATCTCCATTTCATTATCTTTATTCTATCATTTTTGGCATTAAAAGCCCTATTAAATGCGTGTAAATACCCTTAATTCATGGATTTTATCATTCATACATTGTTGTATAAATAGTGCATAAAATATGGGTTTTAAAGCCAAAATAATAGAATAAAGAAAAAGAAAAAGAATAAAATATTTCAGATATTTTATGACCCGAAACCTAGGCATCTCGATGACTAGTTCGACACGGAATAAGTTAGGGGGAGATAAGGGCCAAAATCCAATAAAATCCCTTTTACTTTTCATCTTTTATTTATTTTTGGGACCTATTTTTATTACACTTTTTATACTTAAATAAAGAAACTTAAAAAATGAAATTTGTATACAATTAAATATAGAAAAATACAAAATTTAGATCATACAAAAATAATATACAGATAAAAAGATATGATGTGAATAAGATTCCCAAATTCCAACTTCTTAGACCCATATCTCTTAAATAAAAACTCAAAATGAATCAAAATCACTTTAGTTGTATATAACTTTTAATAAGCTATTTAATGAAGCTGGTTTCATTTTCTTTGGAGTTATGGTTTCAAAGTTAGGTTTTGGACCCCTATTGTATACTTATACCGATTATATATTCATTTTATTTATTATTCATTATTTTTATAATTTTATATTTTTATTATTTTGTAAATATTATTCATAATATTTGTGCATATAAAAACAAGAATGAAAGCATCAAGAAAACATTAAAATAAATTACTTGTATAAAATACATAGGTAAAATACCTATATTTATACCTATAGAATTAATACATCTATTTATATAATTATATATAATACACCAAAAAAATATAATAAGAACATATTTAAGTGTATAAAATTAAGTTCTAAATATATTAAATAATAAACTAAATTAATAAAATTAAAATTATAAAATAAAAGTAAAAGATTAAAATACATAGATAAATATACCTATATATATCCCTTAAAAAGCAACCTGTAATTCAAGACCTCAAAAAAATAAATAAAAATCATCATAAAATACTTCATAAAATAATAAGTTTTTTGCATTTTATAACTTAAAATTAATAAATAATTTATTATTTTTAATTAAATTTCATAATAATTTCTGATGGGATTTTTCTCGTTGGTCCACGTGGACCAACCAACTTCTTTTGTGTGTTGACCTAGGTCAACTCTCTGACCGAGGTTTGCCTCATGTCAGATTGTCGCTTCACCTCGATTTCTCCAATTTTTGGAGGACACATCTTGCACCATTTTGCGATGCGCTCTTCATGACTTTTCTCCCCATGGATCGAGGATACACACCCTTAGCTTTCTTCGGGGATAGGATCGATGCATCGCCTGGTATTCTTCGATCTTTGGAGCCGCTCGTTCACAACATCCGTTGTACACAACCCATACCTCAATCTTCTCTAAATATTTTGAGTCTCTTTTGGCTTTTCTCTTTCTTCCCTTTTGTATGCAAATGGTCGAGGATGGTGAAAACATCCTCGCCATGCTTCTAGGTTGAGGGAAGAGGAATCAGGCGATCTCCAAATCTCCGGTGAAGACTTCGCCATCGAGGTTTTTCCTCTGGCTTTCCTTCCATTGAGGTCCGCATTTTCCTTCTTTTTTTCTTGCATTTACTTGCTTAGGTCTACTTCTAGGTTCAATTCCCTGCATTTCCTTTCGAGTCTTACACGTCAATAGCCTCATCCACCTCTCGCTGGAGCTTTCTCCGGTGAGCTCCCATCTAAACCTCCACCTTCTATCACCTCGATGCAGGATGGAGGCATTTTTCCCTCTACCCTTTCATCGTTTTTTGCAGGCTCAGGAGCTTAAGTAGCGGCTGACGATCGTTTTATAAGAGGCTCGAGGTTGCTGGAGCCCTGTTGCTCCGTCAGCCTCCTGCTCGCCCTCCGAATTCCGCTGGAGCTTTCTTGAGCCGTTATCACGTAAAGAAGGACCACATGAGTCTTCCGACCATTTTGGATCTTCAAAGATCTTCAGGATGGAGTTTGAGCTCGGAGAAGCTCGCCTCGCCAGGGTCGTTTCCCAGTTCCTCCTTCGCCCTTCACTACCGTTGGATCTGGTCAGATCTTCTAGACGCTTCAGCTGTCGTTGGATCTCGAATGCCCAGCACCGTTTGATCGTCCTACCAAATCTAATCGTGGCGGTCGCCATCAAAGCGACATCATGCGCTCAGGATGCGCCACGTGGTTAATGAAGAGATCATCGCCGTTCAGTAGCGCCTGTGTTTGGGTATTTTGCAATTTAACTCACACAATTTTTTGTATTTAATATTGACTATTAAAACATTCATCTACAACTTTAATATTTTTGTTATAATTACATTTATGCCCCTGAACTTTGTGATTATTGCACTAAGGTCCCTGGCCATGTCACCTTACATGCTTATGCGCGTGTGGGGTATGGCCATTTTACAAGGGGAACCTTGTGGGTCTTGTTATTTGCATTAGGTCCTTGAACTTTTGTATTTAATGTTATAATTTTTGTCAAATTTGCGAACTGAACCTTGGATTTTTTATAATTGCATCCTGGCCCCTTGATAAATCCACATTTCATCATCTTTATTCTATCATTTTGGCCTTAAAAACCCTAGTAAATGCGTGTAAATAGGCTTAATTTAGGCATTTTAGCATTCATACATCATTGTGTAAATATTGTATAAAATGCGGTTTGAAAGCAAAAATTATAGAATAAAGAAAAGAAAAGAAAAAAAAATAAAATATTGTAAATATTTTATGACTCAAAACCCCGAGACCTAAGCATCTCGATGACTAGATCGACAAGGAATAAAGTAGGGGGAGATAACGACCAAAATACCATAAAAATACCTTTTATTTTATTCATTCTTTATTCATTTTGGGACCCATTTTTGGTTCCACTTTTTATACTTTAAATAAATAAACTTTGTACATGAAAATTGTAGATAATTAAATAAAGAAAAATACAAAATTGATTTCACTCAAAAATAATGTACAGATAAAAAGTTATGATGATCTGAATAAGATTCCAGAATCCCAACTTCCCAGACCCGTATCTCTCAAATAAAAACTCGAAACGCGTCAAACTCACGTTTAATTGTATATGATTTTAAATAAGCTATTTAATGAAGGTGGTTTCGCATTTGGCGGAGCTACAGTTTGAAAGTTGAGTTTTGGACCCCTATCGTATACTTATACAGATTAAAATATTCATTTTATTTATTAATAATTATTTTTATAATTTTATATTTTTATAATTTTATAAATATTATTGATAATATATATGTACATTAAAACAAGAATAAAACACAAATAAAACACGAAAATAAAATACTTGTATACAATACTGAGGTATAATACCTGTATATATATACCTATAATTAATACTTCTATTTTATTAAGTGTATAAAACACTTCAGAAAAATAAAATAAAAATAAATTTAAGTGAATAAAAATATTTTATACATTTATAAAATAATAAACAAAAATAAATAAATAAAATACATAAAATAAAAATAAAATATTAAAATACATAGACCTGTATAACTATATAGACCTAAAAAGGCAACTTGTATTTATATACCTCTAAAAAATAAATAAAAATCCTAATAAAATAATTTATATAATAAAACCTTTTTCATTTAATAACCAAAAAATAATAAAATCGTTTATTATTTTAAAATGATTTAACAAAGCTTTTTCCTGGCTCGGGTCAACTCTCTGACCCAACGCATGTGCCCTTGTCAGAGCCATGTTTCCTCATTTTTCTCCCATTTTTGGAGACCGCCCCTTTCCTCCTTTCATGTCGCTTCCTTCTGCAAATTTTTACCTCGTCCATTGGTGATTCATGCCCAGGTCTTTTCTTGGGCCGTGAATCGCTGATCGCGACAAGGTTCCTCGCTCTTTGAGCCACGTTCACTACCTATTAAAAATGCAACCTATTCTTCCCTTCCCTCTTTGAATCTCTTTGACCTAGCTTCACGCCCGTTCCTGGTGTGCTCGAGGTAGAGGAATGTGACAGCTTGCTCCCTCGACCCTTGGTGGCGGCGTTTGACGCGGGGAAGGGCGGCTTCCACCATCGCCGGAGCACCGCTCTTGGCGGTTACATCTCACGGTCTTTGGCCGCTCGAGGTTGTTTTCCTTCATTTTTTGTAGTTAGCTGTAGGTCTTAGCTTCCAGTCTTTACATTTTTATGCGAATTTTACTCGTAGCGTTAGCTTTAAAACCTTTCAAACACCTTCACCGGAGCTTTGGAGCTCCGGCCACCACAACCACCTCTGTCGCCCACTTCCATGCAACTCATTCGCCAATAACGACCATGTCTCTGCCGCGTTTCTCCGGCCGCTCTTTTCATTTGTTTGTAGGGCTTGAAGGGGGCATATGCACCCCAGTTTCACCTCAGGAGCATTGCCCAGGTGGCCGGACAAGCACGACATCCTGAGGGCTCGGACAACAGCTCCCCGGACCCATTTGGACTGCCAGGAGGAACCCTATGGACTGCAGGAGTACATGACGACGATCGAGGAGTGCCCAGGTGCCCAGAGGAGCGTTCCTTGGTCGATTCAATCTCGACAGGGGCGTGTTCCTTAGGCGTTCTTGTTGGTTCTCTCCCCGTCGTCCGATCAAGAGGTGTTCTTCCAGAGGGGCAACCAGCGTTGGATCGCACCAGCTATCAGTCGTTGGATCATCATACCTGATCTAATCGGGCCCGTCAAAGCCCAACCATCATCACCGCGTAAGAACGTGACACGTGGATAAGTGGGAAAGAACCCACCGTTGGATCCGTGCCTCTGCGAGGGTATTTTGCGCTAACCCCTCACCCAGTTTTGTAATTATATATTAATAATTGAACTTTCAACGACCATTTTAAAACTTTTGTATATTTTGCATTTGAACCCCCGAATTTTTGATAATTACGTTACGGTCCCCGCCAGGCGCGTATAAGTCACGTGTCCCATGGCAATTTTGCAGCGCGACCCCCAAGGGTTTTCATATTTATATTTAGTCCAAAATATTTTATATGTCGTTCTATAATCCTGGACATTTTGTAATTTAGCCCTTGAGTCTTTGATTATTGCAAGTAAGCCCCCGCCGGGTCACGTGTTCTTGCACGTGGTCTCTAGCGATTTTGCATGGATATCCTTTCTATTTTGGCTATTTGGGTATCCTCCATAAATATTTTTATTGCGTTATATTTTTTGTGAGAAACTTGCGCTTAGTCCCATGGATGTTTGTGTATTTACATTTATATCCTTGCTAGGAATGATTTCTCTCTTTGTTTCTAGTATTTATTTCATGCATCCATAAAATCTCAAAAATTACAAAAAATACCATAATTCATGTTGCATTGTAGTTTCACGCCAAATTTTTATTTTACATTTTATTGCATTTTAACATTTATAAAAATTCAAAAACACGCATTTTCTCTACTGTTTGCATTATAAAATCCGTAAAAATTATAAAAACTTCTCTAAAAATTCCAAAAAAATATATTTAGTGTCTTTTAGTATCTTTTAACTTCAATCCAAATATTACTAAAAATTACAAAAGAAAACTCCTAAAAATTATAAAACCCCAAAAATCTTCCTAAAAATCCTAAAAATTCTACAAAAATCCTAAAAATACAATCTCAGTTTCTGTATTTTCTCTGATTTATTATCTTTCAATTAAAGTTAAGTTTAGGAATTTTGGACACTGATTGATAGTTTTCATGCTCATTTTAATTTCAGCCATCAACTTAGATCACTGATTTCTAGTATTTTTACCTTTAAAAATACCAAAAAAATTAGGAAAAATATAGAAAAATCATAAAAATATTATAAAAATATAAAAGACACAAAACTACTTTATTTCCTATATTTTGATTATTTTTCCCTATTTTTATCTCTTTCCTATCTCTAGTATATATATATAGATAGATATTATATCTTAATTAAACGAAAAAGAAAAGACAAAAATATAAAATATAAAAAGAAAATATAAAATCAGAAAATAAAAAATAAAAAAAATAAAAATATAAAATCAAAAATTAAATAAAAAATATAAAAGTAAAAAACCACAAAAAATAGCATAAATAGACAAGCCATCATATTCACATTTGCGCATTTTTGCCCCGTTCTACCTGTCTGCTCCCTGTGTTCAACCTCTACACTTCTTGCACACTATACACATCCTTTGTAGATTTATAATAAATTTTAACTCCGCACATTTGCTTTCATTGCTTGAATTACTTATTGTGGGTTAATTATTGTTTGAATTCCATATTTCCGAGTGGTCAACGCATCGACTGTGTTCCCGCCATGTATGGAATACACGACCACTCGATTTTTGGGTTCAACACCCCTACTAGTGGCGCACGTGTCTGTGTACGTGAGCTTAGCAATTTTGCACTCAGGACCCTGTGGGTCTCTGATTTTGTATTTGGTCTAGAAAGTTGAATAATACATTATAATATTTTTGCGAGAATTGCACTTTGATACTAGGATTTCTTGATATCTACATATAGGCCCCTGCGAGTAGTATAGTTTTTCTTTGTTGATTGTATTTATTTTAAATAGCAAATTAATTTTAAAAAATTCCAAAATAGCATTATGTTCCTGTTGCATTGATCTTTCATGCACGAATTTTTGTTTTGCATTTGAAGTATTTTATTATTTATAAAAAACAAAAATGTCACTTTTTGTGTTTGTTTATAAAAGAAAATACATAAAAATATAAAACCCTTTTGAAAAATCTTAAAAAATATTTTTTTATTTATTTAAATATTTTACATTTTCAGAACAAAAATCACCAAAAAAATGATAGAAAACTCATAAAATTGAAAAACCCTTAAAATCTTTATAAAATTATAAAAATCCTTAAAAATCATTTAAATATAATTTTTGTTTATGAATTTTATTTTCATCATTATATTGATTATAAATTAATTTGGAGAATTTTTAATTTTATTTAATATTTTTTATCTCCAATTTTAAATTCATCTATTTATTTTAAACCCTGTTTTGGGTATTTTTGAGTTTAAAAATATATAAAATTTATCAAAATATCTGTAAAAATCACAAAATAGTAACAATTTTCTAAAATCCAAAAAGATTTTATTTTCTCTATTTTGCTTCTTTTTGTTAATTTTTATATTAACCCTAGCCAATATTGTGTATATATATTCTATATAGCTTTATATTTATTTTAAAAGAAAAAAGATATATAAAAATACAGAAAAAATAGAATTTAAAAGAAATAAAAAATCTGAAAAATAAAAAAACAAAATATAAAAATATGAAATCAAAATAAAAAAATAAAAAGTAAAACCCACAAAAGGCACATAGTTGACAAATACATCACATTCACTTGTGTGCATTTTTGCCCAGACCTACCAGCTTGTTCCCTGTGTTCGACACTCTAAACATACTTGCATTATACACATCCTTGTTGTAGAGTTATAAAAATTTTAACTCTTCACATTTACTTTCATTGTTTGATTCTGAATTGTGCGTCAATTGTTGTCTGAAGTCGGGTTTCGTGTGAGGTCAACACATCGACTGAATTTCTCGCCTTGTGAGATCTCTAGACCTTTGCAAAACCCTCTTCAACGCCTATACTTAGAGCTCTTTTACCCTAAGTATAGGGGAGTGATGCGTACATTCACCAAACATATTTTTGTTCTTCTTTTAATCTGTTTTTACTTGTCCCCTCAATTGTCTCCTCTCATATTAATATTTTTGTCTATACATAGAGATATCTTACCCTAAGCATAGGGGAGGCATACTGAGTTGTTATCTATTTATTCCCACCCTCGACCCCCCCTGCATGTAGAATAAAGTCTGATATATTTAGGAGTAGTTGATCCTAAGTATAGGCGGGATGGTCGACTTATCGTTCATTCTTTCATTCATTATTCAGTTATTGTAGTATAAACTATACTCAGTGCGAGTTATGTCTTCACTTATTCTCTCTGATCTATGAGAACATTGCTCAAGATAAGTATATGGGGTTGTATATACATTGTATATACTTTAGTCATAACTAGTACTTTTGAATTTTTAATAATATGGATAATTAATAAAAATTTAAAACACATTAAAATTCTTTGTATATACTGATTAATAAATCATGTAACATGTTTTGCAAAAAGTTTGAAAAATGGTTGGGAAATATCTTTGAAAATCTTTGACAACAGTTTGGAAAATGTTTTATAAAATGTTTTCAACCTTTGTAAAAATGTTTTGTTTGTAATTTATTTGTGTGAATAAAATGTTTTGCAAATCTATTTGAAAATTGTTTGAAAAATGGTTGCAAAAATATTATGAAAAATCTGTATTTACTATTTGAATCTTTGCAAACTGATTTTCATATTTGGTAAATGTTTGTAAAAATTATTTGTCAAATTATTTTTCAAAACAAAGTTTTCAAAAATGCTTACGAAAATCTTTTCAAGTTATTTTTAGAACCCTGTACATAATCCAAACAAATAAAATTCTTTACAAACCTGTAAATAGCTTGTGTAAATTCCAAAATGTAAAATTCTTGTAAATAACAAGATGCACTCCCGTGTAAACATATACAATCATTTTTGCTAAAAACTTTTGTTTTTAAAAAATACCTAAAATTTTGTAAAATTCAAAATCTGAAAAACATTTGCAAAATCTTTTCAAAAATTAGTATGAAAATTTGCAAAATGTTTTCAAAATTCCATAAAAAGATCACAATCAGAAAAGTGCATTACAAAATTTTTTCCCTTGAATTGTCCATAGCATTTGGTTGATGTTGATAATTGAACTAGTCTAAGTGAAATATGAAGATGAGAGTTTGTTTGGACCTTAATCTACTTAATCATAGGAACCTTATTGGATATGGAATTGAGATGCTTATGGTCTACTAGACTTATTTCTTTGAGACCACAATACTTAGGTCAGTGTTGTCTTGACAACATAAGTAGAATATTTTGGAACAGACACATGACTCTTGTTGCCAATGACCAAAAGTTGCATGACCGCACTTTACACTTTGCTCGCCTCTATTGAAGTGGTAGAAGGCTGGATTTGCCGCAAAATATACAAGCCAATGGAAACATCATAAGTCACATATCTGTGGCTATTGTACCCCAACTCGGTCCTGTAGCCATGAGGTCCAATGATAGAATCTGTAGGTTGCAATAATGCTTCAAAAGAGGGATAGTCTACTGGCTCAAGAGAAAAAAATCCATATGTAAATGTTGTTATCATAGTATTAAAAAATGCAAAATCAAAAACTCCAAATATTAGGCGGAAAAAAATCAAAGAAAAATCAATTCCTGTCAGAGCATGTATATAGTCAATAAACAAGCTTGAGCTTAAAAGTCAATTATATGTGAGCAAGCAGCCGAGTTACTGGGCTACACTGGTTAACATCCTAGGATAGATAGAAAAATCAATTCCTTTCGGAGCATGTATATAATTAATGTTGATTTTTTATTGAATTTTTATCATCAAAAAATACATAAAATAATAGAACAATATATGTATATATACAACATAAAGACAAAATTTTAAAGCCATTAAATAATGTTAATTATTTACAAGATCGTAATTATTAATTAGAGTTAATTAAATATTAATCAGAAGGATTTGTTTAAGCGAGGGGGATAATAAATGTAAATTAAGATGATAAATCAGTGATTTATCAACCAGCACCAGCCCGCATCATTAGTCTCCACAGATTGCGAACATCTAGAGACCGAATTTCTAGCATTCGACTTATCGCCAAACATCATATCATCAGTAACAACCAGTTTCTCCTTATTAACAATAGTATCCACCTCCACCACACTATCAATAGTACCCTCCTCATTACTATCACGGCTATCATCCTCATTATAGACCCCAATATTAGAGTCAATAAGCACAACCCACTGAGCAGATTGAGGCAGCCTTGGTGAATCCAGCCCTTGATTATCTGGCATAGCTGGTGAAGAGTTTGGTGAAGTAAGCTAAAATCTAGACGACCTGACCACTACAAAAACCATCATCCAACTCAGACCGAAGCTAATCCAAATATTTCTTCCAAAAGGAGTACGTAGAAAATAATGTCCATGCAGGTCCTAAGTCAGGTATGCATGAACCATTTATGTTATCTACAATTATTAATATTAGGAGTGGTAGGATGTTGCAGTTTTCTACCATTGCAGCAGGATAGAATAGAGCTTTATAAGGTGAATCTTTGTCAAAGTGCATGCATCAAGCCCTGGAGGATGAGCAGAAAGAAGGACAACACCGTATGAAGAAAAACTACAAAAATGAAGAAAACCAAAAATCAAACCTCAACAGTAATAGCCAAGGTTGAGCCGATGTAGCCAAGGAGACGCCAACACTAGTAGCGAATCTCGTGCTACCCAATGAAGCCAAATTTCCCGTTTCCAGTTTCCCTTCTGTTTTCAATGATTGTATCCTTTCTAATCATTCAAATGTACAATTTGATTCAAATGTAAATAAGAACAACTCTTTTGATTCTATAAATATTCCATTTACTAACGCAATGAAAAATGATGAAAAAATTAGAAAATTGAAAACTCCTTTATATAATCTTGTCACTATAGAAATATTGCAAAATATTATGCTAGAATTCCCTTTGTTCAAAGCCATGGAGTACAAGCCTAATGTGAAGAAAGGATTGAAATAGGCATGTATAACAAAGCATCAACCATGCAAAAGTCAATGCAAGAGAGCCAAGAAATACATTTAGATCATGGCTACTATGAATGCCATTAGCAATCTCCCAAGAAAGAAAAAAGACAAGGGAACACCTCACATCTGATGCGTGTTGTTTAATTAAGAATTTGAGTGCACCCTGCTCGATAGAGGATCGTCTATTAGTCTGTTCCATTCATCTATACTCAAAGAAGTTGATTAGGTTCGCTCAAGCCAATAAGAATGATTATGCAATTTGTAGACTGATCCGTTATAGGCATGTTAGAGGATAGGATTGTTATAGTTCAAGGGATGCAATTACCTGTGGATTTCATTGTCCTAGACATGGACAATTCTGCACCATTGCTTCATATCCCTATCATACTAGGATGGCCATTCCCTTGAACATATGAAGCAGTAGTGGATTACAACAACAGGGAAATTACCTTTCTGCTCCAATAGGGACATGGTCCCAATTGAGATGATCTAGGGACCGAAGCTAGTAGAGTCTGTATCAAATGAGAGTGACCTAAGCATAATGAAACATATGGTTGTGATTTCCCAGCGGAGATCAGAGGCACTCATTATTTTTGGATGATGTTGAGACCCATTAATTCCTATCCAAGGAGGAAGGTCAGGAAAGCACACTCGAGTCTCCCCCTATCCTTGATGATGAGTTGTGTGCTGATGAGATATTTGAACTATTTGAAATGCTTCCATCCCCATCCGAAGAAGATGAATTAATTATCAATCTTTATGATATCTTGTATCTGAATCCTGAAGTAACCTTGCTAGACAGTATACAGTTGATAGATCTGACACTGACCACGGTCACAGAGCATATCAATAAAATGATTCACATCCCTCCAGAGTTCAAACAATTGCCATCATTATCGAAGTATGCCTTCCTTGCGGCCGAGCTGAACATGTTCTCGATCATAATTAATTCTCATCTAAAAAAGGATAAAGAATCTCAATGGCTTGAGGTTATAGAAAGAAATAGTAATGCCATAGGATGTAAAATTACGGATCTCCATTGGATAAACCTATCATTGTACTCGCACCATATATACTTGGAAGAAGACAAAAAATTATCCTGCTAATTCCATCATTGCCTGAACCGTAACCTCCGAGAGGTTATGATGAAAGAAATCACGAATTCATTTATACCATCTTTGATTCAAAATGAGTGTCCATTACATGTGTTTTCAATGAAATTAGGAATCATAATTGTAACAAATGACAAAGGAGAGGATATTACAACATAGTACCAACTTCTGTGTGCGTCTGTGTGGATTACAAATGCCTGAACATATCTACCAAGAAGGATCATTTTTCATTATCCTTCATCGACCTGATAGCCAAAAGAATAGCAGTGAAGGAATACTTGTATTTCTTTGATGGGTATTCGTGATATAATCAAGTTCTCATAGCTCATGAAGATCAACAGAAGACTACGTTCACTTGTCCATTTGGGACTTATGCTTTCAGAAGGATGCCATTCAGATCGTATAATACCCCACTACATCTAGAGGTGTATGCTGGCCCAATTTACAAACATGGTGGGCAGTTTCTTTGAAGTTTTAATGTATGATTTCTTGGTATACGAGGACAACTTTGATACATGTTAACATATCTAGACTGAGTACATCAACGATGTTGCGAAGTAAATATAGTTCTCTAATGGGAGAAGAGTTAATTCATGATGACCGAAGGAATTGTGATGGGCCACGTCGTCTCCAAGCGAGGCATGGAGGTTGACCAGGACAAGGTGAAAACGATCTTTAATATTGAGCCACCACAAATCTAAATCAAGTTAGGTCATTTCTAGGGCGTGTTGGTTTCTATAGAAGACTCATTAAAGAATTCAACAAGATTAAACTTTTACTGAGGTGCTAGGCAAGGAGATTTATTGTTGATGACAGAGTTCATGCCTTTCATCATTTGAAAGATCTGATTACACAAGCACCTGTCCTACAGCTGCTGGATTTGTCTCTTCCATTTGAGATCATGACAGATGCTTCTAATTATGCTATTGGGATATTTTTAGGTTCGATATGGTATGGATTGCTAGTTGCAATTTATTATGATAGCAAGACCTAGATGAGGCCCAAAAAACTACATCGTTATAGAGAAAGAACTGCTAGCGGTCATGATTGCACTGGAGAAGTTTAGATCTCACCTACTTGGATACAAGGTTATTGTATACACTGATCATTCTACCAACTGATACTTACATGGAAAGTAGGATGATAATTCACGATTACTTCGATGGATCCTTCTACTACAAGAGTTTGACCTAGAAATAAGTGATAAGCTTGGAGTAAAATATGTTGTGGTAGATCATCTTTCCAGAATAATTGAATTAGAAACTCCTGAGCATGGAATTATACTGATTACTGAGACCTTCCCAGATCTGGCGGTATTGCCAGTCACCTTACTCCCATGGTATGCCAATAGTATCAATTATCTAGTCTCCAAGAATGTTTTGCAGGATTGGTCAAAATTAAAACTTGGAAATTCTTTTCTGAGATCCATTTTTACTAGTGGGAGAACCTATATTTTCTTCGTGTGGATGCAGATTGTACCCGAAGAAGGTGCATTCCTGAGGAGTATAAAAGTGTCTTGGATCATTATCATAAGTTAGAATCAGGAGGACACCATTTTTAAAAGCGAACAACATCAAAAGTGCTTCAATGCGGCTTTTGATGGTCGACTCTTTTCAAGGATGCTACCGAGTATGTGAAAGGTTGTACTAACTATCAGAAGATGGGTGGCACCATTAGTTCTAGAGATACCATGACTCTAAAATATATTCATATAAGTGATTTTTTTGCATGGGGTATTGACTTCATGGGTCCATTTTGAAAATCTAGGGTTTTAAATACATCTTGCTTATACTCGATTATGTCAGTCGATGGGTGGATGCTATCCTTGCTCAAGCCATCTACAATTTGCACTGTCTGTTGATTTCTCAAAGAGAACATAATTTCATGGTTTGATATTCTAAAGATCCTGATATCCGGTGGGGGAAACCATTTTTATCAACAAGGAAGTAAAGAAACTTACTAAATAATACAATATTGAACACCATGTCACATCTCCTTACCACCCACAGACTAATGGCTCACTTGAATGTTCAAATAGGGAGACAACGATGATATTACAAGAACTTGTGCATCGTGATAGGAAGAAATGGTCACAATTGCTTGACTCAGTTCTATGTGCTTATCTTACATCGTACAAATCACCCTTGGGTATGTCTCCCAATAGCTTGGTGTATAGTAAGTCATGCCACTTGCTTGTGGAATTGATTCACAAATCCTTATGAGCAATCAACATATGTAACTTGGATTCAGAGAGCTGACAAGAATGAAAAGACCGATCTGAATAGATTGTTAGAATTCAGAGACTATACATATGACAACAGCCTGATGTACAAGGATAAAGTGAAGAGATGGCACGACAAGTATATCAAAAGAAAGACTTTCAAACCTGGTCAGAAGATGTGGTTGTTCGATGCAATGCTGAAATTATTTCCAGTCAAGATGAAGAGCAAGTGTACCGGGACGTTCTTAGTCAGAAATGTGCATGGCAATGGTATCATAGTCGTACTCGGTTTGTCATCTGACACACATCCATTTGTGGTCAATGGATAGTTATTGAAGTCATATTTAGATCATGATACATTCATGTCCGTTGTTGATTCAATACAAGTGGTATTTCAAAATGAGCTCCCAGAGGCAGAAGGATCAGACACATGAGCTCCTATAATATCTTTAATTTTCTTCTTTTCTTGTTTTCTTCTTTTCAGTTCTTTTTTGTTTCTTTGATTCCTCCATTATTTCATTCATCCCATTCATATGTGTTTTAATTAGGATATACTTCATACTAAGTATAGGGGAGATAAGTGTATTAGGGTTTTCTTCATTTATTCTCTCACATGTCTCTCAACTTTTTGATAATATTTTTCTATAGTTAGATATATTTCACGCTATGTATAGGAGGGTCAAGATGAGTCATTGATTTATGTATATTCTAATCCTCGATCATCCCCGCTTCATGTATAGTCTACTATACGTAGGATTAGTTGATCTTATGTATAGGAGGGATGATTGACTTCTCATTCTTTGAGTCATTGTAGTAGAGACTTTTCTATACTTAGCACAAGTTATGTGTTCCTTTTTTGCTCTTTTATTGCTACGAGGACATAGTTCGATGCAGATATAGGCGGGTCGTATATATGCTATATATATATGTTGGCCATAAATTGGACGTTCATATTTTTCAATAATATGGCTAATATACTACATTGGGTAAGGGAATACACTAAGACAATTGTAAAGAATAAACTCTTGTAAAGATGTGTGAACTTTTTTGAAAAATTCTTCGAACAATTGGTTTGAAACTATCTTGCACAATGATTTGGAAAAGGGTGGTAAAACATTTTGAATAATCTTTGGAAAACATTTTGAAAAATCTTTGTAATATATTTTCAAATGATTTGAAAAAAATTGTATGTATTAATGTTTTTAAAAAGTTTGTAAAATTATTTGTAAAATATTTTAAAAAAAAGCTTTGAAAAATTATTTGTAAAGTAAATTTTCAATGTATTTGCAACATGTTTTCAAGTTATTTTGAAAACCCTGTAAATTATATCCTTACAAAAATTCTTCAAATAAATCATGCACATAACTATACCAAATTCTTGATATACTTGTATAAAAATATGTATATTCCTTATAAATATTTATAAAATGCCTTTATAAATATGTGAATACATTTAAATGACTAACTCTTTTTTCAAAAAAATTCCCACAAAAAGTTTGCAAATTTCGTAAAAACCATAAAATTTTAAAAAATGTTTCAAAACTCCATTAAATTTGGAATAATTTTTTCAAAAATCCAAAAAAAGTTAAAAACCTGAAAATTGTTTTCCAAAATAATTTCTTGCATTACATGAGTATTTTTATAAATGATTTTGACAATTGAATTGATACTTGGTTTGACCTTAATCCTCTTAATTTCATATGAATCTTATAGGAACTGGAATTGAGACTTTTCAGGCCATCTAGACTTAATTCTTCAAGTTCACAAGATTGTGTTCACGTGTCATCTTGACTGCCTAAGTAGAATATTCCGAGACGCACACACAACTCTTGTCGACACTGACCTAATTTGGATATATACTCTCTACACATAGATTTACTCATATTAGGTGGTGGAGGGATGGTTTGCTGGCATGAGATGCACACGAATGGAATCATACAAAGTCACAATAGGTTGCCAGTGTACCCCAATCTGGTCTTGTGGCATTGACATCTAAAGACATGACGGTGCGGGGTGAAAGAAAAGCTTCAAAAGAGGGATATTCTATTGGCTCAAGAGGAAAAATTCCTTATGTACATGTTGTTGTATATGATATCAAAAAATGCTAAATAAAAAGAAAAAGAAAAAATTCCAAAAAGAATAAATCAAAAATCAAATCCCATCAGAGTATATGTTTGAAATAAGCAAGGATTATACTTCAAGATCAAATATTTCATGTTGCCTACAACTGAATGACTTGACTACACTAGTCATGCTCCTTTGGATATGCGGCTACACTGGTCACATTCCACTCTCTTCTCTACATCATCTTCTTGAGTTAGTCAAACTTGAACTTAGAAGGGAATACCATATTCCTCATGGAAAGAGTTGATAGATTGGGTTATTAGGGTCACCATGTCGGAGAAGATTGGCTCTCCCACTTCAGCTGCGGGGAGCCACATTTCACTTACACTATATAACTAAGATTCATAGTCAATAAGGGTTTGCATATTAAGCGACTTGTTTTGACCTGGATATTGAGGAGACCTGAACATAGTTTTATGGATCTTGAGGGCTTTTGAGTTTTAAATCCCATTCCTAATAAGGTCCTAAGCAAACTAATAATACAAAGGTCTTATTTGAGGTCCAAACTTTGATCTTATGAAGATAAGTTTAAAAATGAAAATAATTCCAACTTATTTTTTTTCTTTTCTTTATTTTTATTTAGCACTCATTTTCAATAAGTGTTTCATTAATCTCCATTTCATTGCCTTTATTCTTTCATTTTGGCCTTTAAACCCTATATTAATGCATATATATATCATTATTTTGCATAAATTAACATCTACTATTTATTATGTAAATATTGCAAAAGACAAAATAAAAGAATAAAGAAAATAAAAGTAAAATAAATAAATTCCAAAGGTATTTTATGATATTAAACCCCGAGGCCAAAGCATCATGATGATTGTGTCGATAAGGAATAAAGTATTGGGAGATAATGGCTAAAAAATACAAGAAACTATAATTCATAAATACCCAAGAATGCATTTTTGGTGACCTATTTTATTCTTTAAAATTTATATATCCAATTAATAAACTTTGTACATTAAAGTAGTAGATAAAAACACATAGAAAAATAAAAAAGTATTTCACACCAAAATAATGCATATTGTGCATTCTACACTCAGAATAAAAATCTAAAATCCAAACTTTCCAGACCCATATCTTCTCCATACGAACACAAAATGCATTAAAATCACTTGATTTGTATATAACTATTTATTAGTTACTTAATAAAGGTGGTTTCATTCAATTTGGAGTTAAGATACAAAATTTAGGTTTTGGACCCCTATTGTACATTATAACTAAATAAAATATTAATTTTATTTATTATTTACATTTTTCATTTATTTATATTTAAATAATTTTGTAAATATTACTTATAGTATATGTACATATATAGAATAAAATAAAATAATCAAAAAGATACTAAAATAAATAAATCTATTTAGATGCATAGATTAATACACTATACATATACATAAATGATAAATACATCTATTAATTTAAGTATACAAATAATAATAGAAAAATAAAATAAAAATAAATTTATGTATATTTAAATAATTTATAAATACATAAAATAAGCATATAAAATAATAAAATCTAAAATACAAAAAAAATAAAATACATACTACATTGGTAAATATACATATAAATATACATGTAAAAAGTAAAATACAATAAATAAACTTGTAAAAATAAATAAATGTCATTAAAAAATACTACAAAAATAATGAACATTTTTTTATGTTTTAATCAAAAATTAATAAAATCATTTATTATTTTGTTTGTATTAGTAAATGTTTCATTTGTTGTTTTGTCATGCATTGTGCTGATGTGGCCCAATGGGGGCAAGTCTTCGTTGATTTGGGTCAAATACTCATTTACCTGGGATTTGTCATTGTCAAACATTGCGACCCCATATTCCTCGATTATTTCCCATTGATCGTTGCATATTTGGGGATGGTTTCTTCAAAGCTTTTGTGCCTCGATCATTGTTTTTTCACATAGGACCAATTCCTCGATATGAGATGCATCGATTCGAGCACAATCTCATGTCAAAGGTCACCAAGTATATAGTATTGCTTTACCCTTCCTTCACCCTTTGATCCCTTGGCTGCCAACTAAACCCAAAATCTAATGTTCGATCGAGTTCCTGATGACATCAAGATCTTCTTGTGTGGTTTTGCGGTGAAGAAGGTGTTGATTTTGAGGTCGATCCAACTCCAATGAGCTCTGTTGCCACGAGGTTTGTCTCCCCTACTTCCAGGCAACTTCGAGCCCCGTTCTTTGCACTTTAGGTAGTATTTTGATTCAGCATTTGATTTCCGTCTTTAGTTTACATTTAATTCCCTATAATAACGTAAAATCCAATCTTCATAGTTCACCAGAGCTCTACTCCGGGGACTATTCCAGTGTGACTCGATCGTTACTTTTCCCGTTGATCACCTCCATCTCCCTATCCTCCTGATTTTATATGCTCTACGCATCCCCATGCACCCAGATCCTCACCAGATCTGGAGATCAGCTCGCCCTCTCTGCCATTTCATCGGCGAGCTCCGCCTGACGATACAACCCCTTCATTTTCCTAAAACATAACCTAGACCCCTCATTTTTATGCGTTTAGTCTTCATGCAAGTCTTGGAGAGCCAAAGGACCCCTAGTGGGTCGACGATAGAGAAGAAGGCATTTGGAGCCTCCTTGCTTCCCTGACCTTGTTAGACCTCGTCGGAACTCCAACAACCATCCCGAAGCCATTAGCAGCTCCAAGGAGCTTCTAGCTCTGTTTTGTGGCCCTTGGGACACTCCCAAGTGGTCGGAGTCAACCTCCAACATCGATTGAAGCTATATCTAGGCTCTGTTCTTCCCTGTTATTCTAGTTAGGTTCATAGTTATTGGATTGAGCTTCTAGTCCAGAAGTCCCAGCTGTCTTTGTATGAATCTCCCCTGAGCCGCATGAACCACAACTGAGACAAAATCTCGATCATCCAAAGGTGAACCGATGTTCGCCATTGCGAAGGTGACACATGTCCAAGTGAGAAGATCATAATCACCCGTCTGTGCACATGGGTGTAATCTTGTCATATACCCCCGTCTTTTCATGATTTTAATTTAGTGTTTAAAATTTATTCTGTAGCGTAAAAGGTATTGTAATATTTGCAGTTCGCCTCCTGTACTTTCCATATTAGCATTCATGTCCCTCTCTACATCACCTCACATACCTGTTTGCATGAGGTGTGGAATTTTTGCGGAGGGGCCACCTACATGTTTGTGTATTTCATTTTAGTTTATATTTATGAATATTGATGTGATATTTTTCTAGATAAACTGCATCTGCCCCCACACAAACTTTGTAATAAATATAGAAATACCCCTCCAAGTATATATTATTGAAAATATCAAGGAAATTTCATTTTGGTCACATACTTCTCTACTATGTTCAGGATTAATCCATAAAATTTAAATATTTACACAAATGCACTTACTAGATTGTTTTTCTTTTTGTAGACTTTATTTTGTTAAAATTAGTTCATGTACTGTAAGAATTCATAGAAAATTAGGATAAATACCTTAAATATTATTCTTCCATATATAATTTATTATGATATTTTATGTTAGTTTTATATTTATTAAAAATAAAAAGTGTTATTTTTCCCTATCTCTCTTGTAAAAATAAAAAAATTAAAAATGTTTTGAAAATTACAAAAAATTATACTTTGTGTATTAGCCTATTTAGCATCTACAGAACAAAAATACCTAAAAATAGAAAAAGAAAAACACTAAAATATAAAAATCTCTAAAATACTTATATAAGTTATTAAAAATTCAAAACAAAATCAAAAAATACTCGTTTCTGTTTCTAATTTTTTCTATTGTATTTATTATGTATTAAAAATAGTTTGGGGAAATCTTGAGGCTTTTACAAATTTCATTTCCAAAACAATTCAGCCTTTTATTCTTGTCATTCTTTTACCACATTAATTCAATTAAAAAAAATAAAAATTATAATAAAAACATCAAAAATAGAGAAAAACATAAAAAGTCAAAAATAGATTATTTTTTGATTTTTGAGTATTTATAGCTATATCTATATTAGTATTAGTCATATTATTTGTACTTATACTTATATATTATCTTATTAAAAAGAAAAGGAAATTAAAATCAGAAAATATAAAAAGAAAATACAAATTATAAAATTCAAAATAAAAAATGTTTTAACAAAAATTCCAAAAAAATAATTAATTAAAAAGCTAAAAAAAATAAAAACTCCTAAAAATCCCAAAAAATATTATTCCTTTTTTTGTCAATTTTTGTTGTCTATCCCCTATTCTCCTTGTGTTCAACACACTACTTGTACGTGTCCATTATATACATTTAATTGTAGGGTTATAATAAATTTTGTTTGACACTTTCTTGCATTTCTTTTACTATACATTGTATGGGTTGATTGTTAAAATACTTTGGATCTTGTGAGCAGTATCCTCACGAAAATATGTCTTCGTCCTCATTAGGATATTATTTTAGTCCCTCACAAGACTTTGGTTTTCAGACTCTGGTTTTCATATGACATCGTTGCCGGGGAGTAACTTGTAGGATAGAATTTTGGATCTATTTTACTTCATTATTCTTCGCTTATTTTCTCTATCATTCGATAAATGTTATTGTGTTAATATTTATCTCTTCCATTTTTCTTGCGAGGGACTTTGAGATGACAAGTACCACCTAGGTGGTTGAGGCACCCAAGTTGACGAGACTTGATCCTTCTACTTGTGAACCAAGAGGATAGAGCAAGAGAAAGAGAGAGAATTTAGCATACACTTTTTTTATTATTTTTAAGAGAGTGGCATTTAATTTCTCTTCAATTTATTTGCAATAATATACATACTTGAACTTGGACACTCAAAACTAATTTCCAAGTGGTTTTTCACTTGGGGGATCTCCGGATTTTGTTGTGAATTTATCGCCTTTATTTTCTTTGTTTTCCACATTTTGTACTTTCCATCTTATTTGTATTTATTTTGTGGAATGAGACCTTAGCATTTTAGGATTTGCTCGATCAAGTTAATTAAGGCCAAACACCTAATATCTTGCATGCACTTATAGTCTCTATGTTTGGACTTAGTTTAGATTAATTGTTGGATACTTAGACTAGGAAACACATGCGGCGAGAAGTCTCCACACAACGCTTGCGGGAACCACTATGGTGGGCATCAAGGATCCTCCAAGACCAGACTCAATGTTTCTTTCTAAGTGTTTAAAATTTGGCTCTTCATGACTTTAGCAATTTCCTACTTAGGATGATTTCGGCTTGCATCTCACATATATAGTATAGGGATAAAAATTCCTTGTTTTGCATCACGCATGGAGAGAGCTTGGAAGAGATGTATGTCTTCCATCTTTGCATGCATCATTTGATACAAGGGTATATTTCTGTCCTCGTATCCACTTGAAAATCTTTACCGCTATCTCCCTTTGTTTTTTTATCACCTAGGATTTGCAAGAAAATACAAAAAATGTTAGGCGTTTGCAATTGAAAAATACTCAAAAAAGATAAAAAAATCTAAAAAATAAAGCAAGGGGACTTCTAATTGAACTTCGACCTAAATAAAATTCGTAATGAACGTCATTGTTTGGTGTTCGTAAAACCCACACTGTATTTAGGTACATTCCAGATAGAGTGAAGCAATAAGGAATAGAGCCAATAACCCGATCTGTGGCTGCCTCGATTAACACCCGGGATTGGCGAAGTATTGGTGCTTTTCTCGTATGTGACCGAGTAGGACCTTGTCGATGATGGTGTTCCCATCTTATGTAAAGCTTACGACTTTATATGAAGTACTGAGCCTAGGCCACACCCTTACGGGTGTTTCTGTCTCATCAGTTTGCATCCGAGTACACACTTACGAGGGAAGTAGTGGTTTCTCCTATTGGTTTCCTCTCTCATCTCTTTGGTTGAATAGCCATTCAGGTACGATATTGAGGATCTCAAAAAGTGTCGATCATAAGATGCAAAAGAGGTGGAAAAAGTACAGGGACACTTTCCTGGTAGTACACGCTCTCATCTAGGGTTAGCCGACAAGTACTCGTGAGAACTTTTTAACTCAATCAATAACCCTAAACTTGGAAATATAAAACTGGTCGAACTCTTATGTCTTCACATTTGGGATGAGTTGGAGAATCCATTTTGTATGGTGTTTGTTTGTTTAGAATAGAATTAAAGATCAAAGTAACATGCACTTGCCCATTTTTACCACACTTATTTCTTACTTCCTCTTTGACCCCCCCTCATCGTGACCCTTCCATTGTTTTATATTCTATTTGTTTCTTGTTCATTATAGTATCCTTCTTCCAAATCGATCTTCTTTCTTGCTTCGAGATGACGACTCCAAGATGACTTTGTCGGGACTCCGTCGACACCCCCCACATCGACTCCTCAAGCTCAAACTCTCCAATAATTCAGGGTGATTCCCATGTACATAGTTTAGACTCCGTGAACCACCATCAGAACTCCCTGCTTCTTCTTACTCACCAAGACTGGAATACTCTCTTCCTGAGTTCTGCCATTTTTGATGGATATTTATTTCACTCCATACTCCTCTCCATCCTTAATAAGATTCATAATTGACCCTAATTCTGAATTATTCTCTCTATACGGTGCTTGCATATAGACTGATTGAGGCATATTTTCCATTATAGATCTTGACCTCGATCTCGAGCCCAAGCATTCACAGATCGCATCATACATGGATCCAACAAGAAGAGGAAAGCGACCCCAGGAGTAGAACATAGAGCCAGAAATAGAGCAGGGTACTGGGCCCGATAAAAATGAAGTTAACGATCATCTCTTGGCCTCTATCCATGCTATTCAACAGGAGATCATTGACGAAGCTCTAGCTCAGATTGCTTGTCCTTAAATTTTGAATGGATACCAAGAGGATGCCATCGTATGTCACCAGTAGCTCATAGATTCTCCTATTCCTCCTCTCCACTACATCACAGACAGAGCTACAGTGAGGATGCTAGAGCTCCTCCATGCTCCACAGTGGTTGCCAGTTATCCTAGAAGCTTCCTAGAAGGATGCCTATGAAGCTCAAGCTGCATAGGAGGGAAGGAACCCATTACACCAGTCTATCGACGAACGCACACCATAGGTGGATTTCTAGTATAGAGCTTTGCCCTAAGTCCATCCATTGAAGGGGTGTTCCTACAAGATGGGTTGGTGGGATAGCTAAGAGTGCTGAAGTGAAAGGAGGGAAGTGATGTGGAGAACATGGAAGCCTTAAGTGGGTTATTCTCTAACATGGTTGGAGAAGAATGACTGAGGTGGAGGAGGTTTTGGAGGAGGTATGGAGGTGAAATAAACCTATGCAAAGATGGGATATGTCCAACGAAGTTTGGGGTGTTTTCCATCGTAGGTGGGGGTGCTTGTGTTGACCTAGGTTAATTGGAGAAAACACATAAAAATGATAAGATGATTTACCTAGAGATTTAAGGAGGTCATGGCAGAGGAATCATGGCTAGGGTTGAGCCGACGAAGGCTCTGATCTATGCTCGACCTAGGCAACAACACCATGGAGCTCTACATCCATGCCTATGGCCGTGACGTGGGCACCAGTGGAACCACATGGTCCAATGAGAAAAAAATTAAGGAAAATCAAAATAAAATACTTATAGTCTATAGATGAAAAGGTGTAAAACAAGAAAGTTGCATATCTTTTTCAGATCTACAAGTTTCATATTTAATACAAAGTCAAAAAATGCAATACACATAATTATATTTTTGTAAATAATTTTAATAATAAAAGACACTTTCTTTAATTTCTTTTGTGATCACTTGTAGCTTTAATTTTTAGTTAATTTTAAAACAAATATGTACAATATTTATAAATTTAATGGGATATTGAAAATTGTTAAGATACGTATATTTCGGTGTATATTTTCATGTATTTTATTTCTTTGGGTACTCATATATAACTAACCCAAGGGCTATTCTCCTATATAAGAGATCCCTCGATCTATTCTAAAGTATGATTCATTTTTCTCCCAACATGGTATCGAAGCAACGGTGCTAGGTCGGGGTTCCCGTATCCCACCCCAAAACACTAACCCTACACCCGCCCCCCTACCCCCCTCCTCCACGTGTGAAGAGCCTCCAGCGCCACCATCCAAGTCGTCGCAAGGGCTCCTGCTCCCAACCCAACCACTGCAGAGGCTTTTCCTCCCTACTACACCACCACAGAGCCCCCTCCTCAGCCCCTAATGCCGTAGGGTTCCCTCCCTAGCCCCTCTGCCACCGCAGGGCCTCCTCCCCATCCCCCTGCCGCGCCGCTGCGCTGCCCTAGAGGCCATCTGTGGCATGTCCAATACCCACTATGGTACAGACATGCCCTATGTGGTGTCCACAACGTGCTAGCACCTGATTTCTAGTATATTAGAGGCTCTAGTCCTCGCGCATGAACTCGGGATGGTTGTATGAGTCTACAGATACAACCTATCCTTCGTATGGTTCTGTAGACGTACTTTCTTTGTTTTATCCATCAGTCGGTCCATTTTTCAACCTCTTCATACATTATCAGAGAACAAGGGTGACGTTTTCTCCTTTTCCGGTGGTTTTAAGGGCTCGACTCCTATAGTGAAAATGGATGGGACCAAATATGAGTTATGGTCCATGCGGTTTCGTACCCTTATGCAGTGCCACAATAAGGAACACAATCTGACTGATTTCGAGCCAGCAGACAAGACTGGGGCGAATACGTCGTGGAAGCAAGATGAAGCATACGCTCGTATATGGCTCTCCAGGACACTTACCACGGAGATCGCTAATGACATTGTTATTCAGAAAACTGCAAAGGCTACATAGGACGTACTAGAAGACACATATGGGCATATGAAGAATGAAAGCAAAATTCTTCAGTTGCAGTTTGATATTTTCTCGACCAAACAGAATGGTCGACCGCTCCATGCACATTTTTTTCATATGCGTGGCATGTTTGAGAGACTACACAGCTTCATGCCTATTAACACCAGTACAGAGCAAACAACAGGCATATAGGAATGCCACAATGATGGGAGTTTTCTTGTCCTCTCTTGTATATGAGTACAATGCCACTCGTACTCAACTTCTGACTGGTGAGACCATCCCACCTATGGAGGAGGCCTACAAGAAATTGAGTAGGATCACTAGTACCACCACTACTACGGTACATATGACTCCTTTTGCTATGGCCGCTACTCGAGGCAGGGGAGGGTCGTCCTAGTATCATGGTCGTGGACCTCGTGGTCGAGGGGGAGGACGACATCGTGGCCCTTGTTCACATTGCTATCGTCCAGGTCATTCTGAGGAGACATGCTTTCAGAAGCATGGCTATCCAGCGTCTGCACGTTTTGGTGAGCATATTGAGGCTTCTTCTGTGCCTACTCTAGATAGCCGATTCAATGACATTGTCTCCAGACATCATGAGACGATGAGCAGTCCTACGACTCTGTCTCCAATTTCCACAGATGCAGTAGCTTCTGCCAGGGAGTCGTCTAGTTCATCAGGTATCCATTATGTCTTTACCAGTAGTAGTAGCTCTGACCAGACTGATTGGATTATGGATTCTAGGCTTCCCATAATATGTGTGGCGATCGAACGTAGTTTACTTCATACAGATCACTTTCACCTGACAGATCTGTGGTCATTGCCAATGGGGTTCGATTACCCATTGTTGGTCAGGGGGAGATTGCTCTAGCCCCTTCTATGTATCTTCAGAATGTCTTATATGCTCCTGACTTTCTGATGAATCTTCTATCCATTATTCATCTTACAAAAGATTTACATTGATGTGCCATCTTTGATCCCTCTTCTTTTGTGTTTCAGGACATACTGACCGGCAGGGTGATCTGTCATGCCCGTGAGCAGAGAGTCTTGTATAAACTTGTTGTACCGCCATGTGCCGGCATTGCTATTGTTCCCTCGTGATCTGTTTCTCCCTTCATGTGGCATCTTCACTTTGGTCACCTTCCTCTTCAGAAGATGTGTCATGTGCTACCGTAGATATCTACTCGTACCACACTGGATTGTGAAGCATGCCAACTTGGGAAGCACCATCGCTCCTCGTTTCTGAGTCGTCAGAGTCATCACAATAGTCAGTCCTTTAAGTTGTTTCATTTTGATATTTGGGGTCCGAGTTGTGTCCCTGATCATCAAGGGCATCGTTTTTATATAGTTGTAATGGATGATTATTCTAGCCTGTCTTGGGTAATTCTGTTAAAACATAAGTCCGATGCATGTGCTATCATTAAAACCCTTCTTATTGAAGTCAAAAATATTTTCTTTGCAAATGTGAAATTCATTCATACGGATAATGATTTGGAATTTTCGACACTACATTTATCTGAATTTCTCAGGTTTCAAAATTGTTCATCAAACCTCTTGCAACTACACTTCTCAACAAAACGGTGTGGTTGAATGCAAACATCGTCACCTTCTTGATCTCACAAGAACGTTGTTGATCAAGAGTCGTACCCCTCATTCTTTCTGGGGGGATGCCGTTCTCACTGGTTGTTACTTGTTGAATCACATGCGTCCTTCAGTCTTGAGAGAAACTATCCTTCTTGATTGCGTTTCCCGAGAAGGAACTATTCTCTCTTACACCTAGAGTCTTTGGATCTGTGGCCTTTGTCCACAATTTCAATCATGGTGGTGACGAACTCTCACCCATAGCTATTAAATATGTTTTTTTTGGTTATTCTCATACCAAAAAAGGTTATAGATATTTTGATCCTGTAGGCAAACAATATTATGTAAGTGATGATGTCACTTTCTTTGAATCAATTATGTATTTCTCTTCTACAGGTGATAGGTTATCCAATACTACTTCAGGAGAGGATGTTCTTGTTCCCCCTCCTCAGTCTCCTCCACTATATGAACCACTTTCTGCACCTCAGCCTTCTCCATCTCCACCACCACAACCGCCTCCACCACCTCCACCTACAACTATCCAGTCGAAATTCTTACCACTTGTTTACACTTGCATGTCTTCTACTCGCCCCCTTCTCATATGTCATCCACATCATCCACCACACCCCAGGTATGTCATGATAACATTGCTTCTACTGATGGTACTGGAGTTTTACATGATACACATGATGAGTTACTTTCAGACGACAGAATGGATGATGATGTGAACATTCCTATTGCCCTAAGGAAGCCTCGACACAAGTGTGCCGCGTATCCTCTTGCTGCACATGTTTCTTTGGATCACCTTCCAACGAGTATAGGAGGTTTGTAGTGAGACTCTTTGCTGCCATCTTCGACTATAGGCAAGATCCGCGAGTCTTGTTCGTGTAGCATCACTCCACAAGGGGATTGCATAGCTTCTTAGCTTTTCGCCAAGCTAATTGAGACCACGACGGAGGTCGCACACCGCAACCCCACCCTCCGGCAACATCACAAGTAAGTATCCCTCTACTTTTCCTCAAATTTTTTTATCTAACATCTAATTTTTTGTTCAAATTTCATCATCATATCATTACAACCACCATTATCATCACCAACACCACCGCTTCATTACACTTTTATTTATTGTTTATAAAAAATATCTAAAAAAGAGCAGAGCAGCCACAACCCCTTCTCTCCTCGTCGCCCTTGGCCAGACGATCCAACCGCCCTCGTCGTGATGCGCATGACCGCACCTACCTCCAGGCCCTTCACCCTCGACCTGCGACCGCTTGCCAGGCCCCAGAGCCGTCCCGCGCACGGTGTGCACCCACCAGCACCTCCGACGCTTCCACATCATGTGCAAGTTAGCTAGTGGCACCACCAGCGGGCGCGAGCCACCGCCCAACCACAAGACTACGCGACCGTTGCGGGCAAGAAGATGCCTTTGCGCCTCAGGCTCCAGCCGCTCTCGAGGCTTTGCTCCAGTCCCACCAGCCGTCGCAAGACTCCCTCCGCGCGCTGCATGCCAACGGCCGCGCGCCACTGTCCTGACCACCATGACTCCTCTGTTGTACCTCTGCATCTCCACGTGCCCCCACGCCATCCGCTATCGTACCGCTCCTTCACCGCTCGACCAGTCGCGACCTCACGCGCCTTGTCCAGCGGCCGTGCACCACTGCCTTCGTCGAGGGAGCGGTCACCGTGTCTCGCCCCCTTCCCCAACACCACGGATCTCCACACCAGTGTCATCCTTCCGCTTCCTCACGAGAGTGGCCGCACATTCCCCTGGCAACGACACCATTTAATTGATCATAGAAGTTCCCTTTTAATTTAAATATGTCAAATTTGTTGTCTTGGGCAATCAGGATGGATAAAAAATTAACCACATGAGATGAATCAAAGAATTAGTTGATATGTGATTTTATGTAATTTTTAACCTGGGCAAGATCTAGGGTCGACTCAAAGAGGCAAAGGAACAATGTTGGATCGAGTTAGATAAATTAGCTCACGTGTTTTCAAGTGATATTTTTTGTATTTATTATGCGAATTAAGGCAAATGCACAAATGTGATTGAAGTAGGTTATTAAGAAGTCATACAACATAGTCGAATTAATTTTTAATGTGAAATTAAGTCAATCTAGCCAAGTTATATTTTTCCTGAAAACGTAATCCAATGATGAATGTAAAATTTATTTTTCTGGAATTTTTCGATTTAAAATGCAACAATGAAAAATACAAACTTTTTTTGGGGTTTTTATGAAATTTTCGTGCAAACGAAAAACAAAAATTATGAAAAAATCACTGGAACTTAAAAATGATGAAATGGAACTACAATAAATTTTTTGGAATTGTTTTGACAAATATGGTTTTTAAATAAATTTTTAATGTAAACAGAGTGACTGTGAGTATTTAATTTCTAGTAAATCCACAGAATCAAATTATGCAGAAATTAATTTATCTCTAATAGATTTTTCAATGGGAAATCTAGGATATTTGAAATTGTGGATTAAATTAAAAATCAATTACACAAATCACTCAATAATTTATTTTATGCGCAAGACAACTCCATTTTATATGCAATTTGGATACTAATTAAAGCATAGCAAGAGTCATCGTATTTGAATTTTTTGAAATTTATGGAGAATTATTTAATTAAATATGAATTAAATATCAAGAAATGGATAAATATCTATTTTTTTCACCAAAATAAATTTATTTAATTATCCAATGCTCACAAAATTATAATTAAATAGCCAAAAGGTGGAGAATTAAGTGGTATTCAAAATGCAATTTTTGATTAAAAGAAATGATGTAGGAATGATATCTAAATTTGAGGCTATTTCCAAATATGGAATTGAATACTCATATTGTATATATTACATACATACTTTACTCATAGCTCGTACTTTCGCGTATTTTTTGTATATATTATTCAATAATTACGGGGTAGGTAAAAATTGATTTTCTGGCAAAATACATGTATACTTGTATATTGTATAATCTGTATAATACTTGTTAAAAAGTTGTAAAAATAAGTGTAAAATAATACTTTTGTAGAAATTTGTCGTGAAATAGGAGGTATACCAAAAAACCAAAATAAATACATAAAATAAATATAGGATTCTTATTTACTCTTGCATATCATCCTAGCATTTCAAAAAAAAATGTGTCTTGCACTTTATATAGATAGTATGTCATCAACATGTCATCTGAATATCTAGCATATTCAAAGTGAAAAGTTAGTGGGTTTTGAACTAAGTTATGAAAAGATGTCGAGCATGGATTTGATTTGACCTTAAGCTACCTAATCTCATAGGAACCTTATAGGAACTGGAGTTAAGATTTTTCAGGTCGAGTGGCTAAATTCTTTGAGTCTGCAAGTCTATGTTCACATGTCATCTTAATTATCAAGAAACAAATTTATCACATAACTCCAGCCATCTTCGGCTATTGGCGAGATCCGTGAGTCTTGTTCACGTAGCATCCTTCACAAAGGGATTTTCTAGCTTCATAGCTTTTCACCAAGCTAATTGAGGCCATGACAGAGGCCGCACACTGCAGCCCCACCCTCCGGCAACATCACAGGTAAGTATCCCTCTACTTTTCCTCAATTTTTTTATCTAACGTCTAATTTTTTTGTTCAACATTTCATCATCATATCGTCACAACCACCATTATCATCACCAATACCACCTCATTACAATTTTATTTGTTGTTTAAAAAAATATTAAAAAAAGGACACAGCAGCAGCAACCTCCTTCCCTCCTCGCCACCATTGTCCAGCCGATCCATCCGCCCTTGCCGTGACGCGCATTGCCACACCAGCCACCGTGCTTTTCACCCTCGACCAACAGCCGCCACCACAGCTGCCTTGCGCACGACCGTGCACCCACTTGCACCCTCATCTCCTCCGCCTCACGTGTGAGTCAGCCAGCCACACCAGTAGCGGGCGCGAGACACCGCCCAGCCGTGTGGCTGTGCCACCTTCACGGGGGCGGAGACGCATGCGTGCCTCAAGGTCCAGCTACCCACGAGTCCTTGCTCGAGTCCCAATAGTTGCCGCAGGCCTCCCTCCGCGTGTCGTGTGTCAGCCGTCGCGTGCCACCATCTTGACCGTCGCGACTCCTCTAGCACTAGCGTATGAGCCCGCGCTTTGCGGCGGGTCGAAACAAATACATCCATTTGTAATATCTACAAAACTATGAAATTAAATAAGATATCAAATCAAACAATAAGGGTTGAGCGTCAGACATGAGCCTCTTACATTTTTTGCATAGTATCAAAGCCCCATATGGTCCTATTCATGCTATGTTGTGCCCCATTGATGTAGACCCATTGAGTTCAAAGATAATTAAAGATATAAATAATTATAATAATAAAAAATAAAGACGAAGGAATCCTTACATAAAAAAGTTTTTCCAAATGACTAAAAATGTAAAAAAGTATACGATGATCAATGATATAGCAAAGTTTTAGTGTTGATGACAGGGGAGAGAGTGCAAGAGGAGAGGAAGAGGACCAAAGGGTGCTATGCAGTAGACCGAAAGAAAGAGAGTTAGGTAAAACCAAACTGTAGATAGAGTATATTTTTTCATGAATTTTGTTTTGTATTTTATTGTTTTGTACATGATTTAAAAATGTAGTAAATCTATTTGATATTAATATTTGGATTTTTTGTTAATTAATTTGAAATTTTGTGATTTCTAAAGTTGAAAACTAATTTGTTTTGATTTTTGATTTATAAAAATAGAAAATAGTTTTAATTTCAAAAATATTATATATATATATATATATTGATTTTTTATTTTCTTGTATTTTTTATTTAAAAACTGACTTTCATTTTGGTTTTTAATTTATTGAAGATAAAAGATACTTTTAGTTTTTAAAAGGGATTTAACACTATATAGTATTTTATTAAGTATTTTATAAGATTTTTGTTTTATATTTATAACATGTTTTTTATTTAATATGGATTTATTGATTGATATTATTTAATATTATACATTAATGGTAGGGATGTAATTACTTGAAACTAAAAGGAGCGTGCGCGAAAATTTTTCTAAAAAAAATGGGTATACATGCGTTAAAAGACAATGTGTGTATATGCACGTAAAAAGTATGCGTACATGTTTTAGTATTACGAATATATAGCATGTGAGATGTTTATTATTTTATAATAATTTTGTATCAATTAAAATTTTTTGTTGATTGTAAGATATATTTTAATATATCTACGTATATAATTTTTTAACGATTGAAAATCATATGTAATACTGCTCTACATTTGCACTCGTAAATTTAACACATAAAGATATAATAATGGGTATTCACATCATTATACACATTTTATTAGAGTGTTTAAACTATTTGAAAAAAAGATGGTGGATTATTTCCTTTTTCATTAGCTTACTTTACTTTGATGTAACATAATCTGATAATGTTACTAATTGACAATGCATTGTCAATGACCTTATAATATGGCTAATGATAAAATAATAAATACATATCCAAGAAGCTTGCTCTGTTAAATAATACATTAATATAGAATATACAAATAAAATAATATTTTATTTTTAATGACTAAAAAAATAAGAAGAAAAGGAAACGATGGATAAGAACATACTACAACAAATATAAAGTTCATTGTAAAAATCAAGTAAAAAATAAATTTATGGTATACAATATTTTATTTAAAAATTCATATCAAGTTGTACATTAATGAATTTTCCAAAATTGTTGATCATCTGCCTACATATTATATAGTAAATGGGTAAACATATACTTTACATATGATCATTTTATTGAATATTTATTTATAACAACATCTTAAATAATCAATGAAAAAGGACGTGAATAGAAGAGAGCATTGAAGAGAGAGAGAGATAAAAAGGACGGAAGAGAGATAAAAGGCATTTACATGGAGTTGTGGGTGGACACGTATATTTTCTATGGAAAGAATAATGGGGATACCATATGTGGGCCACGTGCTGGAAGGAGGGGAAGGATTTGAGGAGAGTCGTTCTTGTGGTGAGAGAGAGAGAGCGGGAGAGGCTCTCATATGTAAAGAAGCGTGGAGAGAGAACCACGTGTAAGAAGGAGGGAAGGAGCTGGGAAGAACCCAGTTTTAGTATAGTTATAGATAGATATCTCTGCGCCTCCGCGTGCCCCCACGCCAGCCACTGCCATGCCGCTCCTTCACCATCCGACTAGTCGCGACCTCGCGTGCCTTTCTCCCATGGCCACTGGCCAGTACCTCCGCCGCCTTAGCGGCCGCCACATGCGGCCCCTTACCCAACACTGTGGACCTCCGCACCAGTATCGTCCTTCTGTCTTCCTCACGCGAGTGGCCGCGCATTCCCTTGGCCACATCCTGGCCCTCGCATGCCCGAAGTCGACCCGCCTTGTCGCTTGCACGCCTCGCAGCAAGCTAGCCGCCTGCGCGCCCTACTCTCCTGCCGCCTGCGTGCCCTAATCATGGCTTGGGAATCCACTTTTGCATCGAAGGTCCATTCCACCTTTTTATTTTTTTATATTTTTTTGAAAATATTGCATAATACTCCTTGAATTTTTATAATTGCAAAAGTACCCTTAAGCATAATTGTTTCTATTTCCTGTATTGTAAAGATACCCCTATCTTGTGTTCAAATTTAGATATTATTACTGCATCATTTCTTTTCGTCAAAAATCACATCTTGAATATCATTTAATTCTCTGCATTGTTGCTATTTAATTGTAATTTTGTGAGCATTGGGTAATTAACTAAAATTATTTTGGTGAAAAATTGGATATTTTATCCATTTCGTGATCTTTAATTATAATTTAATTAATATTCCACCACAAATATTTCATTATTGAAAAATTTAACTATGATCCCTCTTGTTGTGCTTTATTTTGTTTCCAAATTGCATATAAATTGGAGTTGTCTTGCGTATAAAATAAATTGTTGAATGATCTTTGTAATTGATTTTTAATTGAATCCACAAATATTATTTTTGCAAGCTTTCAAATTCCCTGGATTTCCCGTTGAAACATCTATTATAGATAAATTGGTTTCTCGATAATTTGATTTCATGCGTTTATTAGAAATTTAATACTCACGGTCACTTTGTTTTCATTAAAAAAATTATAAAAAAATCATATATTGTCATAAAATTCCAAAAAAAATATTGTAGTTCCATTTCATCATGTTTCAGTTCTACTATTTTTTCATAATTTTTGCATTTTTTTACACTAAAAATTGCATAAAAACTCCAAAAAAGTTTGTATTTTTCATTGTTGCATTTTAAAGCTCTAAAAATTCTAGAAAAATACATTTTGCATTCATCATTGGATTAGGTTTTTAGGAAAAATATAACTTTGCTAGATTGACTTAACTTCACATTAAAAATTAATTCCGCTAACTTGTTTGATTTCTTAATAACCCACTTCAATCGCATTTGTGCATTTGCATTATTTCGCTTAAAAAATACAAAAAATCTTGCATGAAAAACCTTGAGCTAATTCTTCTAACTCGATCCGACGTTGTCCATTTGCTTCCGTGAGTCGACCTTGGGGCTTGTCCTGGTTAAAAATATATAATATCGTACTTCAATTAATTCGTTGATTCATCTATTCGAGTTGTTAATTTTTGATCAATCATGATCGCCTGACAACAACAAATTCGACACATTTAAATTAAAAGGCACTTCCCTGATCAATGACTAGTCCCTTAACAAACAATAATTTGAAAAATAAGTGAGAACAAAAAGAAAAGAAAAAGGAAGAGTCAGAGTTTTAGATGTATCTTCATAAAATTGGTGTATGGAGATTGGTCAGACCTTTAGATTTATAATTGGACGGAACCTTATTGGGAACAAGTTTAAGACTCAACTGCCTTCAAGTTCCATAATTTTATGGTCAAGTTTCCTCAATAACTAGGTCAAAACTAATATTCATACTTAAACTCTAATGACTATGAATCTTTTCTTGTACTGTGTAAGTGATATATAGCTCCCCACCTCAAAAGTAGTATAGAAACAATCTCCCTCAATAAGGTAACTCTAATACTCTAATCAAGCAACTCTTTCCTCGAGAAACAGAGTATTCCCTTCTAAGTTCAAGTATAACCATCTCAAGAAGATAGGGAAAAAAGAGAATGGACTGTGAGCAGTGTAGCCACGCATCACTTGGAGCTTAACTAGTGTAGCTAAGTCTCCATCTTCAAGCTTCAATGAGATGAGACGATGGAATACATAAGCTTTGCTTATTCACTATATATATTGCGACAGACATTTTATATTTAATCAGGCATGCCCCCTTTTTTAGAGTTTTTGCATTTTTATGACATATATACAATATATGTACATGGTGCAACTTCTACATAAGGAGTTTTTCTTCATGAGCCAGTAGACTATCCATCTTTTGAAGCTTTATTGCAACCCACAACATCCTGTCTTTAGACCTCGATGCTACTAGACCAGGTTGAGACGCACTTCCTTCCCTAGAGGAAGACGAGTGGTTCCTGATAGTTGTACTATAGCCGTATGCTACTCCAACCAAAGGATTCTGCCTTCTCACTAACTGATCTGTGTTGATCTACGTGCAAGGTGCGTGTCCAAGCCAAGTCATTGTCTGTGAGAGTCATGTATGCATTGTTAAGTGATCTATTTAGGTTTTAATCAAGATGGCATGTGAACATATCCTAGTGGACTCAAAGAATTAAGTCGCCATGGACCTGAAAAGCCTTAACCCCAAATACCATAAGGTTCATCTGAAGTTAAGTGGATTAAGGTCTTAACCAAGCTCCATTCTTCAATTTTATTCTAGACTAGTTTAAATGTCAACAATGATTCTGAAGAA
Source organism: Ottelia alismoides (assembly GCA_037367405.1). Lineage (NCBI taxonomy): Eukaryota > Viridiplantae > Streptophyta > Magnoliopsida > Alismatales > Hydrocharitaceae > Ottelia > Ottelia alismoides. The sequence goes on from JAZKJV010007294.1 coordinate 943,031, forward strand.
TGCACATGCAAGTATTTACAAAAACTCTTTTTGTGAGATTTTTTTCAAACTACGCAAACTTTTATGAAATTTTAATTTTTCAAATTCTAAGGCAATTTTGAAAAAGAAAGAAAGGTTTTTACAAAGATATATACATATTTATGACCAAATTTATGTCACAGGTTCTTTACACAAATGGATTTTATTTACAAGATCTTAAACCAAGTTTATTAAGGGTATTGATGAATCGACAATTCTGTTCTTTAGTCTATTTTAAGCTTTATCTTTTAGCAAAATCACCTGTAAATGTTTATAAATACAACAATTTAGCACATTGCATTCCCTTATTAATATTGCATAATTAACACCTAAACTATGCAAAATAAAAGAAATTACAGAGAAAAGAAAAAGAATGATGTATTTAGAATAAATACAGAGTGATCCAAACCCCAAGAGATTGTCAAGTCTTGACCTGATCGCAAAAGAAAATAAATAGAGAGAGAGATAAAGTTCAATATGTGTTGTACATATTACCTATATTTTTACATATTATCTATCTATTTATTTATGACAAAATAAAATAAAATTATTATTTCTACACTCTTGTATATAATCCTAGAAATAATAGAAAAAATAAAATAAAAATCAGAAAATAATATAAAAATAAAAAGAAAACCCTAAATTCATTGTATAAAATACACATGTATATATTACATCAACTATTTATTATATACCATTAAATAAATTGTAAAAAATAAAAAATATTTTATATTCCTAAAGTTTTGTTGTAAATGAATAAAATATGAAATAAAAATATTTCTATAAAAAAATAAAATAAAAATACTTGTACATAATACATATGTATAATATACTGGTATATAATACTATATACCATACATACTTTAAAATATTAATTTATAAAAATAAAAAAAATCATAGAAGAATACTTTGAAATATAATAAACACTTTTTATTTTATACACGTTTAATTTAAATTCATTTATTAGTTAGTTCAATTATCTTTATTTATCTCTCTATTTTGTCTTCTAGCCTAATTTGTCCACTTCCTCGCTCACTTCTGATTGGTCCACCTTGGTATTGTTGATGGAGGTCAATTGGTCATCCCCCTTACCATTCTTTCTCAGATCTGGTTTGCTCTAATATTCTCCTATTTTTCCTGACCCGATCCTATCGCTTTCCCCTTTGATTAAAAGCTCCATTTACAGGACACAAATCCCTAATCCACGCTCGATCCTCGTCTCCCAGATCCATGCCTCGGTTTGAGCATTTCCATCCGATTATTTTAGATCGTGGGCTGCCTATCAAGCCTCCTGCGCCACCTCCCCATTTTTGGATATCTGACTGATGCACCACTCCATGGTGCCCATCCCCTTTTCCAGAGTAACAACCTTGTGAGGGAGGCTACAGGGTGTCGTTGGGGGTGAGTATGCCATAGATCTAGTGGTATCTCTGCCATGCTCCGCCGTAAGGTCGGCTCAGCCTCTGGTAGCCGTTGATCCATTGAGGCCATGATCCCTGGAGGTCCCTGACCTCCAGACTAGACGATTGCATCCACCAAATACCATAGTTTCATAGTTTTTATACATTTGATTCATTTCCTTAGGTCCATAGCAGAGCCATCATTACTAGCTCTGGTCACCAAGGTCGGAGATCCATTTTGCTGCTTTGAGTTCGCCGACCACCTTCGCCGAGCCTCCCTTCATCTTCTCCATCCATTCACCCACCTCATTCCACCCAAGAACGAGCCCCCATCTCTCCTCCTCCACCGCTTCACTGGAGAGCCACACAACAACCCACCCACCTTCCATTCCATTGTTTATTGGGTCGATGCATTTTGCGTTCGACTCAACGTGTTCTTTATGTAGGAAATAGAGCCAAGGACCTCATCTTATGGCCCGAGCGAAGAGGAGAACATGCCCTTGGTTGCTCTAAGTTGCCACGTCTCTTTAGGACCTTTTCCTTGGTCCTAGACCCTTCTGAGCATCTCCACCGCTGCGGATAGACCTCAGCCATCGTTCACCCATCTGAGAAACTTCGGGGGTCGCCTACGTCATAGGTATTTGTTGATTGAAACTTATCGGAGGTGATTTCTTTGTCAGTTCATCCATGCGACCTTCTGGCCGTTGGATTCAGACTCATGGCAGTTCTAATCTCTGCCATTCAGTCTCGAGGAGCCCGAATCATTGGATACATATGATGATCATGCCAGAGCCGCCGATCGCCTAAGCGGTATCTCCAGATCTAGACCGTCCAACTTAAGTGGATCGCTCTCAATCATTGGATAGTGCATAACAAAGGGTAAACTTCACTTAGGCCCTCTCTATTTTGTATTTTCTTTCCAGTCCTGTAAATATTTATCCTAGTTTAATTTACTTAGGTTAATTTGTAGTTCGACCCTTGCATTTTTCATATTTGCATTTTAGTCCTACCGAGTTAGAGTCAGGTGTGATCACACGTGTTTATTGTGATATTTGCAACTTGCGCCCTAATTTTTCTATCTATTCCTGAATGAATGATATGTTTTGAGAATTGCATTTATACTCGTATGAACCTGGATCACGCGTATCATGTACGTTGAGTGGGCTTTTTTCATATTTGGACTTGTAGGTTTAATATTGGTTATCTGTTAGGTCCTGAAAGTTAGAATAATTACGCCTAGGTCCTTGTAAACTGTTCTTAACATCTCACCTATCATTGGTTGAAATAAATAGTAAATTGGTCCCATAAATTTTACAAAATTCTTGTTATCTCATGTTGGCTTCCTTTTGATGTGGTAATTTTGGTTCGCCAATTTATTTGCATTTTCTATTTTTAGAAATTCAAAAACCCCTAAAAAGTTTCCTTTTTAAGTTAGAAAAATCATAGAAATAGGAAAAATGTCTTGAAAATTCTATAAAAATTCTTTTCATGTCTGTAATTGTCTTTTAACTCCAATATTAGTTTTGTTTGAAAAAAAAACCTATAAAAACCCTAAAAATTACAAAACAACAAAAATCTTATAAAAATCATATAAAATTAAAGAAAATTCAAACAATGCAATTTCAGTTTCTGTTTGTATTTTTTACATCTATTTTATCATGAAATTGTCTTCCACGACCTTAGGGCACTTAAAGTACTTTTAAGTTGCAATTTGTGTTGGTTGTGCACTATTTTGATTTATGAGCACTGTTTGATTTTTATAAAATCACACAAAAACTTCAAAATTCCAGAGAAATTATGAAAAATACTTCAAAACCCATAAAACCCAAAAATATATTATTTTGCATCTTTTTTTGCATTTTTGGATATTTTGAAAATTATAAAAATGTGTTGTGTGTATTTTGCCTTGTGAGCTTGTTTGCCTTTATTCAAAAATTAAAAATTTGAAAAATTAAAAACCACTAAAAAATATTTGACTTCCAAAATCCCACTACCGAGTTCTTTAATCATGCTCCTTGTGTTTGACCCTGGTGGTTGTACCAGGTAAATAAAAATAGCGAACCATTTACATGATTTGATTGCTTGATGTGTCTTTGAGTGGTTTTTTTTCTTGTTGCTTCTGCTTGGTAATTCGGGTCACAACGACCCTTATTTATTTGCTTACTTAACCTGAGTTGCTAGACTTGTCATCAGGTATTTATGTTCAAAGCATTAGGGATAGAATATGGTTTTTAGTGTATATACAAGTTTTTTACCCCATATATTATTTCCCATTGATCAAAATAGTTTCGAAAAAATTTTCTAAATATTTTGCAAACATTTTCAAAACTATTTTTACAAACATTTACAAACAATTTTACAAATATGTTTTGCAAATATTTAATTTCACAAAATTTTTCAATAATTTTGTACAATATACCTAATATTGATGCAAAAAATAATTTACAATTTTTTTTGCAAACAAAATATTTTTACAAAATTTGTACAAAAATAATTTTCAAAGGTTTTAACAAACAATTTTTATAAAGAATTTTGCAAGCATTTCTGAAAATATTTTTTCACAAAATTTTTATTCCAATTTTATAAATAATAGCCATATTATTAACACACATAAAGTATGAGTTATGGCTAAAGTAAATATACAATATAAACGACACCCCCTATATTTGGCTCAAACGCTGTCTTTAGAGTGATTAGAGAGTGATGAAGGAAAACGTACGATCGTGCTGCATATAGAGAAGTGAAAAGAATCCTATACTATAACGACTTAAAACAATGAAAGAATAGAATCAATAGAATTCGATGACCCCCCCCCATATTTACGATCAAGTAATTCTAAGTACAGAAGAATGTACATAAAGGGGAAAATCGAGGATTAGAATGTACAAACATTACCTCCCCTATACTTAGGGTTAGATGTCCCTGAGTCTAGGCAGGAAAACAGAGGTAATAGATGAAAAATGAATAATCACAGGTCTAATACCGCCTATACTTAGGATAAAGTGCATCCAAAGTATAGTAGAATCATAAGATGTATCTGGTATATTAAATGAAATGAATGAATGATATAGACAATATCAATATAGAAAGATGCATAGTAGATGTGAAAATCAAGTATGAGACATAGATGATGTGAGTAAAAGAACACATCTCATACAAAAATAATATGGAAAACAACAACGGTCAATGGATCATGATCAATATATAGCATCAACTGCCGACCCTTGACTCGATAGGTGGACTTAGAAGACAACTCGGATATATCAATGATGCCAATGTTGTGCACCTTTCTGATCAAGTATGGTCCCTTCCATTTACTCCATAACTTCCCTAGAAATAATCTCAACCTTGCATCAAATAGCCATACTCTTTGGTTGAGCTCAAACTGCTTATAGTTGATGTGAGAATCATGCCATATCTTCACTCTGTCCTTTTACTATAGGCTACTTGAGAAGGTTGTATCTCTCAACTCCTCTAGGGCTGCCAACTTCGATCTCCTTTGATCTCCTACACTCTCAGGATCCAATAATATCTCTTTGAATACCCAAAGTGACTTATGCTTAATCTCAATAGGTAAGTGGCATGGCTTACCATAAACGAGTCGGAAAGTATATGTACCCAATGGTGTCTTGAAGGAAGTAATATAGGCCCACAAGACTGAGTCCAAAAGATGTGACCAATCCTTTAAGTCTTGGAGGATAAAACCTCAACAAGACCATCTGTATATGGATGGTATGGAGTGGCAACACTATGGTCAATGTTGAACTCATTAGCAAGGGCCCTTACCTTGTCGTTGATAAAATGAGTCCCCCCATCACATATCAAAACTCTAGGTACCCCGAACTGTGATATGATATTTTTTTCTCAAAAATTTGCAAATTATCTTTGCATCTACGGTTTGGAAAATTATCTTTGCATCTACGGTTTGGGATGGGACGGCCTCAACCCAATGACTCGCATAATCCACAACCAACAAAATATACTCAAGTCCTTGATTGTTAGGGTATGGGCCCTTGAAATCTATGCCCATGCATCAAAAACCCTACATAAGTGAATGGGATGCATCCGCATCATATCTTTCTGTCCACAAGTGCCCATCCTCTGACAGTTAGTACACCTCTCCACGAATTCATCTGAATTCTTGAAGAGGGTTGGCCACCAAAGGCTGGATTGGAGGACCTTTTATGTTGTTCATCTCACAGAGTGATGTCCTCCTACCAGAGCTTGTGGCAATAGGAAAGTATGCTATGGTGCTCCTCCTGAGGAATACATCGACGCCAGACACTATCCCCCCTCTTGGTGGTAAAGGGTGGGATCCCCCCAATGGTATAACTTATATTTAGCCTTAACGAGGAAAGTCTCAAGTCATTGCATGTCCCAACCTTTTTGGAACTTTCTTGGCAATAATATAGTTCACAATGTCAGCATACCATGATAGTGAGGTGATAGCAATAATTACCTCATGTGGGAATGTCTAAATGATAGGTGTGGTAGTCTCAAAATGCTCAAGATGATCTAATCGAGAGAGCTGATATGCTACCACATTCTTAACTCCAGACTTGTCCTTGATCTCAATATCAAACTCCTGGAGTAGAAGGATCCATCTAGTCAATTTGGATTTGGCATCCCTTTAGACATTATGTACCAGATGGCGCTGTGATTTGTATCGATAGTCACTCTAGATCCTAGAATATAAGACTGAAACTTATCAAGATCAAATACTACTGCTAACATCTGCTTTTCAGTCATAGTGGAGTTCCACTGAGCGACATCCAAAGTACAGTTAGCGTAGAATATGGAAAATGGAAAATTATCCCTCCTCTATCAGGGCACAACACCTACAGCAAAATCAGAAGCATCCAACAAGATCTTGAATGGGAGAGACCAGTCGAGTGGTTGAAGGACATGAGAATGCACAACTAAGTTCTTGAGATTCTCAAAAGATGAAAGACACTTATCATCTACAAGGAACCCAGTGTCTTTTGTAAGAAAATCAGTGAGAGGTCGGGCAATACGAGTGAAATCATGTATGAAGCATCAGTAGAAACCAACATGCCCCAGAAAAGACAGCAATTGTGTCAAATTGGACGGTGGAGTGAGCTTCTTGATGATATCCACCTTGGCTGGGTCAAACTCCATGCCCTTGTTGGAGATGATGTGATCAAAGACTGTCCCTTGAGTCATTATGAAATGACTCTTCTCCCAAGATAAGACTAGGTGGACCTCAATGTATCGTTTAAGTACTAGGTCTAGGCAAGCAAGACAAGCATCAAACCCATCATCATAGACCAAAACGTCATCCATGAAGACCTATAAACAATCACCCACTATGTCCGAGAAAGTGGAAAGCATGCACCTTTGGAATGTAACCGGGGCATTACATAATCCAAAGGGCATCTGTCTAAAAGCATACGTTGCGAACAGACATGGTGAACGTCATTTTCTCCTGGTCTTCGGACGTTATGGCCACCTGATTATATCTTGAGTACCCGTCAAGGAAATAACAGTGACTCTTCCCAATTAATCTCTCAATAATCTAATCAATAAATTGAAGTGAGAAGTGATCCTTCTTGGTGGTCTAGTTCAATCGTCTGTAGTTCACGAAGTGGGTACTCGGGTAGCTATCTCCTCTCCAAACTCATTCACAACTATAGTGATACCTGTTTTCTTGGATGCCACATGTAACTTACTAATTCATTTGAATTTGGAGATGGGGTAGATAAAATCGATGCTCCACCACTTTGATATTTTCTTCATGACTACATCTCAAATCTTTGGGTCATCTTTTAGATAGATGTGGTGAGAGCATAGGGATGTAGTTATCACCTGAAGATCGACTAAATTCCATCCGATTACCTTGTAGTTTCTCTCAAGAACCGCCATCAAGCGAGATTCTTGGTCATCTGTCAAATCTGCTGAGATAATATCTAGAAAAAAATTTGTCTCACCCGCAAGGAATCTATACTTCATACTTTGTGGTAAGTTATTCAGTTTTGGGCATGTGGGAGCTAGTAAATTTGGTATCTAAAAGGTCTGAGTGAAGGCAACTAGATATGCAAGGTATAATTCTCGTTGCATCTTTGAAATCGAAGACGATAGCCATGTTGGTGTGTCTATCAACTGAACCGGCTCAATCTCCGCCATAGAAGTGGCCTTTTTAGATATCAAACATGGTAAATAATCATTAAAGTCCTGCTAATCAAAATCACTATCTGAATATGAGGGATCTGAATCGAAATTACAAGAAATATATTCTGCCTCACTAACCAGATCGCGGTCATCAGCCTCTAAGGTGTCATGTGCCACAAGTGTGCTCTCTGAACTCTCATCTGCTGGCATATGTGAATCAATGGATTCTGAAGGTCTTATAAGAGCTCGTAAAATCTTATCTTATCAAACTACTTCATCGTCTGTAACCACAAAATTACACTCATGGTGGACGTCTGGATCTGAATCTGTCATCTGCTCGGAACTCTACTCTGAACATGATGAACCTCTAACTCTCTACTCCTCAATCGTCTCTATTTGTACACTCTCTCCCTTGATGCGTAAGTATACCTTCCCATTATCATGACTGGATATTGCCTTGGTTGTGGCCAAGAAAGATCGTCGTAAAATGATGGGGGTATCGGCCACCATTCAGGGATCTACATGTCCAACACAATGAAGTCAACGAGGAATTTCAGGTCCTGAGTTGTGATGAAAACATTATTTAATAACCCCTTTCACCTCTTGACAAATCTATCTACAAACTGGAGAACTGTTCTGATCTGTCTAAGAGGCCAAACTCGAAGCGATCAAGTAAGGCAATCAGAAGAAGGTTAATCAAGGATACATTTTCCAATAGAGTTTGATCGAATCTTTGCTCATGGACATGACATTTGACATATGGAGCCCCTGCATATGGTATCTTGGCTGACAATAAGTTCTAGATGGCGAAGCAAGTAGCACAAGTGAGCACATAAATTTCTGCATTGTGATTACGCTTCTTCTTCCTACGGATGATAGTCTTCTCTCTAAGGTTCTTTTGTAATAGAGTGATGTGCTATAGTGCCTCATGGATAGTCAACTGGATATGATATCGGTCTATCATCTACTCACTGAAATCTATCTGTTTTTTTTTTTGACTCAATGAAATCTATCTGTTGTCTCCTTTTTGAGATTTTCTGGTTTTTATCCTTCCCTAAGTGGAGTGCTTGAGGGAAGGGAATAGAGGGACACTCCTTAGAAGATCGAGGGTCAAGAGTAGGAATGGGCATCTGATCATGAATGGGTCTGAAATCCGTACGAGTATCATCAATCATCACATATGGACCAGGAGAAGATATAGAAATCTTTCCTTTATTCATATTTTTTAAAATTTTCCATTTTTTGTATTTTCTCAGATACATGAGAGCGAGTCAACACAACTGGACTTTTGGTGGCATTAGTACCGCAGACAGCATCTGAAATGGTGGCATCAATACCACTCTTTGGCCAAGCATCTGGTGAATTGGTGACATCATCACCTTTATTCTTTTATTTTGGTTAAAATCGTTGGTAAAGTACATGTAAATATTCACTAATTGGCATTCTAATCACATTTGTTTAATTTATATTTAACACTTATTTTATCTAAATACGAAAGAGAAAAATAAAAATAAAAGAAAAGAAGGATGTATATATGGAATATATACAGACTGATCCTAACCCCGAGACCAAGTCAATATTGACTTGGTTGCCAAAAAAATAAGTAGGGGCATATATAAGGATCCTAATTTACAAAAATGTTAGAAAATCAAGAGCATCAATGTACAATAACACATTTTTTACCTTGTATAAATATACCTATTTTATTTATCATCAAGATCACTTCAAACTAAAATATTTTCTTCATAAAAGTTGTTCATAATAATATATACTAATTTATAAAAATATCAAAAAAATATTTAATATATATTTAATTATGATGAACCATTGTAAATTCCAATTTTAAGGTTCATAACTATTTATAGAAAATTACAAATTGACCAAATTCACTTTTAAACTTCATTTTATATCAAATACTATTTATTAAAAATATCAAAAAAATATTAGAATAACACGTGTGATTTTCGACGTTTGGACCCCTATATATATGTAATATATATATTATTTTTTTATTTAATTATTCCAAACATTGTTTAACTTAATTCTTCTTTTAATGTGTTCATAAAAATAAATAAAAAATATAAAAATATTATTTATTAATAAATGCCAATAAATCCCAAAGCCACGAAGACATGACCCTAAAATTATGGACCTCATAACTCGGTCACATGAACTCTGAATTGGTAATACTCACTTTTAAAGTTCGTTTGTAGGCTTATCTATCAAATGAAACTGATTTCACTAAAATTAGAGTTAATATGTAAAAAGTAGATTTTCGGACATTATACGTATAAAATGTACAATGTATCTTAATTTTATTTTATTTAATATAGGTCATTTCCTATATTTTATATACTTCACTAATATTTTATTATTAAAATAAATATAAATTTATTTATTTATTTAGTTTTTTATTAATTAATTAATTAATTTACTTACTTATTTAATTAATTATTACTTATTTAATTAAGTATTAATTTATTCATTTATTAATTTATTTAATTATTAATTTTATATATTTACCTAATTATTTATTTTAATTAATTAATATTTATTTATTAGTTTTCTCTTCCTTTTCTCTCTCCTCTCTCCTTCTTCCCCGCGCCTTTCTTCTACATTACCCCCTTCTTCTAACACCTTCTTCTGCTTCTCCCTCCGGCGAATAACCCAAAGGCCTGGCCGTTGGACCGTTCGACAAACAACCCGTCGCTTCCTTGCTCTACACAAAACCTCCGCTACATAAGCACATCCAATTCCTTAGATCTGACATCCACCATTTGACTCCTTCTCCCCTAGAATTCTAGCGAGCTCTAGTGACAAGAGAGCAGCCCCGTACGCGAGTGAGGTCGAGAGAAGTTGAGACTCCAATGTGATCGACCCGCCGACATCGTAAATCTTCTCAGTGGCATATAGAGCCTCATCCCGTCACCAACGAGTCGAGGTGGTGATAGGAACACATGCTCCATCCAGAGGCGCATCATCCAATCCTTCATTTCCAAGTTGGATCCTCAGCTCTCCGCTTGTTCCTTCTTCCATTCTCTTCTCAATCCCTCCCTTCTCCTTGATCTCTCTTTAAATTTATACAAAATTTGCCTACGATGATCCAGCTCCTAATCTCTCTACTTCCCATTCTATCTATTGCATCATGTCCATCTTAAAATCTATCCAGATTTGAGATTCAATCGTCTTCACATGCATTCAATCGAGGATCTCCTTCACCCTATTCATGTTTGCTTAAGGGTCGAGGCTTTGTCCTCGAGCCGAAGTTCTCTCTGCATGTCAAAAATATTGAGTAGTCGCCCATTTCCATCATCCTCGTGAAGAACAACCACCACACTGGATTAGAAACATGATCGAACCTATTGTGCAACCTTTAGTCAAGAGCCATAGCCAACGCACCACTCGAGCAATGAAACCGTTGCCGCCCTTTAACATCCTCATCTGGAGAGCATTCTTTCGCCAACCTCTGCGATCCAGCACCATCACCATATATAACTGCATGATGCCTCGATGATGACCTGCAGATCCGAGCACTGCTATAGCCTCGAAGACTCAGCTACCTCCGCAAACCTCAAAGAGTAATCATTGCTGCCTATAATTGAAAAGGGGAGGAATGAAGAAGAAGAGCCACCACTCAAGGCTTGTGTAGTGCATGTGACCGTGTGTGTGCGAGATGGATATTTCTGGTGATTTTACAGGAAGCGCCCTCGAATTCTATCAAATTCTGAACAAGACCCGAGCCGGTGCGCTATCACGTGCACCTGACGGGTGGAAACTGATATTTATGGGCAAATTACGCTAGCGATCCTTACGTACTATTGATTTTACGATCAAGTCCCACCACTTTAGAGCACACATGCGTGGCACATGCAACCAATGCTTTTTGCGCAATACACCTTGCAAGTTCAACTTTTCTCTGGTGCACCCTTTAGTTCCTTATTATTAGGCCTAAACCCATATACAGTATATATAGTATACTACTATATACATAATAAAATACAAGATATAAAATAAAATAAAAATACTTTTTAATACCTAGTATTATACTGTATACTACACTAAATCAGTTTTCAAAACTATAAATATTTTCTATTTTTAATAAATCATTTAAAAATACAAAAATATAACAAACTTTAAAATACATAAAAATAATAAACACTTTTAAAAATCCTATAAAAATTGCCTATAATATATTTTAACATATTTCACATATTAAATCAAAAATAAAGTAAAAATTAAATGTTAAAATCAATAAAAAATCAAAATACATTAAAACTTCAAAAAAACATAGCTAATTCTAAAAAAATCATAAAATACGAACAACAACTTATTTGGAAGGTATTTTCATCTGCTTTTTGATAAAAATAAAATAAAAACACTTTATTACTATATCAATTTTAAAATACAAATTAATTCCCTATTTTCGTTAAAAAAACTTTTTCTTGGAATTCAAAACTTATAAAAATATTAATATTCTCTAGAAATTACATAGAAATAGGAAGACTCTCGTCGGCACCCTCAGCAGTAGTTCTGGTGGGTGTGCAGCAATACTTCTTTTTGTAGCTTGTTTCCTCTTCTCTCTTCTGGCTAACTATTCTGAACGCTCAGCTAAGAGCTCTATAATGAGTTGAAGAAGGCGAAGAAGCATATCGAGGCATACAAGGCTGGTATGAAACCTGATTATGACAGTAGGTCACCAGTTCACTTGTGGAGATCATGTATTACGAAGCTTCACATCCAAGTAAACATGTCCAACCAAAGGCAAACCTTTCTTAGGTTTATTCCATAATATAATTTATAAAATAAAAAACAAATAAAAATATAAAATAAATACCTATACTTTCACATCAGTATATTAAAATCACAAAAATAATATAACATTGCATAAATTTCACTAAAAATCTAGAAAATTTCCTAAAAATAAATAAAAATTATGATACCCTCATACCTTAGATTCTCTATTATTTTACCTTTGTTTTTTTTGTAGTTTGCCTCTTTGGGGTCACCACAATAATAGTTATCTATCTTTTTAGACAAACCGATTGGTTTCTTTTTTAGATGGCACTGTTGTCGGGGAGGCAACACGAGGGTAGATATTAGAGACTTAGGTTTTAGGGTTTATTTTGCTATCTTTTTCTCATCTTATTTTCTGTTGCATTTTTTCATTTTATGGTTCTCAGTTTCGTAGTTGTGTTGCAGGACTTGAGCAGCATGAGACAAAATCGAGAAGCCTAGTTTATTTTTATTTTTTGTATATTCTTTGTAAATTATTTAGATGACACTTGCCCTTTTTTTATTTTTTTGTAAAAGGTGCCCCTTATGGGCGTCCTGAACTGTACCTTGCCTTCCTTTCTCTCGAGATCTGTTTCCTCGTGCTTTTTCTATTTTTATCATGGATTTTCATGTCTAGGTGCTTGGATTAGGTTTTCATTTTTGTTTGCACATCGATTGGTCTTATTAGATCTAGGGAGGCTAACCTAGTTTTTTTCTTCACTTAGGGAAAAACAGAAAAAGTCAAAAATACATTAGACATTGTTTTGAAAAAAATAAAAAAAGTGATATCCAAAAATTAAAATCAGGACAACTAATTATATTTGACCAAAAAAATATACGTAAAGGACTTTACTTATTTTGGGAGAGCAATCCCCGCATTGTCTTGTAGGTACTCTCCAGATAGTGAGTGGGGTACGACACTTAAGGATAGAGCCAAAGCCTGTATTTTCTTCAAGACTACTATTTCTAAAAACAATTAGCTACTTCTCAGTGAGGAATTGTGGGTAGCCACAAACAATCCGAGTTTCCTTAGTAAAATGGGAGGTTTAGAGGAGACTACATAAGCCTTCATCTTCAAGCAATGGGTAGCCATAAAAGGTATATACTTACTCCCATACTGGCTGAAAGTAGGAGCAACTAATCGTACAGACTTGGGACAGACGTTTGGGAAGTTCAGGCACCCAGTAGCTCGTTATATCTATTGATAAAAAATTCATTGTCACCTAACTATAAAACTGAAAAGATTAACAACTGAGGTTACTTGGTCATCATCGAGTAGAGTTGGAGAAATTGGGGTTTGCTTTGTGTTTGATTGTGTAGTGTGAGTCCAAGATCTCTGAGTTTCTAGTAGTCACTCTTCGTTTGCATCTTGTCATCTAGAGTCAATTTTATATTTCTTGAGTCGCGATGATGGGTAGGCGATCTCTTAGGCTGACTCTTACGGCACCACTTCCACACACACCTACCCGTTCATCTTGGTCGGTTTAGAAGAATTCTCTCTTTGAACCTGATTTTTCTCACTCTCCTCCATTAATTTTGTCCCATGGCTTGGTTCGTGAGAACCTCCTGTTTGAGCCGGATTCAGGACGTTCTTCTCCTTCCAAGTGTGATCTTGAACTTAGAGATTCTTCTCATTCACCATGTTATTCTCCACCTCTTTTTTCCATATCAAAGCTACACGTAGACATATCATAGCAAGACATTGATGCATTCTCCTTTCTAGAGATAGTTCTGAGTGGGAACAGAGCACAATCATCGTACTTATCAAAGAATATAGATCAGGCGACAATCAACGCTGGTCTTCTTGCCTCCCTTGAGATTATGCAGACTCAGATTAGGGAGTAAGACCTTTTGATGATTGGGGTCTGATCTGAATTGATACAATTATGAAAGAAGATATACATTTTAGAGGATGATGATCCAGATAGAGAGGAGAGGGTATCTATAGAGACCGTACGTACAATGAGATAGTTTCACGCACTTGGATCTTCTTACATTAGTAGGTGGATTCGACTTCCTCCCAATTACGGATCATTTGTCCTCACATCTGAGACTATTCAGATTTTACCCATTTTCATGGGCAGTTAACTAAGGAGCCACATTACATCTCTGAGAGTTTGATTTGATATGCAGTATAATATATGACTCTCGAGTTGATGAGGACACCGTTCGAATGATAACTTTTCCATTTTCCATGACCGATAGGGTTGCGTACTGGTTACGAATTTTAGGCAGAGATGTTACTACATGGGAGCAGCATCATATCGAATTACTGAGCATATTCAACCCCATTGGACGTACGAATGCTGTGGGGTCTCTCATTACCAACTTCACCATGTTAGGGAACGAGCTATTCCACGAGGCATGGGACTGTTTCAAAGACCTGATTGATAGGTTCCCCCCACCATGATATTTCAAAGCCAAGCTTGGTACAGAGATGTTTTAGTGGGTTGACACCTTATCTACAAGAGTTGGTGAGTTCTGCTTGTGGTAATTTATGCTTTTTGAAACATGAAGATAATGTTTGGGATATTTTTGAGGAGATGGCATCTCATCATGCCACTTTATCCCAATTAGATTCTTATATACAAATGGAGTCACCTGCATTTCTTTACCAATCTAAAGTGGCACAAGTTGAGGGTCCATCTATTCCTACATCTTCAGAGTCTGCGTCAGATGAGATAAGGATTCATAGTCAGAGATTGGACCATCTGGAGCGTACTAAGACAATATACCACTAGTTACACAAGCTCGATAAGATCAATAGGCTTTTGAGGAGCATTAGTGACCTGAAGAATTCATATTGTACATATGACATATATTCCATCTTCAGAGTCACCAGCTGATTCATGAGCAGAGAGAGATCTTCACTTTCATCCGCTATGCAGTCTCCAGTAGAGAAGATACATTACTTTCATCCTGAGCATGTGTCGTACCCTCTTGTTCATCAGATCGAGCCTCGTCAGATCAGAATTTTACTCAGTGGACACAAGACTCTCTCTTGCAAAAGTCACATCAGCAGATTTTGGATTCGTCATCTAGTTCTCTAGGATTTTCATATGAGAAATCAACTTTAGATGATCTTGCATATAGTATTACCAGTCAAGACATGAGAAAACCAACGAGGCCCCCAAACAAATAATCGCTCAGGAAATGTACCTCGTGACGTAGTAGTGTTTGAGAGAGTCCAAATAATTACAATTATATGTCTCTATCTCATATTAAATTAAAAATAAAATAAACTGAAGATGAAATTTCTTCAAAATTTCTTCCAAGGCTTCATTTCTCTCTCTCCCATCAGCTAGGTCAAAAAAGTTGACTCCGCTCCACCTGGGTGCGTAGGTGCTCCTAGGAGGACCTCCTTTGATCTGCGGTCCCTTGCAACAATATCAAACAAGAAGGGTTATTAGACATACCAACAATAAAATCAAATAAAATGAAAAAGAAATAAAGAGACAAATGATCAAGAAAGAAGAAATAGACAATGATCCAATCAACACGACATTGCTCCCTGGCAACAGTTCCATTTGAAAAGAGGAAATAATCACAGGTCAGATATGTCTTCACATAGCGAAGACACAATTGTTGTTGCGACATGCAAAAACCCTTCTAATTAAAAACTTAACCCACAAATAGATATAGAAATGCAAATAAATGTGTAGAATTAAAAATTATTTTATTTGACATAATAAAATGCGGGTCTTGTGCAAGTATGTAGAGTGTCAAATAAAAGGAGTAAATCGTAGATTGGGAAATAATATCCAAAATTTATCCTCAGTTGACTTTTTATTTTCTTTTTGATATGGGTTTTTAATTATATATTTTTTATATAGATCTTAATTTTAAATATTTTTTTAGTTTTTTTTAATTTTTTAATTTTTAGTATTAATATTAATTTTTTTTATTTTAAATTTTCTTTTTTCTATTATTTATATATTATAGAAATATATGTAATTATATATACAATATAGGATAGTAGATTTATAAATTTAACTAATAATAAACAAAAATGATAGAATAAAACATTTTTGAGTTTGGTAAATTTTCTACTATTTTTGTGATTTTTTAGATATTTTTTCTAATTTTGATATATTTTTAAAGTAAAATATATACTGAAACATGGATTAAATAAATAGGTTGAATTGATTTGAAGATAAAAAATAGCAAATATAGTCAAAGGTTCTCCAAACCAATTTTAATTTATACTATAAAATATAAAGAAAATTTAGAGATAAAAATAATATTTTTCAATTTTTTAATAAAGCTTTCTATTTTTATAAAGGGTTTTGGAGATTTTTAATTTTTATCATTTTTCTTTTTTTATTGTAGAGATTTTTGGTATGGAGATATAAAAAACTAAAATATACAAAATATACTACCACGAAATACTTGATCTAGAAAGGGTATTTTTGCAATTAAAAATAAAGACGAGGGTTGTAGTGCAAATTATCAAAAATTTTACTACTAATAATTAAAATTTTAAGACTAAAAATGAAAAATAAAACCTCGTAGAGGGTTCTTTGCAAAATTGCCACGTCACGTGGGACAACACGTAAGGTAGCATAGCAAGGACTTAAAAAATATGCAATAAATGCAAGGGGTTCCTTGTAATTTTTACCAAATTTTTAAACAACTTAATATAATTATATGACTAAAATGAAAATGCTATAAAAATAGTGGCGAAGTATGCAATTACCCCCAAAATAAGCGTTATCCAATTACTAAGGGCGCTTCTTTTAAAACATGGCAAGCTAAGGATGCTCAATGCCCCTTCGGCGATGGATGGTCATGGATCGATCCTGGGCAAGGTCCAATGACTGCAGCTCCTCAAGATCAGATGATCATGTCAAAACTGGAGCAACTCAAAGCATTTGACGGATACTGCCCTTCTAGAAGAACACAGAAGAACAATACATCGAGGCTCCTTCAATCACCTTCTTCTAGCGATTCTGGATGTGTCTTGCCCTCCTCTAATGCTCGGGATGATCCTCAGGGGAGTCCGCAGCTGCTGAGTGCTTTGAAAATGACCGGGACCCAGTGGTGAGGTCTTGAATGCTTGGTGAAGTTCAAGGATCTAAGAGTCCTTCATGCTGCTCAAAATCGACCCCGATGGATCCTTAGCCTCCAGGACCTACAGGAAAAGCACACGTAAGCAAAATGGGGGTTCCTTGGGGCTTTATTAGTGGAGATGGGTGGAAGATGGGGTGTGGCAACATCGGCTCTGGTGAGTGATGGTGGAGGAATGCTAGACTCTTGATCCAATGAGGACCAGGTGGAATGGAGTGGATCAGGGCATAACAGAAGCACAAGGGAGCAAAATGATGGCGAAAGGTGGGTCGCAAGACAAGTGGGACGGTGAACGACAATGGCCAGATCTCTAGAGATTTGGTGAAGCTTAGGACCTAATCTAAGCTAACACAATATTTGTAACACTAAATGAAATATAAAAGTCAAAACCTAAGACTACATGGTACCTAAAAAGCAAAGGAAATCGAACCACAAGTGGCTAAAGGCCATGAGTTGGACCTCGGTGGCTAAGATGATCGAAGATGGTGGGAACCACTCCTACTCTACTCCTTCCTCGCCGGGAACCATGACAGAGCACTCCTATCACTAGCCTTGATGCTAAGAAGGTGGTCCGATTAGTTGAAACTGGGTAAAAGAGAACCAAAAAGCAAAAATGGCGAGATGGGTAGCTATATACATGTGAATGAACAAGAGGGGAAGATCAAGGCTTTTCACGCGACCCAAGGATGGTATGAGGAAGGGAATGGGTCCACATGAGGGTTCATTTAGTTGTCAAGATTTTTTATTGACGATTCGAAGAGCCTCGAGCAGTGCATCATTGTGTAAAAAATAGAGAAGAAGTGCGAGAAACTATCTGTAGCAGTGCTACGACCTGAGTCAGGGAGTTGACCCAGGTCAACGGGTGGCATGACATGATTGGTCCACGTCAACTGTTAAAAAGACTAATCAGAGATGAAATTCAGAAATAAATCAAAATAAATATGAAAATGATTTTAATAATTTTTTTAAAACATAAAAAATATATACTATTTTAGGTAGTATTTCAATTCAATTTTTATTTATTTTAAGGGATTAAGTTCTTATAAGTTACTTTTTACAAATGTACTATAGGTATATTGACCTATGTTTTGTATATTTTATTCTTATTTTGTATTTTAAATTTTATGTTTTTATACTCTTAATTTATATATTTATCATATATTTATAAATACATAAATATATTTTTATTATATTTCTCTGATATATTTTGTACATTTAAATAAATATGGGTTTTAATTATATAGGTATAAGTATAGTATATTCATCTATGTATTTTTATATCTATTTTACTTTATTGTATTTTTATTATTTTATTATATTTTTATATTTTAAATAGAATATAAATAATATTTACAAGGTTATAAAAATATAAAATAAATAAAAGAATAAGTTCCCCTTTTATTTGCATGTCAACTCCAACTAAGTGAAACCACCTTCATAAATAGATTAATAAAAATTATATACAATTAAAGGTGATTTTGATGTATTTTGAGATCATATAGAGAAGATATGGGTCTGGGAAGTTTGGATTTTGGATTCTTATTCATAGTATAAAATTTACACTGTGTATTACTTAAGTGTGAAATCATTTTTGTTTTTATATATATTTTTATTTACAACTTTCATCTACAAAGTTCTTTATTTGAGCTATAAATAATGAAGAATAAAAGATATCTCAAAAATGAATTCTTGATAAATAAAAGAATATGATTTTTGTTGGTTTATTGGCCCTTTTCTCCCCCTACTTTTTATTCTTTGTCGAGTCAATTCTTGACTTAGTTTCGGGGTTTAGGGTCATAAAATATCTTTGACATTTTATTTTTTTTTATCTTTTTTATTCTATAATTTTGGTATTAAAATAGTATTATATATACAATAAACAAAATAAATAATGAATCTTAATTTGTATAAAATAATGATATTTACATGTATTTAGCCATGGTTTTACTATTGAAATGATATAATAAAGGTTACGAAATGAGATTCATCAGGGAGGCGGTATCATCTTATATTTGAAGGGCAGCTAATGAGATGCTAGGCAAGTCAATGGGAGGAGCTCTATGACAGAAGGAGGCTTGTTGGTGGAGTGAAGAGGTGCAAGAGAAGCTCAAAATAAAAAGAGCATGCTTTAAAGCTATGTCTAAGGATAGAACAGATGAAATAGTCACAAACTATAAAATAGTGAAGAAGGTAGGAAAGAATGTTGTGAGTGAAGTTAAGACAAAAGCTTATGAGGTTTTATCCAAAATCTCAACTTTAAAGATGGCCAGACGAATATATTAAGGCTAGCCAAAGCAAGAGAAAGAAAGATCAAAGATATTTCTCAAGTGAGATGCATTATAGATGAGGAAGGCCACATACTTATTACTCAGAAGGATATAGAGATTAGATGGAAGCAGTATTTCCATAAGCTTTTCATTAGAGAAGGAAGCAGAGAGAATACTTTAGGACATCTAGCTAGTAATACTGAAAGTTACTTGAATCGTGCAAGCTATAGACGAATACAAAGGAAGGAAGTAGATGCGTCTTTGAAGGTTATGAGGCTTGAGAAAGGTGTAGGACCTGATGACATTTCTATTGAAGTATGGAGAGTTTTAGGTGAGCGTAGTTTGACTTAGTTTACAAATTTATTCAATGTTATTTGATGAATCAAGAAAATACTTTTTAGATTGGAGGAGAAGCATCATGGTGTCTCTTTACAAGAACAAAGGAGCCCTACAAAATTGTTCAAATTACAGATGTATCAAGTTGCGAGTAACAATATGAAAATTTGAGAATGTATGATCGAAAGAAGGTTGCGACAAGTTTCAAAAGTAAAAGAAGTGTTGGAATAAGAGTATAAGAAGTTATTTTAGTTTTTTGGACATAAGTTCGAGATTGACCTAAGATAGATCTGAATGGACATAAAAAATTCAAGTAGCGAACCCTACTTAATGTGGGAAGAAACTTTGTTATTGTTGTATTGATATCTTTCATCCCGTAGAATTTTGTAAATGAAATAGTTGTATCTTACAAGCATATGTGTGTGTGTAGGGTTTATCCAGTGAGCCCTGTGCCCATTTGGGTTGTGGTGAGCACCAAACGTGGGTCGCCATGTGTATGTGTTGGTTCTATTTGGTAGGTGACGGGTTTGGTAATAACAATGTGCTTTGCATTACTAACATAATAAGAATTCGAGTTAAATCATTTTCTTAAAAATAGGTGGTCGGTTTTAGTTATATAAAAAAATACACATTTAAATTATTGCCGATATACAATCTATTTATGGAATGATCATTCAACGTATAAATTAGAAAAGGTAAATTACTAATTATAATTATTGATTACGCCAAATACTAATGTCCATACAATAATTACCGATTACAAATATGCATATTACTGAATGCATTATGATTGTTACTGAAGTTATAGTTATTTAGTACTTCTATATATGTACTAGAGAATTGAATAGATAAAATAATTATGTTAATATGAACAACTATTGAATATTCATGTCCATATTACTGACTCAATGTGATTAGTTACTGAAATTATAGTTATAGAATGATCAGCTGCAGAAGTTATACTTAATAATGTTCATATATCAATTACTAATTACAAATGTCTATATTACTGAACTCATTGTAGTTGTTACTGAAGTTATAGTTACTAGTATCCATACATCAATTACTGATTATGTAATTACTAGTGTCCATACAATATTTATTGATTACAATGTCCATATTACTGAACTCATTCTGATTGTTACTGAAGATATAGTTACTTAGTACTTCTGAATAATTACTAGACAATTGAGTTGGAATATTACTAAAGTTATATGCACAATTACTGAATATGTCTGTCAATATTACCTGACACATCATGATTAGTTAATGAAATTATAGTTACACATCAATTTTTTTGATAATTACATTTGTTAATTAACTCTTTTATTAGTTACAGAATGATATGTTCTTAATATTATTGTCAGATATATTATTCTCACCTCTTTAATCAGTAAGTATGCAACGATCATCAACGCTTCTTATTTTTTTCTTCCGTGAAACATAAGAAATGTCCGGACATCTGGCATACCTGAAATAATAAATTGTTAGTAGCATTTGTGAAAATGCATCAGTAACAATGTAAGACATAGACACACACACACACACACACACATACATGAAAAGTAGTAATTGTATTTACAACAGTAACTCAATACCAAGCATAGGTAATTTGATGAGTTACTTAAGTAACTTATTGAATTGAAAAGTAAGATAAACTTCGGAATTCATATCAGTAAGAATTCACTATTTCGAAAGTAAGTAGATTTATTTTGTAAAAAGAATCAGTAACTTTTAATTCTATATCAGTAACTAATTGCAAAGGACAAGTAAATATTTAAGTTACTTAGGTAACTTGTAGACTTTTTATCAGTAATAATGACTATAAGAGAAGTACCTTATTATATCTTCAAAGTAACACACGGAAGTAACAATTTTGTTAGCATTCGTAACATAAAATATCTTATAAGTAAATTAAGTAAATACATTAGTAACTCTGTATATCTTCAAAGTAACACAAAAAGTACCAATTATGTTATCAATAATAACATAAAATATCTTATAAGTAAATTAAGTAAATACATCAGTAACTTAGTATATTTCCCAAGTAACGCAATAAAAATAACAATTGTGTTTACAGTAACTTTTTACTATATGAAATCAAAATACAGTCGATAAAAAAATAAAATATGACTACAGATCATGTATCAAAACGATAAAAATGATATTATGAACACCATTTTCTCATATTTCAATCATACTTCTCAAAAAAAAATATTGCTTACGATCAAAAATATGAAGTTTCATAAAATAAATATTACTAAACTCATCATCTCACTCGTTTTGGTCCCAAAACAAACGCTGCTAATAGAACAAAAATATCATTAAAACAATAAATTATAATAGAAATAAATGATCAAATCATGAATATAAATTACATACCTCTCTTCTTGCGTTGGAAAGAAACAAGTGCCTTGCATTGGAATGAAATGGTAGTTTTAGGAATCATGTACGTGTACCTTGCACTTTCCAGAAACGTAAAGTTATTTTTAGAAAAGATTAAATTTCCGATTTTGTTTTATTTCCATATGAAAATTAGTTCCTATTTTTCAGGATTGAATCTTATAGATGGACGGCTATAATTGGTTGCTCACCACAATTCAAATGGATACATGGCTCACTGGATAAATTCCCTATATATATATACATATATATATACATATATATACATATATATATATACATATATATATATATATATATATATATATGATTGATCCTATGAGAGCCAAAACCTGTGAGAGCATGAGAGCATGCATTCTGAACCACATGATCCAAGCAGTAGAGAGAAGATCAGGAGAGAGAAAACAGAATCATGTGTTCCAGAATGCATGCTCTCATGCTCTCACATTTTTTTGCTCTCATGGATCACTCATATATATATATATATATATATATATATATGTGGGGAAAAATGTGTATGCCTCCTAGGGGGAGCTAACCTAGCTCCCCCCGCCCCTTTTTCACAATTTTTTTAAATTTTTTTTGAAATCTAAAACTGTGTAAATTCATTATTAAATCCCTATATTATGTCATTCAAATTTCATGCGAAACATAGACTCCTACGGCCTCCATCCAAACGGGGTCGATTTAAAAAATCATGTTACCGTTAAAAAATGACTGTCTGGATGGAGGCCGTAGGAGTCTTTGTTTCGCACAAAATTTGAATAGCATAATATAGGGATATAGTGATGAATATTCATGGAAGAAATTTTCAAAAAAAAATAGTGAAAATGGGACGGGGGGAGCCAAGTTAGCTCCCCCTAGGGGGCAACCCCATTTATCCCTATATATATATATGTATATATGGGGTTGGGGAAGCTGCACCCGGGGGTGCAGCTAACTAGCTGTATCCGACCATTTTTTTCATTGATTTTTTGTGTTTTGTAAACGAAACCTAGGGGGATTTAAATCGCTATATATCACCATGATATCATACCAATTTCAACTAAATTCGACACTTCTATCATCTCCATCAAGACTATCACATTTTAACGGTCTCAGAATTATTGAAATTGACCCTATCTAGATGGGCATGTTAGGAACGTTTGTTTTGCATGAAATTGGAAACACACATTCCACGTAATAAATTAAGTAAACCCCAATAAGTTTTTTTCAAAAAAATAAAAAACCAATAAGAAAAATAGCCGGGTGTAGCTACTTGGCTGCACCACCCGGTGTAGCTTCCCTTTTCCCTATATATATATATATATATATATATATATATATATGGAAAAATGGGGCTGCCCCGTAGGGGTAGCCAACATGGTTGCCCCCACCATATTTTTTGACAATTTTTTTTAATTTTTTTTGGAAAAATAAAATCATGTATATTCATCCCTATATCTCTCCTATGTGTCACTCGAATTTCGTCAGAAACATAGACTCCTACGGCCTCCATCCATATGTCATTTTTTTAACGGTCGCAGGATTTTTTAAATCGATCCTGTCTTGATGGAGGGCGTAGGAGTCTCTGTTTGTAACGAAATTTGAATGGCATATAGGAGAGAGATATAGGGATGAATATACATGTCGATATTTTTCAAAAAAAATAAAATAATTTACAAAAAATGGGGCGGGGCAGCTAACCAGGGGGCAGCCCCATCAACCCCATATATATATATATATATATATATATATATATATATATATATATATGGGAAAAATGTGTATGCCCCCTAGGGGGAGCTAACTTAGCACCCCCCGTCCCTTTTTCACAATCTTTTTTTTATTTTCTTGAAATCTAAAACCGTGTAAATTCATTATTAAATCCCTATATTATGTCATTCAAATTTCACGCGAAACAGAGACTCGTACGACCTCCATCCAAACGGGGTCGATTTAAAAAATCCTGTTACCGTTAAAAAAATGACTGTCTGGATGGAGGCCGTAGGAGTCTCTGTTTCACATGAAATTTTAATGACACAATATAGGCAAATAGTGATGAATATTCATGGAAGAAATTTTCAAAAAAAAATTTAAAACATGGAGAAAATGGGGCGGGGGTAGCTAAGTTAGCTACCCCCTGGGGGCAGCCCCATTTTACCCTGTGTGTGTGTGTGTGTGTGTGTGTGTGTGTGTGTGTGTGTGTGTGTGTGTGTGTGTGTGTGTGTGTGTGTGTGTGTGTGTGTGTGTGTGTGTGTGTGTGTGTGTGTGTGTGTGTGTGTGTGTGTGTGTGTGTGTGTGTGTGTGTGTGTGTGTGTGTGTGTGTGTGTGTGTGTGTGTGTGTGTGTGTGTGTGTGTGTGTGTGTGTGTGTGTGTGTGTGTGTGTGTGTGTGTGTGTGTGTGTGTGTGTGTGTGTGTGTGTGTGTGTGTGTGTGTGTGTGTGTGTGTGTGTGTGTGTGTGTGTGTGTGTGTGTGTGTGTGTGTGTGTGTGTGTGTGTGTGTGTGTGTGTGTGTGTGTGTGTGTGTGTGTGTGTGTGTGTGTGTGTGTGTGTTTCTTTATTTATTTATGGGTTAAATGGGCTGCCCTTGGGGGAGCTAACTTGGCTCCCCCGCCCCATTTTGCCCGATTTTTTTATTTTTTTTTTAAATTTTCTTCCGTGGAATTTCATACTATATCCCTATATTATGTCATTAAAATTTCGTGCGAAACAGAGACTCCTACGGCCTCCATCTAGACAGTCATTTTTTAACGGTAATAGGATTTTTTAAATCGACCACATCTGGATGGATGTCGTAGGAGTCTTTGTTTCGCATGAAATTTGAATGACATAATGTAGAGATTTAATAATGAATTTACACGGTTTTAGATTTCAAAAAAATTATGAAAAAAGTGACGGGGGAGCTAAGTTAGCTCCCCTTAGGGGGCATACACATTTTTCCCTATATATATATATATATATATATATATATATATATATGAGTGATCCTACGAGAGCAAAATGTTTAATCTTGTGGATAAAAATCGACCACCTAACTAGAGAACCATAGTATGCGACGAATTGTCATATCTCAAACAATGAATATGGAGCTTTCAATAATAAGTTGGTCCATATGCTTCATATCATATCATACAAAGCAAAATCTTTCTAACAAAGGAGACAGAGATCCAGCACTCCAACTCATCCATCAATTTTGCTAATTAAAGCGTCCCCCTTTGTTATCTAACCATCTTTTTTTTTGCAATCAATCCCTTGGTTAGTTCGACATATCGACTTCGCCATCGTGTTGACTTCATCTCTATTATTCTATTATTTGAGGAATAAATAGATGTAATTATGATCACTGTAACTGACCTTTTCCTATTGGGAAAAAATAATAAATCAGTGATGTAATAAGAAAGAACTATTTCTATTTAACTAAGATATTTGCCGAATTGTTGCAAAAGATCTATAAGTTTGAGTGGGAGAGATCATGATATTGGAGAAAAGGTTATTATCAGAGGATTAATTCTTATTTTTGTTCGATTGGTCTGAGAACATATAACGATGGAGCTGGCCATAGTTACTTTTTTTTGCTTGGAAAAAAACAATGGTAAATTCTAAGCTATAATGATTTTGACATTTTTATCTTGTAGAAGTTAGTAAGTACGCATAACCAATAATTTTTATTCCTCTTCGGACCAGGAACAATGCCAACGATAATTCCTTTAACCAAGGTTTTTAAGAATTAGACCGGAGGTTGAACTGATTTCTCTTTGATTCAGTCTGATCGGGGCGGATTGCCAGTTCAAATCGGTCGGACCAATGATGACGTTATCATGCCATCACTATTCTTATCGACCTGACGAGAATCAGGTCCTGCTTAATGTACCAGTCCGATCGGTCAAACCGGTTTCATGAATCGAAAAAATCAATATTATATCTATTAAATGATCTTTCATTAGAAGATTTTACCTTTTCATTTAACATACAAATGAAAAAGTTACCATATCACATGATACTTTTAATTTAAGTATCAACTTGCAATCTAACATAAATAAGAATAATGAAATAATCCTACAACTGCATAATTTCATGATATCATTCATAAAAAAAGAAAATACATGTCATACATACATAGATAAATGTTATTGTATCCAAATGGTCTCTCGTATACAATTATGGGTTTATCGACATATTTTCTGCACCCGTAGAATATACATTGGAAAACACATGAACATGTTATAGCATATATTTATATCTCTTAGTGAATGTTTGTGTACTGAAAAAACAATTTGAGTGTTTGACGTGAGGAGTGGAGGTGCAAGTACAACAAGTGTAATTTTTTAAGTTTTGTGTGGGCATCAAACCATCAAATCGGTTCGACTGAACTGAACTGATTCGATTGAACCTGTTCGAACCAACGAATGAACTTATTTTTCTAAAAAATAAAAAGTCGGCTGAACTGATCGATTCGGAACCGATTCCCGATCGGACGGTTCCAGTTTTTTACATCTTGCCTTTAACACCATCTCTTGTAGGGTTGGCAAATGGCAAGCTCAATCACATCGTCGATTGAAACATGTCCCATTCCCATCCTTCATGCCTCCCACCCCACTAATGGGACATGCATCCTCCCCATGTATCATGGACTTGTCCATTGACGTCTCTCTTATCCTTGTGACCTATTATAAGGGTTCGTTTGGTTGCAAGGTTGGGCAGGATTGGATACTATTCACAGGGTTGGGTGAATAGTAAACTGTGAGGAGTGAGTACCCCTGTGAATAGTACCCAACCCAACCTTGCCCAACCCTGCAACCAAACGAACCCTAAGTCTTCCTTTCTTTCACCTCGTCAAGTAGAAACCGTGCACTTAATCAAGTTCAAACCTACGTCATGTGAATCATTATAAAGCCCATTACCACCGGTATAACATAATCACCAGCCTTAGTGCCATGCATATCATTATCGAGCCCACTTCTATTGCAACATCTTTCGATCTCGACAAGTCAACGAGAAATGGACATAACCTCTTCTTTGATATCAAAGGTTGTATATTCATCCGTCTCTTTTTAGTGTTGAAAATGATATACTCGAGGTCAAAGCCAACATCAATGGAGCAGAAGGCTTTTAAGTCGCATGATTGGCTACTTTGCTAATGAAATCAAGAAAACCATGGGACGGACATGGTCAATAATCCTACGGCCTTGAGCAAGCTCACGATAACAACAGAAAAAAGATAAAATTGCAATATATTTCTCTTGAGATGACCATGATCGAGATCAGGCACCTATACAAGGAGATCGATGTCTACCGTATGGGTACGAGAGTGTTTTTTTTTGACAGGAAAAAGGGGGAAACAAGTGTAGGTGTTCACCCCATTAGGATTAAAAAATATAATTAAAGCAACCAGGACTCAAGTAGAGTCCGAGCATGGTGGACAAAACTCTCAACATAGAACCTCTCTGAGCAGAAAATTACACCATTCCTGACAAGACATAGTGCCCATAAACCTGCAACTAGTACCAACTTCTCCAAATTCAGACAGAAATGAGATTTGAGGAGAGATTCCCATAATGCCAGCATGTTCTTATGATCCAATCAAGCCACATCCATTGCCTCTAGAGATCCTTCGCCCTCTCACACTCAAGAAATAGGCATTCAGCAGACTCTAACATCGTTCCACAAAGGATACAGGAGTTATCCTATG
Organism: Ottelia alismoides; assembly: GCA_037367405.1. NCBI lineage: Eukaryota > Viridiplantae > Streptophyta > Magnoliopsida > Alismatales > Hydrocharitaceae > Ottelia > Ottelia alismoides. The sequence goes on from JAZKJV010007294.1 coordinate 971,094, forward strand.
ATCAAAGAATGCGAGCCTATCTCTCCCTTGTGAGGATCCTCCCATATCTTAGAAGCCACAAGAAAACTGTAATCCGTGTTGGAATCTTTAACTCCCAAATCATCTTGTAAACCTTGACCAGGTTCTTTTCAGATGGTTCTGGTCCTCTAACAACCTATTATAGGTCTTCTTGATAGTGAAATCACCTTTCTCCACATCCAATGGTCAGCACCAAAAGTGGGACCCTCGATCATAGATAAATACTCCATCAAATGTAGAAGATCTTGCCTGCGATGTTCAGAGAAGCCGCCTATGATAGCAGGTTCCCAAACACCGTTAGCCAAAGATAAGTAACACATGCATTTTTATTGTTCGTCAAAGCAAATAGATGCAGGATGCGAGATGCAGGGGTCCATCTCTCAACCAATTGTCAGTCTAGAAAAAATTTGCAGCACTGTACGAATTCCCTTCCACAATGCCGATTCAAACCTCATGGGTCGAAAACCACTAACCAAGTGCGCATCAACCCCATAAAATATTGTGTATCAGTCCACAACATGTGTCCTCGTTGTTGCCCCAAAATCTCGTAGCCCACTTGAACATAAGAGCATTGTTCATCAACTCCAGTCTAGGTACATCAAGCCCCCCATCCTCCTTTGGCAGAGTAACAATCTCCCAATCTACAAGGTGTATAGCATGTCCATCCCCGCCTGATCTACTCCAAAAGAACCTCCTCATAATCTTCTCAAGCCGATTCCGAATTCCCACCGGAAGAATCCTTGTTGAGATAAAGAAGATAGGGATTGCCACCAAGACTGCCTTCACCAAAACCATGTTTCCACTGGACGAAAGCAAGGAGCCATTCCATCCCACCAGTTTCCTTTCTAGCTTCTCCACCACCGGGAGTATTCTAAAAGATGAATGCGACCACAACCCAATAGTAGGCACATGTATTTAATCAGCCTCTGACTGCAAGTGCATCCCAACTCCAAACTACACGCATCCACCTCCTCCACCTATAAACCAAAGGGGATCTTGCTATACTTTTCTTTTTTGATCTTAAGATCAGATAGCTCTTCAAATATCTTCAAAACCAATGACATTCCCCTCACCTTAGCGGTCCCATCCTCAATGAAGATGATAGTATCATCTGTATATTTGAGAACCGAGAGGGAGATGTCTCCTAGGGAATCACCCGTCGTGAAGCCATGAGTCGCCACTTGATTAACCATATGGGATAGGACATCTACCTCTAATACCACTACAAAAAAGGCACGATTGGCGATCACGATATGGCGTGTGCTTTACGAGCACATGTGATCTCCAATGACTGGACGAGCACTTGGGTTACACATTTGCTCGCCTTAGCTGGTTGCCCGTTTGGATTTTGAGGTGCGACATTTGTTTATATATGGGTGAGCACATGGATTACACAAGTGCTCGCCTAATTGTCCTCGCCTATTTAAAATTCAGGAGGCAATGTGGGTGGACGTGTGTCAATATGTTGGCGATAACCTTGATAGTCATGGGCCAGCACATAAATATGATCACACGCGCCTGTAAATAGAACATCGGGCAGCCTCCTTTTCCTCATTCTCCCGAGATTTTTCCCAAACCCTTCCCTCCGGCGATCCGTGCTCCGTCATCCCCACCTCTAACAACCTCCATTTGAGTTATTCAATGACACACATGTCTTTGTTTAGGTATATTTTATTATCATTTCTCTCATTTTTTACTATTTCATTCTTGATTTGATGGTTTAGAGTTTTCACATTATTGATAAATTGTTATTTTTTATATTCCTAGTTCTTAAACTTGTTGTTTATACTTCATAGATTTGATTAATATGTAGTTCTTATTAGGTTTTATTATATTTATCTAATATAGATGGAAATTCATAGGCATTATGCATATCCCATCGTTAACCAACTAAATATACGTAAACATCCGGTTAACATAAATGAATAAATATTTTAAGATTATTTTATAGTCTCATTTGTAGCACGTATAAATGTATGACGTAAAGTAATGTTAAAATATTACATTTATTTTGGCTTTCTTTAGTTTGGAGATTCCATACTAAGAGAGTCTATAAGGATTCGAACTTATTAAAAGGCGATTGTTGTCACACGTTGTTTGTTTCTGATGGAAATTCGGCTCCATAACCCCTTCCTCTTCAGTATACCAAACCAATAATAATTTACTTTTGAAATAGTCACTACGATGATTGTTTTGAAAGTTGATTGCGATTTATTTTTGAGGTACACGGGAGAGGTGTAGGGTTATGCTGTTGAATTTTTCTCAGAAATAAGCAAGTATGTGATAACGATCGTCTTATAGTAAGTTTAAATCTTTATGAACATGCTCAATTGATAACATAATTAATACACTTCTCTTTTCATCTTATAGAGTAAGTATGATAGGTTTAGGCTAGTGATGGGTTAAGGTTTACGTTTTCTTCGCATATTCTTCTAGATTAAGCTAAAGTTATATGTTATCATCTCATTTTACAATATGAACTATTTTATTCAGGTGACAAATATGGCTAATAGAAAGTGGATATACAAGCGTGTAGTAGATGGACGTGTTATATATACCTTTTCAAAGAGGTGTTCAGGAATTTATAGAATTTGCTTACGTACAAGATTCTCGCGTTGTAGATTCGGGTGTACTTTCTTGTATCTATGTCAAAAATGTCATTTAATGAGGAAAAGATCTAAAGATTAAACTCAACTGCATCTTTACAAAAATGGTTTCATGGAAGGATATCATATTTGGTGGAGGTATGGTGAGGACTTTGAGGATACGATGAATGAGTCAAAAGAAGCAAACAATATTAATCCATTAGTAGTTATTGTTATGGACGTTGCGGGTTCTGATTTTAACATGCTTGTCTAGATGATGAGGAACCATATGGAGAATCTACAAACTTCTACGAACTGTTGAAAAAAAGAAGAAGATCCATTGTAGTTGGGTTGTAAGAAATATTCAAAATTCTCTACAGTTTCAGATCTTCTATCGATGAAAATGGAGTATAATATGATTTATCGTAATTTTGATGCAATACTTAAAATTATCAAGAAAATGTTATCAGAAAATGCTCAATTACCTGGTAGTTATTACAAAATCAAGAAGATGATGCGGAAGTTGGGTTTAGCAGAAGTTAAAATAGTCTCTTGTATAAATCACCATATTTTATACTATGGTAAAAATCAACATTTGATACGATATCCGGAATGTGATGAGCTAAGATATCAGGAATCAAGTAAGAGTGGGATAAAAATCTCAAGAACGGTTTAACGATATTTTTCGTTGATGCTGAGATTGAAATAGTTATATTTTTGTAAGGAAACGATGAAAAATATGACATAGCATGGAGAACCTATAATTGATGAGTACATGTAGCATCCATCCGAATCTGATTGTTGGAAAGTATAGATGTCAACATTTCCTATATTTTCAAAAGAAAAGATGAATTGCGTTATAGGTTTATGTACGGACAGGTTTAATCCTCATTGAAGAAGTAAAGATTATTCTTGCTTTCCAGTAATGACAATACCATTCAATCTACATCTGTGGTTATGTAATAAGAGACAATTTATGATTCTATCGTTGTTTGTGCTAGGACCTACACATCTGAGAAAATACATTGATGTGTATTTGCATCCTCTTATAGATGTGTTGAAAAAGTTATGGGTCGATGGAGTGGAGTGGATACATATATTAAAAGTTAAACATTTAATATAAAAGTAGCTCTACTTTGTACTATAAATAACTTCCTGGCATATGGAATATTATCTAGATGGAGTACACATGGACGTAAAAGTTGTCCATATTGTATGGAAGGTACAAAATCATTCCAGCTTCAACACAGTCAGAAACCATGCTTTTTTAATTATCACATACGTTTTCTTTCAAACAATTATCCCTGTCATGGACAAAATCAAGCATTTAAAAAGAATACCATTGATCTATAGATCCTCTGACATTCAAGACCGGCTAAACGATATTATCAAGTTTTAGAAGATTGGAGAAATCAGCCTTGCTTAATGGGGATAAAACAAAATCTCTTCCTAATTTTGGTGACAGTCACAATTGGATTATGAAGAGTATATTTTGAGAATTACCATATTGGAGTAAGCTATTGATATGACACGACTTAGATGTTATGCATATAGAGAAAAATATCTTCGATAACATCTTCTATGTTGTCATGAATATAACCAGACGCATAAAAGATGCAATAAAGTCTCATCATGATTTAAAAATCATACGCAATCGATCGGAGTTGTATATAAAGGAACACGACAATGGATGAATTGAACTTTATAAAGCGAAGTATGCATTAGACAGAAATCAAGTGAAGTTTGTCTTCAAATGGATAAGTAAATTGAGATTTCCAAATGGATATGCATCAAATTTCTTGAATTCGGTCATTTTAAAGAAGTCCTCATTTAAGGTAATGAAGAGTCATGATTGTCATCTTTTCATGAAAAGACTACAACTGTTACTATTTAGAGGATTATTATCGAAAAATATTGTAGATATCTTATGAGATGTCAGCAGATTTTTCCAGGTTTTGTGCTCGTCACGCGTACACCAGATGGAGATGGAATATCTTAAGAAAAATATTCCTTTAATTATGTATAATTTGGAGAAGATATTTCTGTCGTCATTTTTTGATTCAGTCGAGCATCTAATGATTCATATTCCATTCGAAGCAAAAGTTAGAGGGTCTGTAAAATATAGATGGATATATCCATTTGAAAGGTATTTTTAAATATTAATTTCTTTTTATTCTTTTAATATATGAATAAAAATATATACATGTTTCACGTAGGTTCATGTTCTTTCTCAAAAGAAAGATCTGAAATAAAAGTAAAGTTGAAGGATCAATAACTTCACAATCTATTTATGAGGAAGTCGTAACATTTTATGTTAGGTATCTTTTAGAAGATGAGGAGAAAATCCACAATAAATTAAATAAGAACGAGACAATTAACTCTGATGAAGAACCTCATCTCAATGTCTTTTGTCAATCCACTCAGCTCATAGGAAAGACGACAGAACGTTTATTATCAAAATAAGAGAAATATGCTGCAAAGTTATACGTATTAAACAATTGCAAGGAAATAACACCATATGTTCAGTTTGTCTCTGTATTACTTTATATATATATATGCAGATTCCCTTCCACTTAATTCTAATATTTCTTGTGCTTATTTTAGGGAATTTAGAAGGAAAATTGTCGAAGAAAATCCTATGTATTAAGATGATGAAGTTGTGAGCATCTATAGGAATCAATTTTTGGATTGGATTAAGAATCGAATCAAACAATGGATGATGGTGATTTTCATACACAAATTTTAAAATATTTTAGAGAAGGCCCGATCTTACAACTATCGTTTTCATACCTTTAATTCTAGTATATATTTAACAACTCAGAATTACAGAGTGATGGCTCGTGATGAGGAAGATCATTCGAATTATTATGGAATATTAAAGGAGATACTGGAAGAAGAATATAGTATTCCAAGCTTTAATAAAGTGGTTCTCTTTCTGTGTGACTGGTAGAACCCCAATGGAGACGTAATGATCTATAAGAGAAATAACATTGTCGATATGATATCAAGAAAATTGATACGCAGATTTGAACTCTTCGTTATAGCTTCTCAAGTAGACCAAGTTTGTTATCTTCCACAAATGTCAAAGAAGAGAAAGAGCATTGAATCTTTAAGTGTCATGAAGATAAATTCTCGAGGTTATATTTCTAATGAATATGCTCATCTTGAAGATATTATAGATAAAGCCTTCACATCGACTCATGAGCGAATAAATGTAATAGAAGAAGTTCCAATCATCGAATCGATTCGATTGGCTGATAATGAGGTGTTATGTGTTGACCCCCAAAATGATGTAGACTCTACATATGATGATTTAGATAACTCAGAATCAAAGAAATATGCTTTAATCCAACAGAATCACATGATGAAGATTAACCATAAGTTTTGTTAAAATGTTGTACTCGAATTAATAAAAATGTTCATTAATAACTTTGTAATTAACTATTACATCGTTATTATAGTCATGGTAGGTTTTGGAGGTGACGGTCTCATGGATCTCAGCGATCCAATCGCCCATCCTCCTCAGACTCACCTTCTTCAAGTAGGCATCTGATCCCGAATGTTGCTTTAGAGTCATAGCCAGATGAGGGTCGACGGGTCATACCCTACTACAAAACTCTTGGCTATCGTCCTCCTCCGTTATATGGAGGTCTATATGGAGATCCATCTTCCTCAGCCACTGTTGCTGCATGTCCGATCCCGGTACCTACACGGACATCGATGGATTCTGATTCCTCTTCTTTCGGACATCCGAGCACCCACGTGCCTTTACCTACTGGAGTTGGGCAGACTTTGGAGTCATACCCTTTGTTGGAGGTTACAGCTGATGGGAGGTACGATTTTTATAAATTTTATCATTTTAACTTTATTAGATATATATATTATTTGAAATTTTAAAAAATCTAAAGGGATTTTTTGAATAGCAACAGGATGGCAAAGGAAATAACCAACATAGTCGAGATACATTTGATTAGCATGCAATTTAGATGGTGTCGCATTTCTGCTACCGAGTAGAAGAGATTATTTAAGATGTTTCTGGTGAGAATAATTTTTAACTGAATTTTTTGAAATTTCTTGCCACTATTTATTGTAATATTTTGCAATACTTTTCAGAGTAGGTTTCGCTTAGTTCCGAATCTAGGGAAGGAGGCTTATCGTTGAGCCTTTATTCATTTGGTGGAGAAGAGGATGAGCGATACTTTTTTCAAGGTGAGGAGAGACTCACATGCAAAGACGGGATGCGAGGAGAAGAAATTTGAGGATATGAAGAGGCTCCCACCAATATGGTGCACAGAGGAAAGGTATTGTATTACTTAAATAATTTATGATATAATTTTTAAAATAAATAATATCCATAATATATTCCTTGCATGTGGGTGGGTTTTTATGATACATTCGTTACAGATGCTGAGTTTGGAAGGAGATTGACGGTAGGAAGGACAAACCGTCAAAAAAATATGATCACATCAACAAGTGGATCTAAAAGCCACAATCAAATTAGAGCAGAGATGGTAATTTAATTTCAAATTTAGATTTTAAAATCTAACTTATTATAGTACCATTCTATTATTATTTTCTATATTTATTTTTCAAGCGACCAAGTTGGAAAGAGAACCCTCATTTCAAGAGTGGTGGTATAGGTCCCACGTGAGTGAGAAAGAGGTAGAGTCTCAATGGTCCACTCCTGAAGTAGGAAAATTATTGGTTAGTCTTTTTATTTATATGAAACTTGAAAGATATCTTATAATTCATTCCTCTAATATTTAATTTGTATTTCAAGATCGTTATTTGGCACTATCTGTAGAAAAATAGGGTGGGGATCCTAATAGGGAGCAACCACCATTTGATAAAGCAATTTAGAAATAGGTATAGATAAATATTATTTTACTATATTCATTTTTAAAATATGTACACATTATACACTCAAAATTTTAATAGGTGTTGGAGGAGAGGCATGTTGTGGAGAACAAGAAGGAGACGCTTGGTGGTCTTCCTCCATATTATATGGAGGAAAATCATCATTCGTATTCTACTTATACCCAGTCATCGTATTCACAGCCACAGTCGTCGCATCCATCATCGCAGATGGAGTCCCAGATGGCGATGATGGTGGAGCAGGTGATGAAGCTCCGAGAAGATTTCACGGCGTACATGTAAGTATTCTACTTAGAATTAGTAATAATTTCATATTTCTATATCTTTAATGCATATATATTCCATAATATAGATCACAAGGGCGTGTTTCTCAAAATGTGGATATTGAATTAGATGACTAGGAGGAGGAGGAGAATGACTAAAAAGAAGAGGCACACATGTATGTCAGGTTCAAGGAGAAGGAGCAAAAGAAAGCAAAGCATTTCAAAAATTTTTAGATCAAAAAATAAATGATTGATGGTTTTTATATGGTTAGATGTAGATCTTTTAGCAAGTCTTTTCATTTGTATGAACTTTGATATTATAATTAGTTGTACTTGTAATTATGGAATCTTTCAAACATATATTTGTAGTATTTGGCTCCTAATTTTCATATATATCATTGTGAGTTTAGCATGTTAAAGTAAGTTAAATTAGTTGGCGAACTGTCATATTAAAGATACTCTTCTCGACTCTAATAAGTACCTTCAATGATTTCTTGGCAGGCTATACAAGTTCGACGGGGCGTCTAAACCCCACCGAACTTGTATATGTTTTTTTTCAGCACTTTAGATTTAGCGAGCACATGTGCTCGCCAAGAGCTCTGAATATGATCGCCCATCTACCCTGGCGACTATCTTATCGACGACCACACATGGTGAGAGCACATGTGCTCGCCCATTATATGGGCATGCACTTGGCGTGCATTTGGCGTGCACATTATGAGCCACCATGTGGTCATCAATCATGCCTTTTTTGTAATGTACAAAGAGGAGCGGCGTCAAGGGAAACCTTGACAAACCCCTCACTACGGTTGAAATAAACCACCCTCAGGATGATCGTCAACCAAGACTGAATAAGAAGCAGTGGTAACACACCTCTTCATCCAAGAGGTCCACAAGTCTGGAAATCCCCTCTTGAACTGGAGAGACCATAAGAATCTCCAATCAATGCTCTTGTAGGACTTGGAGAAATCCACTTTCCACAGCACACCTCGAACCTACCGCCTCTGCCAGTCTGCTATAATCTCATAGGCCATCATGAAGTTTTCTCCGATCTGTCTTCCTAAGATGAAAGCTGATTGTACTAGAGAAACTAGATCATCAAGAGCCACACTAAGCCTCTCTTCAAGAACCTTGGCGATAATAAGATGGATAACGTTAGAGAGGGTGATGGGACCACAATCCTCAACACGTTCCGTCACCTCCTTATTTCGAAGAAGAAAAAGAAGGGCTTTGTTGATTCTGTTAAACCTTGCGTTATAGATTCTAAACTCCTCCAAAACAATAAACTCATCATCTCCCACTACCTCCCAGAATTCCCTGTAGAAACAAACTGGAAAACCATCCGACCTAGGAGCTCCATCACCATTCAATGCGGAAACAACTCACTTCAACTCTTCCTTAGAAAAGGGTCTCACCAAATGCTCACTCTACTCAGGCAGAAGCCTCAGTGCCCCCGACCCCGTCCACCTCCATGGCCTCGAGACCACCATTCTCAAGTAATTGCAGAAGTAGTTGCAAATTTATTGTCCATCTCCAACCTGAAAAGGAGATGACAATCACTATCTGAAGGTTGATATCTGACCGACCTCTTGATGCAGGTCCTCCGCATTGGAATAGAGATTCGGAGGTGTCTCATAAGTTAGGTCAAAGAGTTGACTTAACGAGATCGAGATAACCAAGACCTATGTCGTATGCTATCAAGATAAATTCATACATCCTCTGATAGGGGATAGATGTATTATTATATTCTAAGTATATACATTAGGCAACCCATTAGATTGATGACCTAATCAAAGGTTGTACACCGACGAACCGGTGTGTATGCGAGGACAAATGAGTAATACGACCTCTTAAAGAGATCATACCGGTTCACTACTGAACAGAAGCACATGAGCTCACTCATGAGGTATTGGGACCAACCAAATTGCATGCATGACGTCTTGCTTTGGAAGCATGACAGGAATGTGTAGGTATGATATACGCTTTTGGAACACATATGATACACCTCAAACCTGAACTAAAAAATATAAATTGATATAGATATATGTGTTGTATTTTGGTGAAACTCATCAAATCCATTTCTTATCTAATAGATATTGATTAACATATATAAAAATCTAACTTTTATCCTCTCCATCTATTTATTTATATTCAGCTTCCTCCAAAGTAGAGTGGAGAAGGGTATGTAATTTGTTGTAAATAAGGGGTAACACCTGTAATAAATATTGTAGCACTAACACTACACAATTAACTTTGATAGTGACTCATGTAGATATATTATTTTTCTTCTCTAATAATCTTTATTACAGGGTAGCATACTTCTTGATATATTCCCATAAACTTTAAATCTATATTTATTAAGATGCAACAAACCGGCCTTCTCTAAGAAGCAATGGTCAGTATTTCCTTGAAGATAAAGAATCTTATATTTATTTTATGATGTTATAGTTTGCAAAATCAGTATGAATTATTTTTGAATGTAATGAAGTCACATGGAGTATTTCTAATTGCATCTACACCCTTGGTAAATGCAGCACAATATTAACATTGTTTTTCATTTTCATCATAACCCTTGTAACAAAGTTTCAAATTCAAAGACAACTAAAAATAAAATTTTGCATCAACAACATTGTGCAATCAATTGACCAAGTTTATTAGTCAACTTATTAGGTCCAATGATCTACTTTTCATGAATCAATCAGTGAACTATTTTGATTTTTGTCGACTACTCCTCTACCTCATATTTTTTAACATGGATTTAAGAAAACATTTGAATTCGTTGGGTCATTTCCTACCTGCGACATGTTGCATCACCCGAATGCAATGAAAAAATAGCAAGGACTGTTACATCGCTGCTCAGATGTAGTTAAAAATTTACAAGGGTTCTCACATGAGGCACTCATAGGAGTAAATAAGCTAGTTCTGCTGCATCACCGCCGTGATGCAGCCCAAAATTTGAAGGGGTTCTCACACGATGGACACATGCGAGTAAAGATGTTAGTCTAAAAGAGGTTGCAAATGAAGCTATGGATAGGTAGTTGGAATATTGGCACTTTGACTGCTAAATCAATGAAGATCGTAGATACAATGGAAAGAAGGAAGATTCAGATACTTTGTCTACAAGAGATAAAATGAGTTAGAGAGAAAGCAAGGGAGATCAAGAACAAAGACTTTAAACTTAGGCATTCAGGTAAATATAAGGGTAGAAAAAGTGTTGGAGTGTTTGTTCATAATGATTTGTGTGGTTGAGGCACAAAGATTCGGAAATCGGATTATTTTGCTAAAATTGATGCTTGAAGAAGAAATTCTGAATATCATCTCAGTTTATATGCATCGCAAATTGGTTTAGATGAAAGGATTAAACAAGCTTTTTGGGAGGATCTGGATATGATTCTGCAAAGTATCACCCAAAGAGAGATGATTTGCTTTGGTAGGGATTTTAATGGACATGTGGAAAGGATGCTTCAGGATATGCTTGTGTTCATGGAGGCTATGGTTCAGGGATAGAAATAAAGATGGAAAGTCATATTAGCTTTTGTCACGACTTATGCTTTTTTATAGCAAACACTCTCTTCAAGAAGAGGGAGGATCATTTAATTACTTATGAGGGTGACCCAAATAGAACATAGATAGATTACTTTGCATTGAGGAGAAGAGATCGGTTGTGTTGTACAGACTGCAAAGTAATCTCAGTTTGACAACCAAGCATTGCTAGTTAGTCATAGATGTGCAAATAAAAGGGTTGTTAGAGAAAAAAAGGTTTCCAAGATCACTAGAACTAGATGATGAAATCTTCAATTGAAGCAATCAAGTTTTAGCAAGAAGGTTTTGGAAGACCTATCTTGGGATTGTAATGGAAGTGCAAATGCGATGTGGGAGGCGATAGCATCTTGTATCCGAAGGGTAGCCAAAGAGATGTTAGGCGAGTCAAATGGAGGAGCTCCAGGACAAAAGGAGGCTCAGTGGTGGAGAGGAGGGGTATAAGACAAGCTCAAAATTAAAAGAGCATGATTTAAATCTATGTTTAAGGATAGAACAAAGAAACTGTCAGAAACTACAAACTAGCGAAGAAGGAAGAAAAGAAGGTTGTAAATGAAGTTAAGTCAAAAGCTTATGAAGTTTTATACAAAAATCTCAACTCTAAGCATGGACAGAAGGGTATATTCAGGTTGACCAAAGCAAGAGAAATAATTAACAAAGATCTTTCTCAAGTGAGATGCATTAAGGATAAGGAAGGTTACGTACTTTTTACTCGGAAGGATATAGAGACCAGATGGAAGTAGTATTTCCATAGGCTTTTCATTGGGGAGTGAAATAGAGAGATTACTTTAGGTGATCTAACTAATAGTGAAAGTTACTTAAATTGTTCAAGCTATAGATGAACATAAAGAAAGGAAGTAGAGGAGGCTTTCAAGGTTATGAGACCTGGAAAAGGTGTAGGACCGAATGACAATCTTATAGATGTATGGAGAATTTTAGGTGAGCGTGGTTTGACTTGGATTACAAATTTATTCAATGTTATATAACGAAGTAATAAAATGTCTGAAGATTGAGGAGAAGTATTGTAGTGCCTCTTTACAAGAACAAATATGACATTCAAAATTGTCCAAATTATAGAGGTATCAAGCCGACGAGTGACATTATGAAAATTTAGGAACGTGTGATCAAAAGAACGTTGAGACAAGTTTTCAAAGTAAAAGAAAATCAGTCCGGATTCATGCTAGGTCACTAAACCATTGAAGCCATCCATTTGCTAAGGAGAATATGGAGATTTATAGAGCTAAAAGGAAAAACCTCCATATGATTTTATTTGATTTGAAGAAGGCTTATGATTTTTTTCCCACGTGAGATATTATGAAGAGTTTTGGAGAAGAGATAAGTATATACCTTATACATTAACCTCATAAAGGATATGTATGATAAGGCTTTATCTTGTATAAAGATCCAGTTTAGGAAGACTAACTATTTTGACATCAACATTGGTTTATATCAAGGTTCAATTTTCAATCCATTTCTTTTTACTTTGATTATGGACGAGTTGATAAGTCACATTCAGGATAAGATACCTTGATGTATGTTATTTGCTGATGATATTGTGTTGATTGATGAGACTAGAAATGGAGTAAATGAGAAGCTGCATCGCAGATTAAATGATTTCGTATTAGTAGGGCTAAGAATGAATATATGGTGTGTGCTTTTGATGGAAGCAATGATGAAGGAGTTGAGGTGATGATTGGTGACGATAACATTCAGAAAGAGAGATTAGAGACATGGGATCTATTTTACAACTTGATAGGGAAATTGATGGAGATGTTACTAATAGAATAAATGCAGGCTGACTAAAGTGGAGAGAAGCCTCTACTGTTCTCTGTTATAAGCAAATACCTTTGAAAATCAAAGGAAATTTCTATAAAGTAGTCGTGAGACCTGTTATGCTCTATGGATCTGAATATTGGCTTGTGAACCATAGACATGTGCAGATAATATCAATAGCAGAAATGAAAATGCTAAGGTGGATGTGTGGACACACACACACACACATACACACACACACGTAAAGATTGGATTCGGAATGATGCAATCAGAATGAAAGTTGGTATAGCTCCGATCGAGGATAAGATGCGAGAAACAGCTTAAGGTGGCTTGACCATTTACAAAGGAGGTCAGTTTAATACACTTGTTAGGAGATGCGAGTTTTGAGATGTTGAGATAACTAAAAGATGGTGAGAAATGCCAAAGAAGTGTTGTAATGAGACTATACACAGGGATCTTAGTTTTATGAATCTAAGCTCGAGAATGACCAAATATAGATCTAAATGGAGGCAAAGAATCCATATAGCCGACCCTACTTATTGTGGGAAAAAAGCTTTGTTGTTATTATTGTACCCCTCTACCTCAGTCAAATTTTCATGATATCTAATAATAATTATGGTTAAACCTTGAGAGATCTAATTAACCATTTTAAAATATGATCGATTGATTCCATCTCATTCGGTTATCCCACTTTTTCAGTTGACTGATTTGTCTTTTTGTTTCACAATTACTTACTAAACATTGTTTGTCAATGTTATAAGACCTTACTCACTATTGGGTCCCTCTTTGATAGGCGAAAACTCCTCATTTCCTGCATCATAAAGCAATGGATCTCCTTCCTTTCCAACAACACCCTAGACACTTGAAAGCAAATAAACATTCTCTTTCTCTTGATCTCTCAATCTATGTACCATGGCGACGCAACTTGTTGTCTGTCTCCCAACAATTTCTTTCTAATATATCCTGATTTTATGAAATTCATAAAAGTGTCGATAAAAAAAGAAATCCTTATTATCAACTTTTCGCTTTCTGTCGGTACCTATGATTTCATTCTCTTCTTGACATTCGCAAGGGCGTGTGAGATCAGGGCTATGTCTATAGTTTTCAAGTGCCTTAACTGCTCTTAGATCTTCTTGTAATCGTTCCTAAACTATGAAACCGCTTCTACTACCACAATTTCCGTTGTTATTTACACAGAAGCATTTCTAAAGCAAGCTAATTTTATTGTTTTAATCTTGGTTCCTGAGGTGTGGGTCCCCACTTTGTAAAAGGTAAAATACTTTGATATGATATAAGTGGGATTTCACTCCTCCAATTAAAAGTACTAATATATAATGAAAAAGTTTAGTTTGTAAAGAATATTTTTTAAGTTACTATTTTCTATTGCTATACAATTTAAGCTCTCCTTTTTTTGTGCATGTTAATAATTTATGAGATTTTTTTATTATGAGACCCATAAAGTTTGTAAATTACCTTATCGACATGGTATGCTTTATAATTATTCCAAAAATCCTATACACTAACTTCATTAAATACCACAATCCTTGTTGTGTTAATGGCACTCTTCTTGAGTTAAATTGCTTGACTTAACCTTGAGCTAATCAAACCACAGCGAAATCCAACGATGCCCCCCCCCTCTCCTTCTTCCTCTCCTTACTAGGTAACCCAAGTTTGATGTTGACGGCATCTCCCGCTATCGATCACGACGCCCAACAGCATCTCCTCTGTGCAATATGACATGGCTGCGAAATAATCAAAGGCTTATCTTACTGTAAGGAATGTGAACTGAATGAGATATTGACTTTTGTAGGGTATGTATCCGTCTATCAATAGTGATTTTGGAAACAATTGTAAGCGGTACATTAATTAGACTCATCAAGTGATATATTTTTGAAAATGAATGAAATCAACTGATTTATATATCATGGAGATTTGTGAGTAGCTTATGTACATGATATTTCTAGGATCAAAATTTTGTGGGTTTAAGTAGTTCATGAGATTCATAAAGCCGATTTAAGAACGACTCAAAATTATGGAAGAATTCATGGAGGAAACCATCGGGACCATGAAGACTTTTAGCTTTCGAATAATTGGCTCCAACCTCATTTAAGGTCAATGGGGCAACTAAGTCATTCGAGTCATCAATTCGGGTGGCGAGGTCAAAGCTAAGGTCGACTAAGATTTGAACATGGTGATGGTTCAATGTAAGGTGTTTTAAAGAAGTCCAATAAATGATTTTTAGTAGTAATCATGTAACAACACAACCCCAAATATAGTGTCATACCCAAAATTCACGAAGTGTGGGTGTAGTTTATAAGTGGTGGGGATTACTACTTGACAACTTGGGCTTAAACATTTTCGGTGGTTGTCAACAAATATATTTGGGCATGTATCCAACAAGTTGTGAAGGTCAGTTTTCCTCGATAACGGACCGGGGATCTAAGCTCGGACGTTACAAATGGTATCAGAGCCAATTTCCCTCTGATAGTGGAAAGGGCTACCCGAGAGGTGGAGCCGCTCCTACAAAGAGGTTGGAGGAAAAGGTTACCCGGAGCGTGCAGCCGTCACTGTCACTAGGAATAAGTGATGTGTCATGTCGCAACGAGGACGTTGCGAATGTAAGTGGGGGAGGTTGTAACACCACAATCCCAAACATAACATAGTGTCATACCTAAAACTAACGAAGTGTGGATGTGGTTTATAAGTGGTGGGGATTAATACTTGACAACTTGGTCTTAAGCATTTTGGATGGTTGTCAACGGATCTATTTGAGCCCATATCAAACAAGTTGTGAAGGTCAGTTTTCCTCGATAACAGATTGAGGACCTAAACCCGGGATATTACAAATCCTCATCCAAATAGCAGTTACGTATTCTCGTATCTTCTAACATTTGCAAATCTACCATTGTGGATTGTTCCCATCAATGAGCCTAACAATTGAACTATTCAGAAAAAATTTAGAGTAGAGCCTTTGTTCAACCATGATTAGAGGAGCAGCTAAAAACGCGGTCCACTTTAGCTTCGCATGTGATTAGTTCTTTTTAGGTACACCACATGGGGAAATGCCGATTAGATTAGATGCAATTTCCCAAAAGCTTGAAAGCCTTCATGATGGGGCAAAACCTAAAAGATAAATCCGGATAATATAAACAATGCCAGTTCACTAAAGTTGGGGACATTCTCCAACTTGCCTTATCATAAATAATGCTCATGAAATATTAAAATGACGCATGTTGAAATCAGAAAAACGAGATCAAATTTTAGTGGCTAACTTAAGAATATTTGTTAAATTGCATGAGTTCGACTATGATAAAGAACTTTAAGGGCTTATTTGGTTGTCAGAATGCACATACCCCTTGTTCCAAACCTGTATTTTTGAGTTGAAATTATTTGCATTGATCCAACAATTTTTTTGGTATACTATTTTTAACCATGCTGTAATAAAATTATTAGCATAAAAAATATATTAGAATTAAAAAAGTTCATGTAACACATAATCAATGTCACATGACATCAAATTATCATTCCAACCCTTCCAACCTTCCAAACAGCTATTATTCGTAGGAGGATACCTCAATACAGCCCAACACAGTTACCAAAAATGCCCTAGGATCCGTTTGCTTATCGAGTTATAATAGACTTACCTCCTCCATTTCTGGGTTGGAATTCCGTCACAAATCAATGCAACATTACATCACATTAATTATTCCAATCCTCTCCAACCTTCATAACCATTCAAATAAGTCCTATTCACGGGAAGTTACCACAATCCACTCCATTCTAGTAACGAAACAAAGCTTAAAACTCTTTCCGAGATTGCCGGAAACTAACAATTATGTTGCAAGCTAACAATGATAAGACAGTGATTGAACAGAGGATACCAATTGTGTAAATTAATCACGATGTTATCTATCTACTATATGTAAAATATCCTGAAAAATATTTCAAGCAAATAAATATTGTGAAAAAGGGTATATAGAAGAACATGTCATCTGCAAACGTGCAATTCTAAACTCCCTTTAGGAATGGGAATTGTCGAAATTAAACAGGTCCA
The DNA here is from genome assembly GCA_037367405.1 of Ottelia alismoides. Taxonomy (NCBI): domain Eukaryota; kingdom Viridiplantae; phylum Streptophyta; class Magnoliopsida; order Alismatales; family Hydrocharitaceae; genus Ottelia; species Ottelia alismoides. The sequence continues at coordinate 988,202 of JAZKJV010007294.1, forward strand.
ATCTTTGAAATTCCACCCTTAAATTTCAACAATAAAGAATGGATTGAGATAAATCTTATAGTTTGAGTACCACATTGCTACTTTTTAAAATTCATGTATGACATTAAAAATCAGATGTATAACTCATCAATCATTTTTTTTATTTACTCAAGAAAATAAAACATATAAAAACTATGTTTCATACATAGCATCCAAAAAGTTGGACTTAGCATTCACGTTTAATAGAGCGTTATATAAATCACTAAACCCTATACAATAAATTTGTAGATGTAAATAATTAAGAGTTTGTGTATAGTGTTAAGATTGTACAGCTACTATATATAGTTCCAATCCTTTTATAGCATTAAATATGCTTAACCACCAAATCACTTTAAATAGGATTATAATTTCTCGACCTTTATCCTAGGATACGAAAAGACAATTCGTAATTTCTATCATGCATTTCTTATTTGTAGATTATGAATCTCCCTTTTTTCATAATTATCCATGAATTAGCTATTTCCATTCTTTTAAACAACAATTAATTTATCATATGTTCATACCCACTTATTTGCAATAATTAGGATAATTTCATGACAGCTTTATCAATAGTTTACTTTTGAGTACAACAATTTCACAGGAAACTCTTTTCAAGCAAGGTCCCAGGTTCTCTTTTAACAAAAGTGATCGGGTCGAGATCAAGGACACGGTTCCCTGCTGGGGTGCTGTGGTGTTGTACCCCACAGTCGCTCAATCAAGTTCGAGCTTGATCGAGCGGCTGTGGTGCGGTACAACAGCACAACACTACAACAGACAATCCAAACACCGGGATCAAACTAGTTGGTTAGGTGGGTTAAACTGGTAGAGGGTAACTCGTTTTTGTGTTTTGGTATTTGGATAGAGTGTTAAACTGGGAGTGGGTTAGAAGGGGGTTTGGGGTGATATGATTGTATTGAAGTTTGAAAAAATTAGTTATTGTAATGTGATTGTATTAAAGTTTGGAAAAGTGATTTATTTATTTAAATTTTTTTTAAAAAAATAAAGTGGGGTCTACGGAGAGAGAGAGAGGGGGATTTAGGTTAAGGGGGATAAACTCCCCTAACCTGCACGTAACCTGTGAGCCGAACGGGACCTTTAGGAAGGGACAATAGATGGCAATTTTGTCGTCCGTCGAACACTACGGTCTCCCAGTTGGGCACTTTACTACGAGAGCAGATCTTTTAATGTAATTATTTTTACAGGCTTGTTATTTTTTTGCGAAATCGATTCTAAAAATCAGATGACATAGATTGAATTTTTCATTAATGGTATACATATCTTCTTAATTTTTTCAAGTCTGACGTAATTTTTTATTTTACCTTAACAGTAAATGTCTGATTTTTTTTTTAAAAAATATGTTTTAAGTTGTTTAAATGCTGACATTTTTATTACCTATTAAGATAAAATAGCAAATTACAAAGAAAACAGAGTACAAGACACGCTGCCGTATACTCACTTCAGAGGAAATGCTCTCTTTTTTCTCCAATCCACTCCAAAAATAAAATTAAGTAGGAGATCAATGCCCACAAAAGAAAATCATAAACTTATCATACGCTATACATCACAATTAAGTACCACAGATACACACAAACACATATCATAATCATAATAGTCTCACGCCGGAGCTTTTGTGGTCTCAAAGACAGGGAGCTCAAAGAGATCGCCGCTGCAGTCGCTGTCCCCTCCCCCCTCCACCTCCTCCCTCCTCCACAGGTGCCCTCTCCTCCCCTTGGGCACCACCACCTCGTCCTTTATCGCCACCATCCCCCCGCTGTCCCCGTTCAAAGTCCACCTCTTCTCCGCGTCATCGTCACACAGAACCACCCCCTTCTCCAGCATCTCCCTCACGTGCACCCTCTTTCCCCGCTCCCACATCCCCTCGTGCTGCAAGCACGGCCCACCTCTTGCCCTGGACGGATCTCGAGCTGGGAGCGCGCCACCGGGCTCGCTGCTCACGCTCGCCCGGCTGTGGAGGTGGCTTGTGCTGCTCCGCCTCCGTCTCCACCGTCGGTTCTTTTCACCTGTTCCATGGTCATTAAAGATGTTCAAAAAAGGTAAATATGGCATCTGTTTATAATTATCCCACAGTACCAGAGGCCTCGTCTTCCTCGTCGCTCTTCACGGACTTGGTCTTGGGCCCCTTCCTCAAGCTGCTTTGGTGGTGGAATAGAGAGGTGAGGAACCTCGTGAGCCGTCCGACTGGGGTGTTAGGTTTCTTCGTCGTGCTCGCTGGAGTGGTCGTGAGGAGCTTGTCGATGTTGGCATGGGAGTGTTGTTGCACCAGAGGGATTGTCGGGATCTTTGGTTGCAATGGTGAGGAATTTCGAGTCTTCTGTCTTTCCTTTGGGGTATAGTTGGTGAAATTAACGGTGTCTGAGTAGCCGGAGAGGTATCGAGAGGCCTCGAAGACGTCAAGCTCATCGGAAGGGTAGCGGCGGTGCGTGGGGGTACGGTGGAGGCGGGCGGAGAGCGGGGTCATGGCACGAGGGAATGGTTGAGTTTGGTGGAGATCCTTCATAGCATGGGTTGTTTGGTGCTTCTGTGTGTATGGCTGGAGGTGGTTTGAAGTTTATAGCAGGGCGTCGTGGTTTGACGGAGAGAAGGGGAGTGCGTGATGGTGATGGACGAAGTTTTGTGGTTAAAAAAATATTTTCAAATTACGTTGGTTCAAGTGAAAAGTAATAAGATTTAATGGGATTACCTCACGTGGCTGCTCCGCTCTTTATTTCGACGTGTTTATTTTTTAAATAAAAAATAAAAAAAATGTCAAAATTGACGTGGGGGCAGCCCCATTAACCTCAAAGTAATAGCATGTTGTAAACTTTCCAGCAAGCATTTGGTCTATTAAATAGACCAGAGGGGAATTTACGTAAAACTTCCCAACGCCTCTTCTCCACCGTGATGTGTACAGTATGATTAGCACCCATACCGATACCCATCAAATAGGAAATGCCATCAAATTCTCTGTGATGATACAACTAAATACCTAAGATGGAGTATTTGAGAATGTGTATGATTAGCGTCCATACCGACACCCATCAATCAGGTCGCCATGAGAGGATGTTGCAAATTAGGATTAAGAAGTTACACCATCACGCAAGTAGATAAAATAATATTTTTTCTTTCATATATATATATATATATATATATATATATATATATGGGATTGAGGAAGCTGCACCCAGGGGTGCACCTAACTTAGCTGCACCCAGGCATTTTTTTCATTTATGTTTGATGTTTTTGAAATGAAACCTAGAGGGATTTAGATCACCATATATCACCATTGTGTCATACAAAAATCAACTTAATTCGATACGTCAATCATCTCCATCTAGACCATTACATTTTAACGGTTTTAGAAGTATTGAAATTGAGCCTATTTAGATGGACATGTTAGGAATATTAGTTTTGCATGAAATTCGAAACACATATTCCCCTCATTAAATTAAGTGAATCCCCATAGATTTTATTCCTAAAAATAAAAAAAAACCAATAAAAAAGGGTTGGGTGCAGCCAGTTGGCTGCACCACAGGGTGCACCTTCCTTTTTCCCTATATATATATTGGGAAAATGGGGCTGCCCCCTAGGGGTAGCCAACATGGCTGCCCCTACCCTATTTTTCGCAAAATTTTTCTAATTTTTTTGGAAAAATATCACCATATATATTCATCCATATATCCCTCCTATATGTCATTCGAATTTCGTCAGAAATAGAGACTCATACGGCCTCCATCCAGACGTCATTTTTTTAACGGTCGCATGATTTTTTAAATCGACCCTGTATGGATGGAGGCCGTAGGAGTCTCTGTTTCTGACGAAATTCGAATGCCATATAGGAGGGATATATGGATGAATATACATGGTGATATTTTTCAAAAAAATAAAAAAAATTGTCCAAAAATGGGACGGGGCAGCCATGTTGGCTGCCCCCAGGGGGCAGCCCCATCAACCCCTGTATATATATATATATATATATATATATATATATATATAGAGAGAGAGAGAGAGAGAGAGAGAGAGAGAGGAAAATGGGGCTGCCCCCTAGGGGGAGCTAACTTAGCTCCCCCGCCCTATTTTCTTCAAATTTTTTATTTTTTTTGAAATTTTTTCCATGAATATTCATCACTATATCCCTATATTATGTCATAAACTTTTCATGTGAAACAGAGACTCCTACGGCTTTCATCCAGACAGTCATTTTTTTAACGGTAACATGATTTTTTAAATCGACCCCGTTTGGATGGAGGTCGTAGGAGTCTCTGTTTCGCATGAAATTTGAATGACATAATATAGGGATTTAATAATGAATTTACACATTTTAGATTTCAAAAAAAATAAAAAAAATTTGTGAAAAAAGCGTGGGGGGAGCTAAGTTAGCTCCCCCTAGGGGGCATATACATTTTACCCATATATATATATATATATATATATATATATATATATATATATATATATAGAGAGAGAGAGAGAGAGAGAGAGAGAGGAGTGATCCTATGAGAGCAAAAAAAAAATGTTAGAGCATGAGACATGCTCTCACAAATTTTGGCTCTTATAGGATCACTCCTCTCTCTCTCTCTCTCTCTATATATATATATATATATATGTCAAAATCAACAACTTCATCGTATTAGAAAGCTTTATTTGTAATTGATGTAGTAATGGATGCTAACGTCCTCTAACTTATCAAGAAAGAAAACTGGATACAAGAAATGAGATAAGCATTGAAGATTTCAAATTATTGCGTATTTTCTCTTCACTACAAGAAATTGTGGATAATGTGAGGACAAATGTAGTCTCATCTGCTCGTATTATAGTTCTAATGTAGTCGTATTTGACATATGTGATTACAATGTAATGGCAAGAGCTGTGGTCACATGTGTGAGGCCACAAAATTGATTACGACCACGATGTGGTCGTGATGTTCTCGTAGTATGCGAGTAATGTGGTTCTGTGTGCTTGTAATAGTTGCTACCAGTATATTAAAAAATGCATGAAATGCGACTACATAGAGGAATCCATGTAGTCACATTTTCTGATTTCAGAACAAAAAAACATTATCTAGTTCAATTTCTTTGATTCTTTCCATCTTCCCTGGCGATTACCTATACATGTACAATCGTATAAAAATAGTACATGTACAAGAATAAAATAATTTCATATAATCTTCATTCACAATCAAGCACCATAAGTATATCTACATTCACAATGAAGCATTACATGCATATATGTATTTACTATCAAGAATAACAAGTATATCCACATTTACATACGCACAACACAAAATATCACAAGAACAATCTGAACTTAAAAACATAATGTTAATGACAAAGAGTTCTGAATACTAAATTATATGTTACAGAATACTACATGCTATCGAGTGTCAAATCCTTCACTTCTTTCATTGATGAAGGATGTCATTCCCCTTATCTTTTTGTCTCTCGCTTTTCCTCTCCCTCTCCGCTCTCTCCTCCACACCCACATCCTTTCTGCAGAAGATGACTCCGCGAAGAACCGACCGCTGCGTCTCGACCCTAAACTGCTCCTCGTCTTTATTGCCATCCTCGTCCTCGTCACTCCAATCATCGTAAAGGTTGAGACCTTCTTCCCACCCCAACGTGTACACCTATATTTTTAAAAATACATCAGTACTTATATCATGCAAATAAATATAATATGAGATATATAAGTACCAGGTAAGGAACTAAGATTCTAGGACGTTGAATCCGTTCTCCATGTCACACATGAAGTTCAAAATATGATCAATATTGATTGATATTATTATGATATGTGACCCATCTAGAGGAGGCGCTACAGATGGATGTGTATTCTACGATGGTGGGGAATCTTGTATGCTTGTGACACCTGGAATGCCACAACTAGACTCCGAAGAAAATTTGTTATCGAACCCCTCAAGGCCTATCGACGGTTGGGCCCAGCCTATCATCCATCCATCACCTCCTATCAAACATTGGCGTCAAATAGCAGGCGATCCTCGGCGGAAAGGGTCTCATACTTCTCCGCAAAGATCTCATAGCAGTCATGCATGTTAAAGACACCTTTAGGAAATATAGCTTAAATTTTCTATTCAAGAATTAAAATATTACAAATACCCAAGAAGCACTCACTGCTAGAGCTTGGATTCTTGTGTGGACCACTGATCATCCTACATGTGGGTCTTTACCCACCATTCCATAAGTGCCAGCTCAAGTTGGGAAATTGCATGCTGTCACAAAGATTGAAATTAATAACCAAAATAAAGTTGGCGAGATTCTGAATTACGATGAATACTTACCAATTCTGTCCTCACTACCTCAAAGCTCTTGGCACCACTATTGGATTTGATCTCTTGCTTCTCTCCATTGGTCTTTCTCGCAATAGAACGTCTCCTAAAAACCTCAAAAATGAGGAGATCACAATATGGATTCCATCTGTTTGGAATCAGATAATGTAAGGATGTTAAAAACTAAAATAACAAGGATTAAATTAACATGTAATACCTCTCAATAGTACACCAAGATGAGAAGAATTCCTTCGCCCTCTCCCAATTAATCTCCCTTTAAAATTTTGCCAGTGCAACCTTTCTAGTCATACAAATGATGTTTGTAATCCTGTTACTTTGCATGTGAGTCAGATAGATATAAAATATCTCTTAATTATGCTCAAGATGGATGCTATAAGTGTTCTGCATTTAAAAAGTATTTTTATCAAACATATATGAGTCAAAAGAACTCTTAAATAGATAGGGATACATTTACTTACATAGACATGGTCCAAGATCTTCTATTGGTCAAACAGACTCATACAAGCTCATCTGTAGTCTTCACAATCCTGAAATCTCTTCCAGGCCTTATAGAACTCTTTCGATACATTATATTGATCTTTCAGTGTATAATTGTATAGTCCAACTTCATCGTATAAATAAGTTTGATATAATAGATTAGAAATAATATGTAAATTCATAAATTTACTTAAGGAAGAGATACCCATTAGGTAGGAGTTCAAAGAAGCGATGGGGGGCTGGGACCACAACTATGGAGATGGTAGGACGGGTCCTGGCAGGAGTGTTGCATACATTCTCCACATCTGACATCAGCTCATCCTTGTGGTGTGAAGATCACAAAGTAGGTTGATGCCCATCGAAAAGAGATGGACAAGTTGGAATAGGATCAATGTACCGGAGCAGGTACGATGACACCTCCATCCCAAGAGAGATGCAACTTTGAACAAATGCACTCATCTCTGGATCCTATGATCCGCCTGCTATAACTTGAAATCGATACCACAACATATTGATATATATTTATAAAACACAAAAAATAATGTGAAATTTAAATTAAATATGAAATATTTGTAAAAAATGTTTATTACCATTATGATGGAAAGGAGGCAGTTAGTCGTTGTCTCGAGAACCACCACATCTGCCCGAGTTGTCTCTCTCATAGGAAGAGCTACCTCCTCTTGTCGCCATCATTACCACATGAATACAATTTATATCATTAGCACTACAAGAATACAATTTCCATCGTTAGCATTGATTAATAAACCTAACGAGGAAGAAATACATATTTAATAAGAGATGATGTTGCATTCATTAACCCGTCAACCGGAGAGTAACGAAACTTGTTGTGGATGTTCCCATTCAGAATTCAAAAAGCCAGATGAAATTTGACCCTCTTCTGTGATGGCTCTGGTGTCAATTTACATGCAATCTATCCTTCTTAATACAGTTAGTCGATCATCTCTATTTTGTTTATTACCCACTTGAGGCATGTATCATATTTGCTCAATTTAGGAAGCTAAGACAAATGTCTCAAACCTTCTTTTATATTTATCATAAATGACCTCAACCAAGTTATGATATGAGTCTATGTCAACTCCTCATTGTAGATCAAACCAGTCACATGAGAATAAGTAGAGGCGACTTAGTGCTGGTGATGAATCTCCATTTCACCACATTTACTCTTTCATTTTGCCCTTAAATATTTGTATAAACACATGCATATATCATTAATTTGTGAAAAATAACACTCAATAATTGACACTAAAATAATGTATAAATACTATTTTTAATTTCAAAATAAAAGAATAAAGGAAAGGAAGGATAAAGAATGAAGTGTCAAATACATTGAGTAACCCTCGAGCCTGAGACCAAGTCATCATGATGACTTGGTTGACGAGGAATAAAGTAGGGGGAGATAGAGTGGTTAACTGTATAGAGTACACATTTAGAAACTCTAATTTGATTTGCCAATAAATAAGATTTTGGGAATTTGAATATTAATAAACCTTCAACCAGAATATTATACATAAAAATACAAAAAAATATAAAATTGATTTCACTCGAAAATAATACACGGTGCAGCTGGGACACACAAAACAAACAATCGTAAAGATAAATTCCCAGAACTGTATCTCCTCCATACAGATTCAAAATGGACCAAACTCAACTTTATCATAATAAATTTAATCATCTATTTAATAAAAGTAGTTTCATTTAAGTTATAGTTGAGATGTAAAAGTTGGCTTTTGGGTCTCTATTGTAACGTATACATGTATATAATATTCAAGATATTTATTCTTTGCATTTTTACATTTCTTGAATTTTTATATACGTGTAAATATTATTTGAAATACATATAAAAATATAAACAAAATAAAAGAATGAAAAATTCATTAAAATAAATAAATTATTAAAATACATAGGTAAATTATCCATATGTAATACATATGCATAATTATTTAAGTAAATAAATATAATAAGAAAAATATAATAAAATATGTAAATATATATTCAAATAAGTTATAAATATATAATATACATATATATATATAATACAAAATAAAAATAAAATATACTAAATACATGTATATTTACCTATGTATATATATAACTATGAGCATGTAATAAATTAGATTGTATAAATAAATAAAAATCAGAATAAAATGCTACATAAAATTACAAATAGTTTCCATGTTTTGACTAAAAAATTAATTCATTTACTTTTTTTTATCTAATTAACAAGGGATTTTTGTACCCCATTTTCTTGTTGGTCCATGTGAAACAATTAGAATGCAGTGACTGTTGACCGCCTGGTCAACAATCCTTTACGTGCCCCCTTCTGTGTTAGAGGTCAGGAGATCGCTGACTTCTCCCATTTTCTGTTCCACTGCCATGCGCTCTTCTCCATCGAGCCTCCCTCCTTCTTGTAGCTTGTACATCCCTACTCTACTCCCATCACTTAGTTCTCACCAACCAGTGTCCTCCTCCGCACTATCTTTTCTACCATTTTGCTCCATCTCCTCCTATAAATAATCCACATCCGCCCCCTTTTGAATTTTTATCCCCTTCTACCCATTTGTAACCCCTAAATAGGAACTTTGTGGAAGTGTTGGCATGGAGAAGAGTGGCAAGAAGTGGTGATCCAAGGTCGGTTGGAGCACCTTTGGCAAGGTCTCATCTGCTCCAAGTATTACACCTATTCGAGTTGATTTTCATTACCTTCTTAGCGTAATTTTTATCATGCATCATAGAGAAATCTTTACTTCCTTATATTAGTGCGTAGAATAGAGAAATTTTAGGATCTAAATCAACTATAGCCTTCAGCCCTAGTCTCGAATTCATAGTGATTCTCATGTTTCCGACCCACATTTCCAATCCATTTGCATTCCCCATCACCTTATGTGAGTTTCCCCCAATTTTCACCTCGGATCCTATAAGGATTTGAGCGCCCGAGTCCCCCTTCGCTGCCCTTTTCTAGAGCTCATTCATTCCCATCATCCATTGTACGCAACAACTTCTAGTGGAATCGAGAAAATCCCTTCGATATCCTCTTCGTTTTTGCACAGGAACCGGAGTAAAAAGACCATCTAGAGCAATCATCAACACTCTAAATAATGTGTGCAAAGCTCCATGCCCCCTCCGATGGATCTCAACCCTTTTTGAGGCACTTTGCCATTGCGCAGAGGCCCCAGGAGTCGAGTGAACTTGTCGGCTAATGTAAACATACTAGTGATGCCAAGAACTCGATGATCGATGGTTGGGGAAAAAGACCTTCCTCACTCTTCCATCAAACTTCAACACCGTTGGATGGAGAACACTTCTCAAATCTGTTATGTGTCGTCCAATACTTGGCAAAACGAAGTCCACCACCGCTGCTTGACTAGCCCCGTGGCGTGAGCATCGCTGCTTGATAGCGCGCCTTTACTAGGTTATTCAATTAGTAACCTTAACATATTTTTGTATTTGCAAGTTAGTTCTGTAAATATTAAGTTAAGTGTAAACTTTTAAGTAAAATATGCGTCGGACTCTCACATCTTATTGTGTATTACAAATAGGTCCACGACAGCTCACCACACGTGGTGGCCCACGTGAGGCAGGCAAATTGTAGAAGATTCCTCCCTACTTTTGTTACTTCATTTTAATATTTAAAGTTGTAACATTAGAGTTAAAATTTTGAGTATTTTGCACATAGACACCTACACTATATTTTTATTACAAAAATACACTTGTCAGGTTTTTTTAATTTATTTATGCATTTCTATTTTATTAAATAGCTCCCTTGACTTAAATATTGTTAGAAAATTACTGTAAAAGTCTGATATTATGCCGATGCACGCTATTATTTTTAATTAGATATTTTAAGCCCTTTTTTATTTATTAAAAATTAAATAGGAGCTATTTATCTCCTACTTAGATATAAAATACAAAAAATTGAAAACATATATTAAAATTTTAAAAAAATACATAGTATATATTACTATATAATATATCTCTAGACCAAAATAAAAAATATATAAAAAGCAAACACTAAAAGTTTAAAAATAAAAGGCATATAAAAATAAGAAACATTCCTTTTAAAAATATAAAAATTATTTGTTACTATTTCTTATGTATATTATACTACATATCAAAAATAGTTTTTTACATTTTAAATGCATTTATCTATTTTAAAACCCATAATAATATGACCTTTTTATATTAATCCATGTTTTGTATATTTAATGCATTAAAAATACCTAAATTAGAAAATATTTATAAGAAAAATAACAAAAACAAAAAAATTAAAAAGAAAGAAACATTTTATTTTATAAATTTTGACTATATATAGATATATTTCAAAATATAAAACCCTATATATACTATATACATATTATAATACATTAATACTTATTAATATTACTATTATTTTATATAAATGCCTTATATATACTGAATCCCATAACAACATAAAAATGTTGTTCCTATATATATTTTATAAATTTTTACATTTTTTATAATATATATCATATATAATCTTTATAATTTACATATTATTACTATATAGATATATAATTATTATATCTTTAAAAAGAAAATGAAACTTTAAAAATGCAAAACTAATAAATAAATAAATAAATAATTTTAAAATTACAAAATATATAAATATATAAATATAAAAATCCATAAAAATAAATATAATAAAAACATACAGAGAATCAAAAAAGCAAAAACGTGCAAAAACAATTATTATTTATTTTTATTAATAGATAATAATTACCCTATCCCCATTTCTCTCTACGGTTCGACACTCTACACAATATACACTATACACTTATATTTTGTAGAGTTAAAATAAAACAAATTTTGACTCACACATTTGCATTGCAGTATCATACCTTGCGGATTGATTGTTGTCTTGATTGATTGGTGAGATGTTCCGAGTACCAAGAAAGCAGCCAATACAATGACTGCCAGATCCGACTTGTCGAACAACGTAGGCCCTCCAAGATCGGGCATTAGGAACCCCTCTCCAATTGATTGAACAGATGGCGTTGTTGTTGGGGAGCAACGTAGGATGGATTGTACATATTTATTTGCATATTCATCTACTTTATTTTTTAATACATAATGGTTTTAGGTGTCTGGATAATTTATTTATTGAATTCTTTACGAGGGATTTCTATGCGAGGACAACTTTTAGGAACATGCTTGGTGGAGACCAACTCTTTCTTCACGAGTCGGTAGGAGAGAGCAACAAAGAGAGAGAGAGAGAGAGAGAGAGAGAGGAGCACAACCTTAGGGCTTGTTTGGTTGCTGGGTTGGATTGGGTTGGGGTACCCCTGTGAATAGTAAATTGTACCCCTGTGAATAGTAAACTGTGAGGAGGATTGAGAGGGTTGGAAGGAGGGGTACACCGGTGTACCCCAACCCAACCCGGTCCAACCCAACAACCAAACAGGCCCTTAGTGTAGCATTTTTATTTTTGTGAGAGAGCATTTTATTTTGCATTATTAAATTGTAATAATACATGTACCTTGGATTTTGACACTTGATACTCTCGTAGGCCTATTTTATCAAGTGTCTTATTTTTATCACATTTTCTTGCCTTCTACATTTTTCTTCTCCCTATTTTCTCCTTATTTTATTTTTCCCATGTTTTGAGTTTTTCAATTTCTTTTACTTTTTTGTGTGCTTGGACCCCTAGATTCTAGGATTTTATTTGGTGAGCCAGGTAGACTTAGATCCACATATTTAATAGAATTCTGTTCCTGTAGAGCATTAGACTTTGTCAAACAAAAAATTTGTGCTTCCCGAGTAGAAGTTCTCGTTAGTTTGGTTTCCGCTTGCACACATATAGGTTAGATTTTATTTTATGCATGGATCATCCCATATGTAGACTGCTAGAGTAAGGTATGTATCTATATCTAGCATTTGCATTCATTTGTTTTTTCGTGCATCGTCTTTTTCAAGTTCCTTTCCCTTGTTTCTTTGACTGAGGAAATAAAAGGAATCGGAAAAATTTGTTAGACATTTTCTTTTTTCTAAAAAGATCCAAAAGGTGATAAAAATAAAATCAGTATTGCTAATTATACTCGAGCTTAAAAATAAATGTATAAGACAAAAACCATTGTTTTAGAGAGAGTAACCACCTCATTATTGCGGGTACATTCTAGATAGAGAGAGGCACGTACACATAAGGATTAGAGCCCCCGTCCCTGAACTTGTGCTTTAAGTGCTTGGGTCAGCTCTTGGGCCCTGTCATTGCTGTGAGCACTAACCTCCAACTTTAGATGAAGTGGTCCATTCTAGAAGGTGTGGTACGCTGACTTGAACACATCCACTCTAGATGACTCACCTGTGAGATTGTAAGTATTTGATTTGTCACATAACTCTAAAACTGAAAAGTTAAAGACCCAACTTGCACGATCTTCATAGTGTTGAGTTGGTAAATTGAGGGGTTTTGCTTTGTGTTTTTTATGTGTGTATATTAGATCACTCCACGTATTTGTGTCATTTTCTTTCATATTTTAACTTGTCTATCATGCTTTCCATGTTCCTTGCATCTTGAATACCAAGATGGTTGATTGGAGTTACTTTTATCCAAACTTTGAGGATTTTTCTCACTTCGCTCCAATCGGTGCACCTCCAATTTCTCTAGAGGAGTATTATCAGGATTTTTCGCATTGTACATGTCCAAAACACCCATAGTTTTAGCCACTAGATTTTGACCATTATCCACCACCATTGTTTTATCACAAACCATCACCTCCACCAGGTACTGAGATGTTGGATTCACCTCTCATCGACACCGCTCTTGATTATGTGATCTGGATAGTGAAGCAAATACAACATAAGATTAATGACCTATTTGACCAAAATAAGATTCATACTGTCACTTCACCTTCTGGTACCATGGATTCAGAAGAGGCCACCCATGAGATACTGTAATCACCAAAAAATACTAAAAATGAGTAAAATATAATATTACAGAATATAATATTACAAAATATAATAATGTAGACACCTAGCCAGGACGGAACGTGAGAAGAGGGCACCTATGCCTCCCAGCATGCCCACACAGACACACCACAGTTCCCACCCAACCACCCTTCAAGGATGACATTGTATAGACTGCTCTTTGTCAACCTTTTGTACATGATTATACCGTTCTCTTCCCTAGTATGGAAAAGATAGAAAATTTTAAAAAATGTTAATCAACCCTGAAGTTGTGGCGACTACTCAGAATATTTTTGTTGGCCCACTCTCAAAGGACATGACTTCATCATGCACTCGCACCAAAGAAAAGAAAAAGATATCATAGGATTGAGCGTATGATGAATCTCCATTTCATCACCTTTATTCAATCCTTTTGGCCTTAAAAATCCTAGATAATGCATGCAAATAACATTATTTTATACAAATTAACATTCATTATTTATTCCATTATTGTGTATAAAATATTATTTTTATGCTAAATTATAAAATAAAAAAAGAAAAGAAAAAGAAAAAGATGTCAAAGGTATTTTATGACCATAATCCCCTAGACGTAGACATCTTGATTATTGGGTCGACAAGGAATAAAGTAGAGGGTGATAAGGGCCACAAATCCATTAAAATTCCAATTTTTTGTTCATCAATAATCTGCTTTTGAGTCCTATTTTATTTTTATTTTTATAGCTTAAATAAAGAAACTCTTTTTGAGAAAGTTGTAGATAAAAATACAAATAAAAACAAAATTAATTTCATAGAAAAATATACAGTGTACTTTTTATACCCTAAATAAAAACCAAAATCCAAACATCCCAGATCCATATCTCATAATAAAAACTCAAAATGTATCAAAATCAACTTTAATTGTATATACTTTTAATAAGATATTTAATGAAGTTGGTTTCATTTAATTTGGAGTTAAGGTGTGAAAGTTTGGTTTTGGACCCCTATCGTACAATATACCCGAATGAACTATTCATTTTATTTATTCTTTATTATTTTTATAATTTTATATTTTTATAATTTTGTAAATATTATTTATAATGCATGTATATATTTAGAATAGAATAAAACATTAAATAAAACAAAAAAAATAATTATACAAAATATATAGATGAAATACCTATACTTATACATATATAGAAGTATACATATTTATTCAAGTGTACATATTATATCATAAAAATATAATAAAAATATTTTTATGTATAAAAAATAATGTGTATATATATATATTAAAATAAGAGAATAATGCTCAAAACATTAATAAATATAACTGTAAATATACAACCAAAAAGCATCCTATAATAAATAAGCCTGTAAAAATAAATAAAATCATAATAAAATACTATAGATAACAATAAACTTTTTTTATTTTATAACCTAAAATTAATAAAATCATTTAGTATGTAATATTGAATTTATAGATAATTTAGTGATGGTTTTTTTCCTGGTTGATCCACGTGCACCAACCAGGTTGCAACCGAAGTTGACCTCGGTCAACTGTTTGACTTGAGCCATAGGCTCGTCAGAATAGACCTGCCTGCCTTTCCTCTCTATTTTCTATCTTATAATACGTCACTCAAGGAGGCTAGATCTCTTCATAGATCTTGACCACTGTTAAAGGTGTTCCACACTGTATACCTCGCTTCCACCATATCGTCCTCATATGCCCAAGATTTTGCCTCGAACCTCGCCCGTTCACATCATGTACATAAGTCCCGCTTCACCTTCCTCTGATTTTTGGTTCAGTTTTCTTATGCTTTAGACCCTTCGGAGTGCATCAGGAGTGAGCTTCTCATGATAAGATGAGCTCTCCGCTATTCGCAACGAGGAAAGAGCGTGGTGGGGGCTATTGCCATCATCTCCGGCGAGGCTTGCCGTCGAGGTAGCATCTCATGACCTCCTAGCCATTTGAGGTTTGCTTCTCTACTCTTTAATTGCTGTAGCCGTAGGGTTTGATTTTGTGTTTTAATGTTTGTGTTTTGATTTCTCGATTAGCTTAGTTTAGGACTTAGAACCTCGTCGGAGCTCTCATGCTCCGACCATTCTGTTCACTGTGAAATCTCCTATTCCGACTTCAATTTTCACCTCAATCCATCCCTTGCCCGCTTCTCCACCTTCGAGACCACCCATCCAACCTTGATTTACTCCGAATCAAGGAATTGAGGTCCCTTTAGACCTTTGTAGGTTCTAAAGGACCCTTCTACGGGTCATCCGCATCAAGAAAGCACCTTCCAGATTGTCTTGAGCAACATCGAGCTCTAGCGGCCAATCAACACCCCTGGACCCATTTGAAGTACTTGGGAGAAGAGGGAAGGCTACAAGAGCATGACGAGCACCTCGTTGGATCCATAGGTGGTTGGAGAGACATGCTGCATCGATTTCAAAATTGTTGGAGGCAAGTTCATCCTCCGTTCCTCCTGCACCATCCAGCACCGTCAGATCAAGAGCAGTTCTTCCAGAGAAGCAACAAGCATCCGATCTGAGCGAGCTCCACCATAGGATCTCTGTCTGGGATCTAATCATGACCGTCGATGCTGAAGTGTCATCGTGAGCCGTGGACACGCCACGTGTCTATGTGATCATCATACCACATCTAATCGCAATGTAGTGGGGGTAAATTTCACATTCTACACCCTACTTTTTGTCTTTATCTTTTGGTACTATAAATTAATTAGACAGTTTAAAACTTCTGTGTATTTTGCAAATAGGACTCTAGACTTTCTACTATTTACTATTTGGTCCAGTCCACATCACCTCGTGTGTCATCCCTAATGTGGCAATTATGCGTGTAGGTCCTTGCACCTTTTTGAATTTCGATGTAGTCTAGATTATTTTAATTCCTGTTATATATTTTTTGGTAAATTATAGGAATCAACTCAACTTTATTTTTAATTGCAAAATACCTCTACCAATTCATTTATTTTTGTTCTTGTATTCCATTTTGATAAATAGTATCCATGCTTTAAAAAATCCACAACAATATGGTTAACCTCCCGCTTGCACATACTTTCACACCACCTTTTTAGATTTGCACTTTAGGACTTTTTCCTATTTTATAAAAATAAAAAAGAGCACACATGCCAAAAAAATATAAAGACATATTTAAAAATCCCCAAAAAATATTTTGCTTATTTTTGTTTTCTTAACTCCAGGAACTGAAAAAATTAAAAATAGAAAAAATACATAATAATTAAAATGTTCCAAAATCCTTTATTAAAATATAAAAATATCCTAAAAACTCCAAAAATATTCATTTATGTTTTATAATTTTCTTTATATTGTTGTTTATCAATTAAAATTGAATTAGAAATTTTGGACACTATTTGTTATTTTTAATTTCCAAATTAATCCAGCCTATTTATTTATTTCCCGATTTGGGATGTTTTTAACTTGAAATGTATATTAGCAAATTTATCTAAAAAACCACAAAACAGTACAAAAATAATCAAAAAATAAAAACATTTTATTTTTTTTGTATGTTGTTTATTTTTATCAGTATTTATAATTTAATTAGATTTTATTATATATATATATATCCTTGTATAAGGTTATATTATATAATTAAAGGAAAAAAGAAATTTAAAATAAAAAATATAGACAGTTAAAATTGCATAATAAAAATTTTTAAAAATATAAAAGTTAAAATCCCATAAAATACATAAAATATAAAACGTACACAAAAATAAACAGACAATAAGAGAACAAAAATTTTGCACATTGATTTCCCCGATCTGCCGTTTGCTCCCTATGTTCAACAGAATTCGTACAAACGCCTATGCACATCCTTTGTAGACTTATAATAAATTTTAACTCGAAATATTTTGCTTTTCATAGCTTTATACATATTGGGGGTTAATTTTAGAATTAGTTCTTGTGAGCGGTCATTACATCGACTACGATCTCGCCTTGTGAGACCATACGACCCAAAACTCTGCTTTTCAAATGGCATCGCTGTCGGGGAGCAACATTGTATAGATCGGATTTTCACCTGTGTCTTCTTGCTTGTCGTTACTTTCCTTTATTTCTCTTTATTTTTATTTTGTTATTATTTTGTTGAATTGTCTAACCTCCTATTTATTTGACTCTGTTGTGAGGGACCGCATATTGAGGGAGGCTCTTCTAGGAGCGCCTGTGCACCCACGTGAAGCGGTGTAACTCTTCCGACCTAGCTTCCAGGAGAAAATAACGAAGGAGTACATGGAGGATTTTAAAAGGCAATTTTCATTTTCATTCTTTTTCTTTATTCTATGTGTAATTGAAAGTGAGTGAGAGATATATTATTGTAATAATTCAAAACTCTCGGGAAACTACTACACTTCACGAGGCCTAGTGCCCGAGGGATTATTTGCTTGGGGGCCTCGTCAGGTTTTGTCATGTTTTCTTCATTTTTATTTTTCTTTGTTTTAGGATTTTGTTTTTATTTTGTTTTTTGTGATTGAGACCTAGCATTATGATCTGCATGACGACAGATTAAGGCCAAACACTTAATTATCATTTCATGTACATATAGCACTCATTTGAACTTAGTAAATTTTTAATTGCTCTTCACATAGTCTTGGAAATATGTGCTGTGAGAGTCCTCCATACAACACTTGCAGGACCCGCTATGGTGGGCACCGAGGAGGATCCAAGACCAGATCCTTTGGTTCCTTTCTAGGTGTTTAACATTTTGTGCTTCACGATAATAACAAGTATTACTCTAAGGCGATTTCATCGGATTGCATTTGCATATAGATAGGTTTCAATTCTGCTTAGCATCCTTGCATGAAGAAAGCCGAAGGCAAGGTGAGCATTTTACTTAGCATTCATCATCGATTTCTCTTGCATTGCTTTTCTGCTCTCTCCCTCTGATTTTGATCACCTAGGAACTAAAAAGAATTGATTCCCCGTTAGGTTCACTCATTCTTATTAAAAACACAAAAAAGTGATAACAAATAAAATTAGGACTACTAAGTTTTCTCGACCCTAAAATCAAAAGGAAAAATATTTACCTTGGTGGAGAGTAACCCCCTCACTGTTTGTACATTTTATTCATTCATACACATTAAGGACTGGTGTCCCAATCCCAGGTCTTCCTACGTTCTTTGTACAATTTTGTGATTATCACCTAACTCTAGAATCAAAAAAAATAAAAAGATCAAACTTTCATGGTCCTCACTGTGTTGAGTTGGTGAATTGAGGGGTTTATTTTATGTATACTTGTTTGTGTTTGTGCATACTCGATCTTCTATGTGCATTTGCACCTTTTTCTCTCACATATATTTATTTGACCATCATATTCTCCCAATCAGTTTTGCTTGTTTTGAAGATATCCGGAATTAGTCGATCTCTCGTACCCTCTAGCTGGTCGACCTCCATTTTACAAGGAGGACTTTGCTTCTGATTTTTATTTTTGTACATACCCACCTATACCACAATGTCAGACCTCAGATTTCTACCCACCACCAACACCCTCACATCTTCCACTATTCCACTCACCTGAGACAGATCTGTTGATGTCACCTCTCATGGAGTCCACTCTTGAGCACTTGACCCAGATGATGGAGTAGATGAGACAGAGGATTGATGACCTCACTTGTATAAGTAAGACCCATAATGTCGCTTCACCATTTGACGATATGGGTTCATTTGAGGATTTCTATGAGAGCTTGCAATCACCCAAAATATAAAAAAATGAGGAAAATTTAAAAATCCAAAAAGACTACTCTTAGTCATCCTTTTGACCCCAAGACACACACACACACACACACCCACAGTCCCCACCTTTGACCCCAAGGCTGATACAGTACAGACTTCTCTTTGTCATCCTTTTGTAGATGATGATTCTGATCTTCTCAATGGTATGGAGGAGATCCAAATTTCAAAAAAATATTGACTGAACTAGATGTTGTGGTAGCTATTCATGATATTATTGAGGTCCCAATTTTCCATGACAAGAACCGATTATCTACTCCTAAACCCAAGAAAAGAAAGCGAAGGAGCGGATTTGGGCATCACATTTTGACCGTGGGCACTACCCATTTCATCTCTCACCATCCACACATTAGGAAAGGGAACACTTTCACACCTCGTGTGAATTGCACAATCTGTGACTATTCTTATGATAACACTCTCATTCATGATGGTGTAATATAATACCTTTCTCATTGGTACAATCTCTTCATCATGAGCATCTCAAGAAAACCATGATGATTATCCAATTCGTTGATGGATCAATCGAGAGGCCAAGGGATATTCTAGAGAATGTTATCATTCAGATTCAGGGCATGAGCTTCACTAATGATTTTGTCGTATTGCCCATGGAGACCTCTGCACCTGTGGAGCGTCCTCCAATCATCCTAGGACGACCCTTCCTCGCCTCTGCGAGAGCCATTATTGATTATGAATCTGGAGAGATTCGATTCTATTCTGATGCCAGGAGCGATGTGTTTATTACTGCACCCATTGTTAACCAGAGACCCACATCCCACAAGAGAATTCTGATGTTAGATGACCCCGAGGACTATGACCTTGATGCTGATATTAGAGAGGTTTGCTTTTTGATGGATGATTCTGAGACCCGAGGATTCCTCTTTGGTGAGGGAGACTGGGAAAGCATAGACCTTGGAGTTCCCTCTTCGGTGAGTGACAATACATTGATGATATCCACATGATTTACAAGATTTACACTTTAAAGCGGAGGGCAGACATAGTAGAGACTGAAGAGGTCGAATATGACCTTATTGCTTTCATAAATGAATTCGGGCCTTTCGATGATGACTTAGTTGAGACCTCACATGACAAACCCGATCTAACTACCTTTATAGATAAATTCGTTTCATTTTGTTTTGACCTTGTTGAGATCCCCAAGGATGAACATGACCACACTACTTCCATTGAACAATTCGTACCTTTTCGCTTTGAGACCGTTGAGGACCTTCATCAGGTCGATTTTGATCGCTTTGTGTCTATTGAGGACCCCAACATCAACCCACACCTTGTCAGATCTATTACTCAGCTATCACACAAGAAGGTCTGCTTTCTGCATTCTTGGTCCTTTGTATATCTATTTCTTTGTACATTCGCTTTCGTGTTACCCCTGTCCATATACCGTTTTTTCTCGTCCACCTCATTCTCTGTGTTTTTCCTTGCTTAGGACATATCTGTCCTATGCACAGGGGAGGTGGATGAGTTGAGTGATCTTTCTTCTTTTCTTCTTTTTGTTTTCATTTTCCTTTTTCTCCTAAAAAGGTGTCACCCCTTCTTCATTGCTATACTTAGGACGTACTTTATCCTAAGTATATGGGGGTGTGCACCTCGATTGTTTTCCACTCTTTGACCCCCTCCACTGTCTCCTCCTTCTGTCTATACTTAGGGACATCTCACCCTAAGTATAGGGGGAGACATACTGAGTTATGATTCGTTCATCCCCACCCTTGACCCTCTCTACTTCGTATACAGTCTGCTATACTTAGGATTATTTCATCCTAAGTATGGGGGGAGACAATCAACTTATCAATCTTTTATTCTTTCATTTATTCCCGATTCGTTAGTTTTTAGGCTTTTCTATACTCAGTACGCAATATGTCTTCTCTTTTTCTCTCTGATCAATGAGGACATAGCTCAAGCTAAGTATAGGGGGTCGTATATACTACTTATATACTTTAATCCATAACTCGTATTTTTTTATTTTTAATAAGTATTTCTAAAATACTATATATACATATACAATAATCAATTAATAAATCGATGGTTATTACTCCTTAAATTCTTTTTCTACATAATAATTAACAAATCAAGTAAAAATATTTTTTTGCAAAATGTTTGAAAAATAGTTTGAAAATATTTTTGATAAATCTTTTGAAAACTATTTGGAAAATATTTTGTTAAATATTTTTAACTTTGTAAAAAATTTTTGTTTGTAAAAATTACTTTTCTTTGTGTGAAATAAAAAACTTTTTAAAACCTACTTGCAAAATATTTTGAAAATAGTTGCAAAAATATTTTGAAAACTCTATATAAAATGTTTGAAAAACCTTTGAAAAATAGTTTTCAAATGTTTGTAAATGTTTGGATTTTTTGCAAAAGCTATTTCGGAGTATAGTTTTCAAAATTGTTTGTAAAATAATTTTCAAAAAAAGTTTGAGGAATATAGAAATAATGCAAATAAATAAACACTTTTTACCAACTATATATCTATTAAAATAATAACATTTCCCTTGTGTAAATTCTTAAAAACCTAACTCTTGTAAAATATAAGATGCATCCCTGTGTAATAAATTTTAGGGATTTTTACCCGGCATACCCTGTAATCTTTTCGAATTACCGCTACGACCTTCGAAACATCCTAATTCCTCCCCCGACCCCGTAAACTTGCTAACCCTTACCCCGCAGACCCTGTGGTTAACCTCCATCCATTTAGACGTTAAAACTAACCATATTCCGTTAAAAAAAGTACATATTACCCTCTTTGTTAAGCAAATTTACGATAATTGCCATCATTCTCACTCCTCCCTCCTATTCCTCGCATCATGTTCCTCCTACCACCCCTACCCATCCCCAACACCTCCCCGTGCGCCGCTCAAAGGCCGACCCCTCCCCCTACGAGAAGATGCTGACCCCTTCCCCCCGCACACCACCGGGAGGCCAAAGCCACTCCCCACGCGCTGCCTGGAGGCCAACCCCCTCCCCCACGAGCAGAGGCTGACCCCCTCCTGCCCGCACCACCCGAAGGCCGGCCCCCTCCCACGTGCGCTACCGGGAAGCCGACCCCCTCTCCGTGTGCCGCCTAGAGGCCGGCCCTCTCCCGCGAGCAAGGGCCAACCCCCTCCCGTGAGCAAGGGCCAACCCCCTCCCCCATGCGCCACCGGGAGGCCGACCCCCTCCCGTACGCCGCCTGGTGGCCGACCCCTTCCTTGCGAGCAGAGGCCGATCCCCTCCCCGACCGCCCGAATCCGATGGAGCCCCCACACTGCCCAGCTTCCCTGATCGAGCACCCCCCCGGCCTGTGCGCCCAGCTCCCCTGTTCAAGTCCTTCCCGGTCCCCCAAATCCGATGGAGCCCCTATGTCGCCCAGCTTCCCTGTAAGGCCTCCCCGTCCCCCCGATGGAGCTCCATGTCGCCCAGCCTCGATCCCAAGCTCCCTGCTCCCCTTCTTGGAAGCTGCCCCCATGCCCAGCTCCCCTGTTCGAGCCCTCCCCATTCCCCCGAAGCCAATGGAGTCTCCGTTGCAGGTTTTTTCCATTCTTTTTTTAAAAAAATTGGGATAATCTTAACCGTTCGATGGTAAATTGGTTAGGTTAACTCAAGCCTAACTCAAGTAATTGACTCAAATATAGTTAAAATTGACGGCAGGGTCTATTGGGTAAGACGGAGCAAGTTTACGGGGTCGGGGGAGGAATTAGGATGTTTCGAAGGTCGTAGCGGTAATTCGAAAAGATTACAGGGTCTGCCGGGTAAAAATCTCTAAATTTTTCCCATCTTTTAGTCTAGATAACCTTTTCTTTTGAGATATCCCAAAAACATTTGTAAAACAAAAAATCCCAAAAATATTTGAAAAATATTTTTTGAAAAATTGCATAAAAATTTGCAAAAACTTTTTCAAAAACCCTTGAAAGTTCAAATTTTGAAAATTACATCACAAAAATATTTTCTGCATTGTACACAGAATTCGCATTTTCCATATTGAGTTTGATAATTGAATAAGTCTAAGTAAAATCTGAAGATCGGAGCTTGGTTGGACCTTAAATATACCTAATCACAGGAACCTTATAGGAACTGGAATTGAGGTGCTTCATGTCTAGTTGACTTAATTCTCTGAGATAGTGAGAGTTAGTTCAATGTTGTCTGGATTGCCTAAGTAAAGTATCTCAGAGCATACACATAACTCTTGTCGATAATGACCTTGCTTGTACATCTGCACCTTTCACTTGCTCACCTTAGTTGAAGTGGTAGAAGGCTGGATTTTCCAGCATGAGACACAAGTTAATGGAAACATCACAAGTCACACATTTGTGGCCATTGTACCCCAACCTGATCCAATGGCGATAAGGTCTAAAGACAGAAGTTGTGGGTTGCAATAAAGCTTCAAAAGAGGGATATTCTACTGGCTCGAGAAGGAAAAGTCCTTATGTAAATGCTGCTATATATAGTATTTAATAATATGAAAAAAATAAAAAAACTCCAAAAAAGTGGACAGGACTGATTGAAAATAAAATGCTTGTCGGAGTGTACATATTTTTATAGTCAATAAGCCAGCTTGAGCTTGAAAATCATACATTTGTGAGCATGCAACTGGGTGACTTGGCTACACTGGTCAAGCATCCTAGGATAGGTAGCTACATTGGCTAATGTCCATTCTTCTCTCCACATCCTCTTCCTGAGCTAGTAGTCACTTTAACTTAGAAGGGAATACCCTGCTTCTTAAGGAAAGAGTTATTGGATTGGGGAATTAGGGTCACCATGTTGGAGAAGATTGACTCGACCGCTTCAGCCGAGGAAAGCTACATATCTCACATACTATCCAAGATAAATTCATAGTCATAAGGGTTTGCGTATGAGTTGAAGTATTCTGACCTGGCTATTGAGGATACTTGAGCAGGATTTTCTGATTCTCAAAGGTTGTTGTACTTCAAATCTTTTTCCCAATAAGGTTCCAACCACAAGTTCAAAAGTTATATTCAATCAACTTTCTTTCTTTTCCTTTTCTTTGTTTTTTTTTCTGCACTTATTACATAAGTGTTTGCTAAGGACTAGTTGATGAATCCACTTTCATTTTGGCTAAAATCCTTGGTAAAATACATGTAAATATTCATTAACTCTCACTAATTAATATTCTAATTACATTTGTTAATATTATATATTTAACACTTATTTTATCTAAAATAAAAAAAAGAGAAAAAAGAAAAGAAGGATATAGATATCAAATATATACAAACTGATTCTAACCCCGAGACCATGCCAATATTGACTTGGTCGATAAAATAAATAAGTCGGGGGAGATAAGGATCTTAATTTATAAAAATGTTAGAAAATCAAGATCATCACGATACATTAACACATTTTTCCGTGTAAATATGATCACCTATTTTATTTATTAAAATGTCAGAAAATCAGTAATCTTCCCAATCAAGTATTGCATAAAATGTCATAAATCAACCTACATGTATCAAGAGGTTCAAATAATAATAATAATAGTCCTCATATTTGTTCACAAGATATATAATTTGAAAGATTATGGAGGACTTATTATGCATAAAAATCGGCATTCGAATGAGAAAGATATGCTAAAATTAAGTTCGGGGACTAAAATACAATAAAAATAAATATCTTCTTCTTAAATCAACCCCTGAAGGACTTATTTGTAATAAATAAAATCTGTTGGGGATGCTCTGATATTTACTCCAAGCAGGGTATCTTGTTATACTCTATATCTATGGGGGTTGTTTCGTAGTTTTCCACGGATCGCACATGCTAGGCACATGCGTAAAATGGTGGGGAGTCGAGTGGGAATGGTTGAAAGCTCAGGGGGCAATGTGCAATCGATCCATGCCCTCACATGCCACGCATGTGCAGGAGGGGTATGGATGGCACTTTATCCGAGGTAGGAGTGTAGGTTGGAGTGGGCGTGGGAGGGCGGTGGTGGTGCAGGCTCAGAGCTGAGGTGGCTTCAGTAGTGGGCTGCTCTCGAGGCAGTTATGGCGGAGATGGCGCGGGGTGCAGCATCGTGGTGGAGGGTTGCGAAGGTCGTGGAGGTCAGTGATGAAGTTTCTCTATACCTTCATGGTTAGCAGAAGCAAGAGGAAAAGGGGGCAGCACGCGCAACCGCTGCTGGTGGTGACAATGGTAGGCGTACGACGGTGGAACTGAAGGAGGGTGGTGAGATGCTGCGAGGTCGGCGGATGGAGGACGAGGCGGGAGTGTGGAGTGATCGAGTTGCTTGGGAATTGTGGAGGAGCAGAGCTCTCTTCCTGAGTCCTCTCCTCGACTTAAGATGGTGATGAATCTCCATTTCATCACCTTTATTATCTCATTTTGGCCTTTAAACCCTATCTAAATGTATACATGTGTCATTATGTTGTCAAAATAAATGTTCACTAATTTGTACAAAATACTGTATAAAATACTATATGTGTATTGTATTTATCACCAAAATAAAAGAATAAAGAAAAGAAAAAGAGCGAGGTGTCAAGGATACTGAAGTAACCCTAGCCTCCGAGATTCAGTCATCATGACGATTTAGTCGATAAGGAGTAAGGTAGGGGGAGATAAGGTGGCTGAGTGTACAGAAAATACAGAATGAATCACTCTACAAAGATAGGCCAGTAATGCTTTTTGGGACCTATTTTATTCTTTATTATTTACACCTCAAATAAAGAAACTTTGAACATAAAAGTTGTAGATAATAAAATATAGAAAAAATACAAAATTGAGTTTACACAAAAATAGTATACAGATTAAAAGATACAATCTTAATAAGATTACAAAATCCCAACCTCCCAGACCCATATCTCTCAAATAAAAACTCAAAATATAGAAAAAATTGTATATACTTTTAATAATCTTTTTAATTAAGTGGTTTCATATTTTTAGTAGTTAAGTTGTTAAAGTTAGGTTTTGGACCCCTATTGTATAGTATACCTGATTAAAATATTCATTTTATTCATTATTCTTATAATTTTGTATTTTATAATTTTGTAATTATTATTTAGCATATATTTACATATTGAAACTATAATAAAATACCGAATTACCTATATCTGTACCTACATAAATAATACACCTATTTATTTAAGTGTATATAATATACCTGAAAAATATAATAAAAATATACTTATGTATATAAAAATAATTTATAATTATATAAAATGATAACTAAAATAAGAAAATCAAAAATACAAAATAAAAATAAAATACCTAAAACATAGGTAAATATACCTATATATGTACCCCAAAATTTAACATGTAAATACACACCTCTAAAGATAAATAATAATGTCCATAAAATACTACAGAAAATTATAAACATTTTTTATTTTATAATCTAAAAATAATAAATCAAATTATGTTTTTTTATTCGTTTTCCATGGTATTTTGCCTTGGATTTCCTGGTTGGTGCACATGGACCAACCAGGTGCGTATAAATGTTTACCATGGTCAACAGTCCGACATACCTCCTAACTCTTGTCAAAAGGTCATGAGGCCGTCTTCTTCTCCCATTTTTCCATACCTCCTCCATCACTCTCTACCCTTGAGACTACCACCATCGTACGCCCCCTTCGTCCCTCATTCACGCCCTTCTTCGCATCTTCACCTACCCTCGATCGATCACACGCAAGATAACCTCAAAACTCGTTTAAAATCCTCCTATAAATAGAACCCCTTCACATCTTTTAGCTTTTTGATCCCTCTTCTTCAAGCTTTAGCCCCTCAGATCAAGCATATCACTTCCCCATGGTGACAGCGTGGTTTAACCTTTGATTTACAGCGAGGAGAGCAAGGAAGGAGGTGCATCCAATTTCACCACTGGAGATCCACTAGCAGGTCCTACTCCTGGCTGCCTCAAGCCGGTCGAGCCCTATTTCCCATCCTTTTTAAGTAATTTTCTAATGTAGCTTTTGTTTAGCATCTTTAATTTGTAGTTGGAATATCGAATCACGTCTAATCTAAAAAGCCCCAAATCCTGGACGTTAGGGTCCAGATCTAAATGGACATAATCTAGCCATCGATTTGACCCGCTTTCACCTCATCCTCGAACCTCTTCATGTTCTCCATCGATTCATGGATCTTGAGCTCCTCCACCACCACCTCATTGGAGCTTCCCCTCCATTCCATTCCGCCACTATTTTACGTAAACCCCTGGTCGAGGAGATAGCCCTCGCAGCCGGGGATATTTTGGTGCCCTCTTGCAGGTCATTCGACGCACCTGGAGCGTAAACACCCACCTGGAGCTGATCCAGGTGGTCCACCCACACCAGAATCTTTTGTGCTCGCTCGCCATCATCGGACATTGCAGAAGCATGCGGAGTAGGCCCAGCTACCTGCTAGGCCCATCGGAGAAGTCAAAGGCTGCCAGAGGTCCGAGAATCGATGAATCCAAAGATGTCGACATCATGTTCTTGGGAGTTCTTAGTTGTGTGTCTCAAAACTCGTGCTATACAAATCAGAAACAAAAAAGTCATGAAGTAAAAAACTGACAAAAGTTAGACGGCGAACAAGGAGAAAGAGAAAACCATAAACATAAGGTCTCTATGGTCTACTCTAGCATTGCCTCCCTGGCAATGGCGCCATCTGAAAAACACACTTGATCTAAAGGATAAAAAGGTCGTTGTAGGGATCGGGTGAACATAACAGAAAATTTATTTTTATTATTTATACTCCTAAACTTAGATGCATATAGTGAAAGTATGGGAGTGTCGAATCCAGGGAGGCAAACTTTTTTATAACTAAGGTAAAACTATAGAAAACTACAGTTTTATTGGTTTCCTATTTTTAGGCATTTGTTTTTAAATTTTTATTTAATTTTTATATTATTTTTGTAATTTTAATATACTTGTATAAAAATATAGGTATAATTTTTATATTTTATATTTGGTTTTAGTTTTGTAATTTTTATGTGTTTTATTATTGTATGATTTTTATGTAATTTTTAAAATTGTTTTATGATTTTTATTTAGTTTTGAAAATTGAAAATTATTTTTTTTTCATTTTGAAAATAGAAAATATTGAGAAAATATTTTTTAATTTTTATTAGAAAGTATGTAAAAATATCTTCAAAATGATATATTGTACATGTTTATACAATTTTTATTAAGTTAGTTATGTATTTTTAAAGTTTTGATGTGTTTTATATTTTTTATTGGTTTTAATATTAACTTTTTATTTTGTTGTTGGTTTAATGAATAAAATATAGTATAGTAATGTTGTAGGTAATTTTTTTAGTATATTTTATAGGTGTTTTTATATTTTTTTTGAATTTTATGAGTTTATGTATTTCTTAAATATTTTTAGGAATTATTTAATGCTAGAAAATATTTTTTCAAAATAAATTTTAATACTATTTATAGTAAAATATGAAGTATTAATATGTATCTGTTGGGGAAAACTAGTGTCTTGATATTCAAAGAACCCCTGAGCTCTCTTACATAGGAGAAAACCCCATGCTTAAATTACAAGATAGGTACATGACGAAATGAAAAATACATAAATAACACCAAAAGATAATAATAATCTCAACACTTCCCCTCAAGCTGGAGCATATGTGTCTATCATGCTCATCTTGGAACAACATCTTTGGAAAGGACCTCAAGTGAGCGCTTTGGTGAATATATCTGCAGCTTGATATTTTGTATTAACATGAGAGGTAGATATGAGACCCTTCTAGATCATGTCTCTTGTATGGTGGAAATCCACTTCTATATGCTTTTTATGCTTATGAAATGTAGGATTATTTACAATAAATAGTGTTGCCTGATTATCACATAGAAGCTGCATACAAAGAGGTACATCAACAGAAAGATCAGTCAGAACTGACATGACCCGCATCATCTCTGTGCATCCCTGAGCCATGGCCCTATATTCAGAATGTACACTAGTTCTGGAAACTACAGTCTGCTTCTTACTTTTCCATGACATGAGTGATTTTCCAACAAATATAGAAATCCAGAAGTGGGCTTCCTGTCCCTAGGGCATCCTGCATAATCTGCGTCTGCACATGCTATGATGTCAAGAGACGTGCCTCTGCTGAATAAGAGACCAGTACCTGGTGAGGACTTTAGATATCTCAAAATAATATAAACATCATCCATATGCACCTTACTAGGCTGCTCCACGAACTGACTCACCTTACTGACAACAAAGCATATATTTCGCATGGTGATGGTAGCATATAGGAGCTTCCCTACAAGTTCGTTGTATCTCCTCTTATCTATCTCCTTAGTATCATCATCATATAATCCCATACTTGGATCCATAGGAGTAGTAATAGGCTTGCACCCTATCATACATGTATTTAATAGAAGATCAGTAACAAACTTTTTTTAGGTCATCACAAGACCATGCTGGTTACTGGAAAATTCTAATCCAAGGAAGTATCTAAGATTGCCAAAATCCTTGGTCACAAACTGATGACCTGGGAACTCCTTGCTGCCTGAATGCCCTATTTATCATCACCAGTGATAATAATATCATCAACATAGACAAGAATAGAAATTATACCTCTTTGTGTCCTTTGAACAAAAAGTGAGTGATCTACAGTGGACCGCTCAAATCCCTGATGCTCTATCAACTCTGAGAGCTTTTGGTACCAAGCTCTAGGACTCTGCTTTAGACCGTAAATCGCCTTGTGGAGTCTACATACCTTCTAAGACTCCCCCTCAGCAGCAAATCCTAGTGGTTCCTGCATATAAACTTCCTCATATAAATCTCCATATATAAATGCATCGTTCATATCAAGATGATAAAAAGGCCATTCACATGAAACAACAACTGATAGGAGAATGTGTAATGTTGAGTTTATGGCCACTCGAGAAAAGTTATCCTGATAATCCACCTCATAAATCTAGGTGAAACCATGTGCTACAAGCCTTTCCTTGTAGCGATCCACACTGCCATATGCGCGTTGCTTCACTGTAAATATCGATTTGCACCCCACTACAGATGCACTTGGAGGAGCAGAAACAACACTCCAGGTACCATGAGAATGTAAAGTGACTATCTCCTCTTCCATGGCAAGTCGCAAACTGTTATCCTGTATGGCCTTTTAATATGTTCGTAGTATAGTAATTGTTGAGAGGCTCATAACAAACTTCTTGTATTCCTATGAAAGATCGTCCAAACAAGCATGTTCAGTTAGAGGGTACTTAACGCAGTTGTGACGGGGCATCCTCAAGGTAATAGGTACATCAAGGTCATCAACCTCTTTATTCACTGCTTCAGATTCTCCTATGTAGTATCATGTGGATCAAGTATATCACTGATGAATCCCCATTCATCACTATTATTTTAGCTAAAAATCTTTGCAAAACGCCATGTAATTATTTGTAAATATAATAAATTATCAAAATGCATGCTTCATGTAAACAGCCATAATTAGCATGTTTTTGCACAAAAAAAGGAATAAAGAAATAAAGAAAAAGACAGAAATATTTAGAATAAATGTTGAGTGACCCGAACCCAAGGGAAGACCAATCATTGGCCTGACCGCAAAATAAAACAAGTAGAGAGAAATAGGGCCATTCATCTATGTACAGATATTCCCCCTCTTATGTATATATTTTATTTTCATAAAATAAAAATATTTATGTATTTCTCACAATTTCTATATATTTATAAAAATAAAATAAAAATGAGAAAAATTAAAAACAAAAATAAATAATTTCTCTCTCCTCAGTGTACATATACCATGTATATAAGAATAAAAG
The DNA here is from genome assembly GCA_037367405.1 of Ottelia alismoides. Taxonomy (NCBI): domain Eukaryota; kingdom Viridiplantae; phylum Streptophyta; class Magnoliopsida; order Alismatales; family Hydrocharitaceae; genus Ottelia; species Ottelia alismoides. The sequence continues at coordinate 1,019,375 of JAZKJV010007294.1, forward strand.
AACTATTTATTTAACCCTTGTAAATACATAATAAAAATTAAATAAAAAATAGTTAATATCCCAAATTTTATGTTATAAAAAAATAAAATATAAAATGGGGATAATTGTACAAAAATAAACTAATAAAAATAAAAAAATACCCAGGTATTTATAACTATATATAATAATATATTATGTATATACATTAAATTATTTTACAAAAAATAAAAATAACTAAAAAATAATTTGAAAAATAATAAACATTTTTCATGTTGAAAATATTTTGAAATAAAATCATTTACTATTTTTATTTAATTTACAAATAATTAATAAATACTGGATTCTGAGTTGTCCACAGGGGATTGTTGACCCCCGGTCAACTCTCCCCCCTGGACCACTTAGGATCTGAACCTCGTTTCGACCCGACTTCTCCCCTTTTTCCCGAATCACTGCGCCTCCCATTTACCTAAACCCCTAGCTCCGATTGAACCTTGATGATGCGGGATTCATACCCGACGTTCTTGCTAGGGCTCCATGCATCGATCCGCGTGCTCCACTCCTCTCTTATCGGACCTGCACCACTATATAGCATTGCCTCCCACCACATATTCACACACCTTCGATCACTGTCTTCGACTCCCAGGACCTTCACCTTCTTGCCTTGAATGACAACGAGCCATAGGAGGTGTTGCAGCGAGGATTGAGGCGCCCTAGCCCCAGGTCCGGTGGTCATCGCCATCGTGCTCCGCCATCGGCAAGCTCGAGCCTCTGGAGGCGTCGCTCCATCGAGGCGAAGATCTCAGGAGATCCAACATCTCTCCCACAGATGCGTCTGATCATCAGGTATCCCCGTTAGTGTCTTGATTAACATTTAGATTCGATCTTCCATCTTTTGCTCCGCCAGCTCCGCCCCAGTGGCCGGAGCTCAGCCATCTCATCCTAGTCGTACAGATAGGTGCACCGACCCTTTGTCACCTTCCTTCTACGATCCGATCACCTCGATCTTGGCTATCCGAGCCAAGATTGGGATCAGTCCCTTCCGCCGCCTCTGTTGGGACCCTGCTTCGCCAAACCAGCCCGCTTCCCTTTGCTGTTTCTCAAATAACCCATGCTAGAGTCTTCCCTGAGTCGCATCCCGCATACCTCGTCGGAGTAGCCCAGGTCCTCCCTCCCTCACCGGAGGATCGGACCGTTGGGAGCTTCATCGGCCACCACCACCCGACGCAGATCGTCATCGCGAGACGAACCCTCCTTCCCGATCTTCCATCGAACGCTCGGAGCACTCCCAGCTCGCTGGAGAAGTTCGCCCAGGAGGAGTTCTTCCAGATCATCTCTCCACCGTCGGATCGTGCCTCACGTCCAGACTTCATCTGAGCCGTTCGTCGCCTGCCTCTGACAGGATGTTAGATCCACGACCTAACGGCCACGTGCAACCCACGTTCGCCTTCGTGCTAGGACCGTCCAATCTTCCATGAGGCATCATCAGAACCGCACATCCACCGCCACTCACCGCCTGACACGTCACCCCCCACGTGCCCCGCACGCGCTTTGGCTGGGTAACTTGCGCCCGACCCCCAGCATTTTCTTTCAGTTATTGTTTAGTCTATTAAATAAATTAGCACACTTGGATATTTTTCATATCAGGACCTGTAGTTTCTTGTATTTGCACTTTAGTCCCTGTTTTGTGGATGCACGTGCTTCGACACATGACTTTTGTGGGCTTTTTGCATGATTAGGGCTGAGTTTTATAAATGTTATGAAATGAACTTTATGTTTTGAATATTGCATATATGCCCCTGTGCATACAGTATTTGAACATGTGTTGAAATTTATGCATATTTTGCACTAAACCCCTTGTACTTTCTTCATGTGTTCGAGTCTAGCCTGTAGAACTTTGTTTCTTTGCACTTTAGTCCCTGTGTGTTGTGGATTGTTTATTTATTGAATAAAATATGAAATCAACTCCAAATTTGGTGAAATTTGGATACTGGCTCTTGTCATTGTGTAAAAATTTCACTAATTTTTTGGGACATTTTTATTGTTGTTTGCTGTTTATAAAAAATCAAAAGCACCCTGTTTTGCTACTGTTTGAATTGAAAAATCAACTAAAAATGTTAAAAACCACCCAAAAATTCTAAAAAAATTAGATACTGTTTGTTTTTGTATTTACTTGCTTCAATCCAAATTTCACTTAATTTCTATTTACAAAACACTAAAAAATTGAAAAATTCTAAAAATCTTATAGAAATAATTAAAAAGTTCTAAAAAATGCAATTTCTTTTCCTATAGCTTAGTTTTCATTAGTAGTTTCATATAAAATTGTCTCCAGATTTTTGTAGGTTATCTATCTATTTTTAGATAACCTTTCAAATCTGGCTGCACATTAGTTTCTTATTTTTGTCGTTTTCTAGTTTTAGAAAATCAACTAAAAATCATAAAATTATGAGAAAACTACCAAAAACACTTAAAAATATATAACCCAAAAATATTTTTGCCTTTTTCTTGCTTTTCCCTTATTTTCTTCATAATAAAAAATTACAAAAAATTTAAAAAAATAAAATCCACCAAAAAATATTTTATTCTTTTATTTACTTTTTCGACTACTTCGTAGGCCTCTCTGTCCAACCTGTGGTCTTTGTGTCCAACCCTGGTCGCTATACCAAGTTAAATAAATAGCGAGACCTCTATTCGGTTTTTGACTGATTACTTTGATTTTGGTGGTCTATTTTTATTTATTGACTGAGCCTCTCTATTTGGGTCACAATGACCCTTGATCGATTTTTACCTTATCCCGATAGTGAGTGAAAATTTCGGTTATCAGAATGGCGCCGTTGCTGGGGAGCACGACTTAGTAGTCATTTTTTGATTTACGCGACTTTTTCACGGCTTTTTCTATGGATAGTTGTAGATATTTTTATCTGATTTTATTTGCATATTTTTATAATAATTTAGTCCGATACACTCTTTCTTGATTTCTTGCGAGGGCTCGAGGACTGTGGTGGCTTTTTCGAAAGCCCAAGCAACCGCGGGAGTCGGAGTTGGCTCTTTTCTACATATAGCTGCAGGAGAGCGTGAGGCGACAAGCAGGAGTACGGGAACCGCAGATAGCCGTAGAGTAGCATAGATAGCTGTAGAGTAGCTTAGTTTTATTTTCAGCAGAACCTCTATTATTGTAATAATACAGGATACTCAGACTTGGACTTTGGTGATACTGGGGTCTGTTTTGCCGAGCACCGGTGTGCTCGTGGGACCTCACCGCATTTTTCGTCGGTTTTAATTTTCTCACATTTTTATTAACTGCTTATCTGATTCACGCAGTTTTGGCCTCAGCTTAGGATTTTCTCTTGATTGTGACGTAATTGATTAGGATCCAAACCTTAATTATCTGCCTGCTCATATTAGATCGTAATTGGACCTAATTAATTAACTCATAAAAAAAACCGGATTACTTAGACTCTAATCTACGTGCCTCGAGGAGTCACATACAACGCGTGCAGGATCCGTTGTGGCGGACACCGAGTAGCTACCAAGATAGGACTCCGGACTTAGGTTTGAGTACCCGGCTACTGTGCTTCACGTGTAGAATTTGCTCTGTCTAAGGCCGGTTTCTCGTGTATCATATAGGTAGTTTATTTTCTTCCTTTACTTTTATGCGCGGATCACTTTGCATGTAGACTGCTGGAGTCAGGTACGCATCTGTTACGCTGCGTGCATCATTGATTTCATCACGCATCTGCTTTTTCGTCTTCTCCCCCTATTTTCGGACTTAAATAATCAGGAGAATCGAAAAATTTGTTAGGCGTTGTTTGCAATGAAAAATAGCTAAAAAATAAAAACTATAAAATTGGGACTGCTAAACACACTTGATCCTAAAAGACACTTCATCAAAAAATTTGTCTTGGGGAGAGCAACCCCCTCATTGTCTGATTTGGATGAGCAAGAGAGCGACCTGCGCACTAGGCTAGAACCATATCCGATCTCCGATCAAACTACCGGCCTTTTATACGGGACAGTCTGTTGGGAGGATTGGATTCCCATCAGCTCGCGTAACCGCTCTGATAGACTGACATTATCACCTAAAATAAAATTGACAAGATAATCGACCGATCTCTTACGGTCATCAGCTCTGTGTTGCGTAGGTGAACTTGGGGTTTGTTTGCTCATCTTGAGTGTTTTCCAGATCTCATCCGCCTGACTCGCCAGATCAAGATGGTGGGCAGGAGGTCTGTTTGGCAGCCTCTGGTTGCACCGCTTTTCAGCACTCCAGCCCATTCATCTAGGTTGGTTCGTGAGAGCCGAGACCCGCTCTCCGAACCCGAGTTCGATACCGCCCTGTTCCCCCTTGACCACCCTTCTTATACTTTTGAGATACCAGTGCCAGATGAGAGACAACAGATAGATGATTTATCGGCATCTGAGTTTGGATCTTTTGCCTTTGTAGAGACCACGGCTAGCAGTGAGGAGCGCACCGAGGGTCAGAGACCAGAGACAACAACATACGTGTTGGACCAGGGTACGATCAACACCACCCTGTTAGCTTCCCTCAAGACCATGAAGCGACAGATACGGGATCGGGGAGCTTTCATGGTGAATATGAGGAGAGAGACGGAGAGGCTGAGGACAACACGAGATCAGTCGAGAGCCGCAGGAGAGGGAGAGATACCGTATCAGCCAGTCCAGCCGGCAACAGCAACAGATCAGCCGAGACCGATGCGGGAGTTGCACAACCCCGGATCGACACTTACACACCGATGGATCGTACTTCCAGTGATCGTGGGGGACTTCAAGTTCCCCCCACAGACACTTCAACTTCTTCCCCGCTTCCACAGGCTCGCCACTGAGGAGCCCCATCTTCATCTCCAGGAGTTTGAGATGATCTGCAACACCATCCCCGATCAGCAGGTGGACGAGGAACCATTCAGATGATTGCCTTCCACTTCTCCCTTGTTGACCGAGCAGCCAACTGGCTGAAGTATTTGGGGAGATTTGTTTACACATGGGAGCAGCTCCGTACCGAGTACTTGAATAAGTACTATCCACTCGGGCGGACGAATGCAGCGAGGGCCCTGATCAGCACTTCTTCATGCTCCCCAATGAGCAGTTTCACGAGGCATGGGAGAGGTTTAGAGAGCTTACCGATAGATGCCTGCACCAACATCTCGAAGCCGAATCTAGTTCAGAGCTTATTTTGCAGACTGACACCAGAGCTGCAGAGCCTGGTGAATGCTTCTTGTGGCGGTTCCTACTTCGCCGAGGATGAGGATCAGCTCTGGGCCATCTATGAGGAAATGGCCGAGAACTTCACCGTGATGTCCCAGACCCGCCCCTACACTCAGAGACACCCCCAGCCGCAGGCCATGCAGTTTCAGAGGATAGCACGAGTCGATGCCGGTCCATCCACTTCGTCCGCAGCAGCCACACAGGCAGAGTCTATAGCCGCAGACATGGGCATCATCAGCGAGAAGCTAGACCGGATCAAGTTGATCGAGAAAAACAGTGACATGGCATATCGCAGATGGATCAGATGGCACATATGCTGAGTGACCTGAAGACACAGATCATGTGTCTCCAGGAGGCACAGACAGCTTCTCAGCCCCGTCTCAGGTCACGAGGAGATTCTAGCAGCAGTGGTAGCTCGTCCCAGCACTCCAGTCTGCCTAGACATGTTCACCTTGTACATGCGGAGTCGTACCAGCAGCCACCGCAGTTCTACTAGCCACCACCATCCCAGGACACTCAGATGGTGGTGTATCAGCGGGATCAGCCCCTGACAGTACATCTCTCCGCCCACCTTTGAGCAGGAGCCGTTGATGGATGTCAACGGGATTTGGTATGACCGACACCAGCCAGGTATCCGACGAGACCATCCCGGATTTCGCTGGTTGACTGGAGGCACCATTTCCTAGCTGCAACCTCCAGTTCAGGGTGGCCAGTACGGCCAACAACGAGAGACTCACCAGCAGCCCCAGCTCCCAGTACACTAGCAACAACCATCCCAGAGAGAGCAGTATGGTCCTCGTCCCTATCAGTAGGGACAGCTTAGAGGCGAGAGCAGCCTCAGCAACAGTATCATCAGTAGTACCCCTCTCACCCTTACCTCCAGCAGCAACTTTATTACCATCAAGGCTACCCATCAGGTTCTCATGGGCCGACCTATGAGAACCCCGCACTTGATGATCTGGACCGCCTCATGTCCGAGCAGCAGGCTACCTTTCGACCGGAGATGGATGAGTTTCGTCAGGAGATGAGGGAGATCGTGAGAGGGAAGATCGCCATCCCTGCCCAGATCGAGCCGAACCCCAACAGCCTCAAGAGGAAGTTTGAGCAAGTAGAGTTAACTGAGATTACCACTCCTAGTGCTTCACTTGGTGATATGACTGCATACATGTTTGAGTTGATTTTGTTACACTTAGGAGCGGTAGGATGCCAGCAGGCGGCGCCTCGTCTGAGCGACGATCCCACACCACTTCAGGAGCGCCAGGCGAGGAGGAGAGAGGTGCTGATGCTGCTCAGGAGCTTGATGATGTCGGTGGTGCTGACGCCACCATGTATGTTGATCCCACCAATGGTACTTAGGTCGTCGCTTCACCAGTTGGAGGAGGTAGTACTGACGCCACCATTTCAGTTGTTGAGCCAGAGCGCGGTACTGATGCCGCAAATCCAGATCCTGAGGGTGGTACTGAGGCCACCATTTTCAGTTCTGCTAGTCCTATTGTTTTTCCTTCCGTGCATGTATCTCAGGACATTGCTGCAAATAAGGGAAAGGGTATATTATTTTCGGATCCACATGTGTTGCTCGATGATGTTGTGTGGATTCTGCTATTAATGAGTATTCCAGACCCTCTCCTAGTCCTTCATATGAGAAGGACCCTGTAGTCCCCTTTCCCCGAGCACTCCACTTGGCTAAGGGACAGAAAAAAGAAAATCAGAAAAATAACCATCAGGTAGAGTTCAACCAGCATATGATGGACAGATTTCAGATACAGCTGACTCTACAGGAGGCCTTGGAGCACATACCTCTCTTTCAGCGATCACTCAGAGACAGGACCACAGTTAGGAGGAAGAGGTGGAACCACCAGTCAGAGATCCATGTGCTCACTCGCGCCACATGTTTTGCGATCCAGAACGGTCTGCCAGCCAAGAGGCCAGATGCAGGAGCCCCGTATGTTAGATGCCACATCCATGAGCAGAGGTTCGACTGCACTATATTAGAAAGTGGTTCTTCGATCAACCTACTTCCGGCGGCCCTTCTCGACCGCTTCGAGTTAGGCCCTCTACGACAGAGAAGGGCAGTCCTTCAGTTTGCTGATCGATTTGTCAAGAGGCCGAAGGGGTTGCTGAAGGATATTGTTGTCACGATTCAGGGCCTGAAATTCCCCGTGGACTTTGTTGTGTTGGACATGGAGATCCCTGAGTCTGTGACCGATACCCCCATCATTTTAGGATGCCCGTTCTTGGCCACAACCAAGGAGGTATCCGATCATGATAGAGGGAAGGTGTACTTTCGTGTTGAGGGCGAGAGTATACAAATAGAGACGGTCAAGGAGACTAGAGCCAGAGATTCAGCTTGCTCAGAACCGACTTCCGATTCAGATCAGATGACAGAGGCAGGGCGAGACATTCACCAGGACTGCGATTTTGTGATAACAGATGACGAGGCAGTTTGGTCAGACCCAGTAGCATGGGCCATCCTCTCACCTTCAAAGTTTGCTGATGCAGAGACGTTAGCAAAGGAGATCCTGGAGAGCGCATTCTTGGTCCAGGATACATCTCAGGCAGAGAGCCGATTCCTGATCGTGAGGCATATGTTTGTTGTGATTCTGATACAGATCCCTCGGAGTCAGATTTAGACTGGGTAGAGTTTAATGATTTGATACCTTGTCTAACTTCCATAGAGCCAACAGCTAGGGAGGAGGTTGATCCCGCACAGAGTAGAGACAATCCAACAGAGTAGCCTTCGCCAGCTTCAGATTGCGATTAAGAGTTCTCATTCTCCCAAGCAGATTTGGCTGCATTCACTCAGACCTTTCAGAGGCCAGATCTGCCAGCACCTACTTGTCCAGAGCTGAAGCCGCTACCGTCGTCGCTGAAGTATAGGTTCCTTGCGGGTGAGCATGAGATGTACCCTGTCATTATCTTCGTTGATTTGACTGGAGAGAAAGAATCCCGTCTGATGGGGGTTCTTGAAAAGAACCGCAAGGCGATAGGATGGAGTGTAGCCGATCTCCAGGGGATATGTCCGGTCCTGTGCTCCCACCATATCTATCTCGAGGAGGGCGCGAAGCCGCCGCGTAAGTTCCAGCGACAGCTGAACCCGAACCTTCGAGATGTTGTCATGAAGGAGATCTCGAAATGGTGAAGCGCCGATTTTATCTAACCCCATCTCCGACTCCAAGTGGGTCAGTTCCTTGCATGTGGTACCCAAGAAGACGGGCATCACCACAGTTGTTAGTGAGTCCGGAGAGGAGATCGCTACCCGGGTACCCACTTCTTGATGTGTCTGTGTGGACTACAGACGATTGAACCAGGCCACCAAGAAGGATCATTTTCCCCTGCCCTTTATTGATCAGATTATAGAGAGGCTGGCCGGGAAGAGCCATTACTATTTCTTGGACGTGTACTCCGGATATAATCAGGTGGCCATTGCGCCCGAGGACCAAGACAAGACCACCTTCACTTGTCCCTTCGGGACATATGCTTTCAGACGCATGCCATTTGGATTGTGCAACGCTCCAGCGACATTCCAGAGATGCATGTTGTCCATCTTTTCGAACATGGTGGGGGATTGCTTGGAGGTCTTCATGGATGATTTCTCGGTCTACGGCGATGGATTCGATTCTTGTCTTGACTGCCTAGATCGAGTACTTCAGCGATGCATAGAGGTTCGCCTTTTGTTGTCTTGGGAGAAGAGTCACTTCATGGTGACTCAAGGGATGGTGCTTGGCCATATCATCTCCAACAAGGGCATGGAGGTTGATCCGGCCAAGGTGGATGTCATTAGAAAACTCAATCCACCATCCAATTTGCAGCAGTTAAGGTATTTTCTGGGGCACGTCGGTTTCTACTGGCGCTTCATTCATGATTTCAGTAGGATTGCCCGACTGTTGACTGATCTGCTGATGAAAGACACCGAGTTCCTTGTTGATGATAAGTGTCTATCATCATTTGAGACCCTCAAGAGTCGTGTTGTAGAGGCTCCTGTTCTCCAGCCGCCTGATTGGTCTCTCCCATTCGAGATCATGACGGATGCCTCCGATTTTGCCGTGGGGGCCGTGCTGGGACAGAGGAGGGATGGAGTCCCCTTTGCTATTCACTACGCTAGCCATACTTTGGATGCCGCTCAGCGGAACTACACAGTCACAGAGAAGGAGATGCTAGCCGTAGTTTTCGCCCTAGATAAGTTCAGATCTTACATCATTGGATCTAGAGTGACCATCTATACTGACCATACCGCCATCAGGTACCTCATGGCAAAGAAGGATGCCAAAGCCAGATTGACCAGATGGGTCCTTCTACTCCAGGAGTTTGATATAGAGATTAAGGACAAGCCTGGAGTCAAGAATGTGGTGGCGGATCATCTCTCCCGATTGGAGTATTTTGAGGATTCTGAGTAGACTGAGCCTATATGTGAGACCTTCCCAGATGAGGCGATCCTTGCTATTCGCCTCTCTCCCATGGTATGCCGATATTGTCAACTATCTTGTCTCCAAGAAAGTTCCACAAGATTTTCCCAGGCAGAAACTTGAGACCTTCCTCGCGAAGACCAAGCTTTACCATTGGGAGGATCCCGTCCTTTATCATGAAGGAGGGGATAGCATCTGGCGTCGGTGCATTCCTCAGGAGGAGCACCACAGCGTCCTTACTTATTGCTACAAGCTTGAGACAGGAGAACATTACACTGGGAGGAGAACGACCCAGAAAGTGCTCCAATCCGGCCTATGGTGGCCTACTATCTTCAAGGACTCTGATGAGTTCGGGAAGAGGTACACTAACGGTGAGAGGATGGGCACTTGTGGATAGCGTGATATGATGCAGATGTAGCCCATTCACTTATGTGAGGTTTTTGACGCATGGGGCATCGATTTCATGGATCCATTCCCTAAGAGTCAGGGATTCGAGTACATTCTGTTGGTCGTTGATTATGTGAGTCGTTGGGTTGAGGTCATCCCCACCAGAACCGCAGATGCTAGGACTGTTTGCTGATTTTTGAGGAAGAATATCATTTCACGGTTCGATGTACCTCGAGTGTTGATTTCTGATGGGGGGTCCTATTTCGTCAACGACAAGGTAAAGGCCCTTGCTAGCGAGTTCAACATAAACCATCGAGTAGCCACTCCATACCACCCTCAGACGAATGGTCTTGCTGCAGTGTCGAACATGGAGATCAAGACTATATTGCAGAAGGTTGTCTGCCCTGGCCGAAAGGATTGGTCACAACTTTTGGACTCGATCTTGTGGGCATATAGGACGTCCTTCAAGACTCCTTTAGGTACATCTCCCTTTCGCCTCGTTTATGGCAAGCCCTGCCATTTACCTGTTGAGCTGAGACATAGGTCACTTTGGGCAGTTACTGATATACTTTTGGATCCAATGAGTGTAGGAGATCAGAGGAGGGTAGAGTTAGTAGCCCTGGAGGAGCTTCAAGATACAACCTTTTCGAGCAGCCTATAGTATAAGGAAAGAGTGAAGGAGTGGCATGATTCTCATATCAGCCACACACAGTTTGAGCCAGGACAGAGAATATGGTTGTTTGATGCTAGGCTTCGTCTATTTCCAGGGAAGCTACAGAGCAAATGGAAGGGACCCTATTTGGTTCGAAAGGTACATGACAATGGGAGTATTGACATATCTGAGTTGTCTTCTGATGCTGCCTTTTGTGTTAACGGTCAGCGGCTCAAGCCATATCTAGATCATGAGCCGCGGGTCATTGACGTTGCCCCGATTCACTTTGCGTGAGATGTGGTCTCTTGACTCATATCTATTGCATCTCACGCCTGATTATCACTGTTCTTCCGACTTGTATAGATCCAGTTGTCCATATCACTCTATTCTTTAGTCCCACATCCCTTCTTCATCTTATGATTCTGCTATACTTAAGGTGTACTTTACCCTAAGTATAGGGGGGCTGTAGGACTCTCGGGTATTCTATTGATCCTTTCTACCTCTATTTTTCTGCCTATACTTAGGGATATTTTACCCTAAGTATAGGGGGGTAGACCTTGTACATCCTTCCACTCGGATTTCCCTTCATGTACATCTTGCTATACTTAGGATTATTTGATCCTAAGTACAGGGGGAAACATCGAGTCCTCTTCATTCTATTCTTTGATTCATCTTTGTGCATGCCATTTCTTTTCACTTCCCTATACGAAGCACGAGTTAAGTCTTCTTCATCGCTCTTGATCACTCTGAGGACATCGTTCGAGCTAAGTATAGGGGGTGTCGTATATATTTCATATATACTTTAGCCATAACTTGTACTTTGTGTGAGTGTGTCAATAAATAAAAATGGATAAAATACATAAAAAATTTAAAAAAATTTCTCTTTTACATAAAATTCTTCTTGCACATACCTATCTATTTATTGAAATTATTTTTGTACAAATGATTGTAAAAATGATTTGTGTAAATAGTTTGTAAACATTTTCATACCAAAATTATGTATATAGTACAAAATTTTTGTAAAATGTTTAAAAAACAAAAAGTTTGCAAAAACCTTATGTGAATTTTTGTAAATATTTTGCAAAACTTCGCATTCATGCATGCATCCATATTTTCGAAAATTTTTCAAACATTTTGCACATTTGTAAGAAATTGTCAAAATTTGCATATTTGTAAATATTTTTTACAGTTTTTCCAAATCATGGTTGACATTTAAAATAGCCTAGAATTAAATTGGAAAATGGAGCTTGGTTAAGATCTTAATCTACCTAATTCTATGAGGAACGTTATAGGGCTTAGGATTAAGACTTTTCAGGTCCATTGGGACTTAATTCTTTGAGTCCAGTAGGCTATGAGCATATGTCATCTTGATGAGCCTAAGTAGAGCACTTAGCAACACACACACATGACTCTCAGAGACAATGGCTTTACTTGCACCAGCACTTTACACATAGCTCTCCACATATGAGGTGGTGAGGAGGCAGTTTCCTTTGGCTTGGGGTAGCATATGAGGGTAGTACTTCTAGGCGGACCTCTCTTCTTCTTATAGTGAAGGAAGTGCGTCTCAACTTGGTCTGGTGGTGATGAAGTCTAAAGACAGGAGTTGTGGGTTGCAATAAAGCTTCAAAAGAGGGATAGTCTACTGGCTCAAGAGGAAAAACTCCTTATGTATATATGCTGCACCATGTAGATATGTTGTACATATGCACATCAAAAAAAGTGCAAAGAAATAAAAACTCCAAAAAAGTGGTGGGTCGGATTGAAAATTTAATAATCCCACTGGAGTGTATATAGTCAAATAAAGCAAAGCTTATGTTACACATGACCATCTCATGAAGCTTGCAGCGGGAGACTCAGCTACACTGGTTAGAGCTCCCAAGGATACATGGCTACATGATGAAGCCACATTTCATGATCTTTATTCTATCATTTTGGCATCAAAAACCCTAGCAAATACGTGTAAATTGCATTAAAACCATCATCTTAGCATTTATGCATGTGCATCTAAATAGTGTATAAAATACTGTATTTAAAGCCAAATTTATAGAATAAATAAAAGAAAAGAAAAAGAATAAAATATTATAAATATTTAATGACCCAAAACCCCGAGACCTAGGCATCATGATGAATAGGTCGACCAGGAATAAAGTAGGGGGAGATAAGGGTCAAATACCTATACCATTCTATTCATTCTTTATTCATTTTGGAACCTATTTTTGGTTCCACTTTTTAAACATCAAATAAAGAAACTTTGTACACGAAAGTTGTAGATAATTCAATAAATAAAAATACAAAATTTATTTCACTCAAAAATACTACACAGATAAAAAGTTATGGTCTGAATAAGATTCTAAAACTCAAACTTCCACGACCCGTATCTTGCAAATAAAAACTCGAAATGTACTAAACTCACCTTTAATTGTATATGGCATAAAATAATATATTTAATGGAGGTGGTTTCATATTTTTCAGAGTTACGGTTTGAAAGTTGAGTTTTGGACCCTTGTAGTATACTTGTACAGATTAAAATATTCAATTTATTACTTATTCATTATTTTTGTAGTTTTATATTTTATAATTTTGTAAATATTACTTATCATATATTTGTACAATAAAATCAGAAGAAAACCCCAAATAAAACTCAAAATAAATATATATGTATATAAAATACATAGGTATTATACCTATATACATACCTATACAATACCTACTTATATTTTATTAATTATACCAAACAATTCAGAAAAAAATAAAAATATATTTACATGTATAAAAGTATGTTATAATTTTATAATTTAAGAAAGTAAAAATTCCAAAATAAAAATAAAATAATCAAATATATAGGTAATATACCTATAAAGGGTATAATTGGTAACCTGTAAATTAATATCTCATAAAAATAATTAAAAATTACCATAAAATAATTTATAAAATTACAAATATTTTTTAATTAATAACCTAAAATTAATAAAATAGTTTACTATTTTTAATGGATTTTACAAGTCTTTTTTCCAAGGTTTTTTCTGGTTCGTCCTCGTGGACCAACCAGATTTGCCCCTTGGTTGACCTCGGTCAACTCTCTGACCGAGGTCTGGCCTGTGTCAGACATGCGTTTTGACCTGTTTTCTTGGTTTTTTAGAGGGCGTGTCTTTCACCTTTTGGGGATGCAACCTTCACGAGTTTTGATCCTTGTGCATCCCTTATACACGCCCTTAGCTTATCTAGGGGAATGGACCGCTGAATCTACGACCAGCCCTCGTTCTTCACGCCCTGTCCACCATCCCTTCAAAATCACCCCTGTCACCTTCCATCCTCTTTGAACCCTCTTTGACTTAGTTTCACACATGCTCCTAGAGTGATTGAGGTAGAGGACGGTGACAGCGACCTCCCTTGACCCTTGGCGGCGGCATGTTACGCAGGAGAAGAGCGGTTTCCACCATCGCCGGAGCACCGCTCGTGGCGGTTATATCTCGCAGTGAACCACTGCTTGAGGTCGTTTTTCTTCTTATTTTTCTCGTGCTTAGTTAGCTGCTAACCTCAGGATTTGATTCATGCATACATTTGGAGCTTTAATCGATTTATTTGCTTAGATTTTGCAACCGACACCCGCCGGAGCTCCCGAGCTCCGGTGACCGTCATTAACCTACACCCACCATCCATTCCCTTTTTTGTGGCCCTGGAACCATCTACTATTGCCCTTGAATTTTATTTGCAGGTCCAGGTGCCGAAGCTCGCCTTTTGGGAGCATTTTTGCTGCAGCCCGAGCAGCCTGGGGCGTCCCCCTCCTCACATCGCCGTGGCAGTGCGTCGATGGAGGATCCGCCATTTTGGTGCCATCATTTGTTGGAGGAAGTTTCCAGGCAGCGTCGGGGACTATCGAAGGAGCTTCCGACCGTCGGAGGAGCTTGGATCATCAAGTTGAATCTCGCTAGGGGTCGGTTCTTCCCTACGTTCATCCAAGCTCATCCTGAGCCGTTGATCTGGGCCGAGTTCGTCAGGAAGCACAGGTGCCGTAGGATCCATCCCCGCTTCAGTCGTAAGATCCTTAACGATCCATCTAATCTCGGTCGTCAACGCCGAAGGGGTATCGGTCGTCCCTGTATTGACACGTGGCTTAAGTAAAGACCAAGTCGCCGTTGGATGCGCCACTGTGTGAGGGTATTTTGCAAGATTTCCCCACGCGTTTTTGTATTTAAATTTTAGCGTATAAATCTTCATTTGTTGTTTCATATTTTTGTAATAATTTCCGAAATGCCGTAGAACTCTTTGGATTTGCAGAACCGTCCTTCCCAGGTGCACGTGCTCACGCACGTGCCCCCTGGGAATTTTGCGGGGACAACCTCGTAACTTTTGCTTTTAATATTCAGTCCGACAAATATTTTATTAAGTTGTAGTTTTGTGCACATTTTGCTCAGAGGCCCTCGAACTTTCCTTATATTACAATACCCCTGCAAACGTGTATTTTCTTTTTGCTTCTTGTATTTTTACATGTATCTATAAAACTCTAAAAATTTTCAAAAAAAAAATAGAGTTAAGCTCTTGTTAACTTGCACTTGCACGCATATTGTTATTTTTCATTTTTGCTGCATTTTCATATTTATTAAAAATAAAAAACTTGCTATTTTAGTACTGTCTAGCTTAGAAAATACCAAAAAAATATTAAAATACCTCTAAAAATTCCAAAAAAATTACCTACTGTCTATTTTAACCTATTTTAGTGTCAGTCCAAAAATCGCTAAAAATTTCAAAAGAAAAACCTTAAAAATTATAAAATTCCTAAAAACTTCAAAAAATTCTTAAAAATTATAGAAAATTCCAAAAATTGCAAACTCAGTTCCTATTTCTTCCTGTTAACTCATTGTTTGCTTTATTTCAGTATTTAAAAATACCAAAAATATTTTGAAAAATACCCAAAAATCACAAAAACGGTAGAAAATCATAAAAATACCAAAAAGATCTTATTCCTGAATTTTTTGCTATTTTTGCATATTTTTATAAATATTGTAGCACCTCTTTTATTACCTTATTTATATGTTCCAATATCGAAAAAGATAAAAAAAATATAAAATATATAAAAATATATAAAAATCAGAAAATTAAAAATCAAAATACAAAATTAAAAATTAAATTTAAAAAATAAAAAAAAATATATTAAAGACCCACAAAAATCCTTACATTGCATAGTGTAGACATCACTTCACATTCACTCACACACATTAGTTTGATCTACCCTGTTTGCTCCCTGTGTTCGAACTCTCTACATACTTGCTTGCTATACACCATTTATGTAGAGTTAAAAATAAATTTTAACTTCACATTGCTTGTCATTGTTTGATATCTATAGTGTGGGTTAATTGTTGATTAAATACGAGGTTCATTTTGTAGTGGTCAACACACCGACTGTTGACTCGCCTTGTGAGTCAATACGACCGCTCGTGAATTTCGGGTTTATCAAATGGCGCCGTTGCTGGGGAGCAACAGCGCGTAGATCATTTTTGCTTCGTGATTATGATACTTGTCTACATTTTTGCTTTCTTGATTTGCTCACTTATTTGATATCATTGCTTGACTTGTCTAATCACTCTTCCTTGTTGACTTTGTGCGAGGAACCGCGGATCGAGGGATACACTCTACCTTAGGCAATGGTACACCCACGTGAAGGTGGCAGGAGACTTCTAACCGAGCAACAAAGAGGGCAGGGAGGACTTGAGAAGACAGTCATACTTTTGTGCCTTTTTGTAGCATTTATTTGTGTAATTTATTCTGAGAGAGACTCTATATTTGTAATAATACAGGTACCCCAGGACTTTGGACTTTTGTGCCCAATTTCCAAGTGTTTGTACACTTGAGGGCTCACCGCAGCTTTCACGGTTTTATCGCATTTTTTCATTTGTTTTCCGGTTTTGTTTTCTTCACTTTGTGTGATTGAGCCCCTAGATTTAGGAGTTGCTTGCTATAGATTAATGCCAAACACCTAATATATCTTGCATGTACTTATAGCCACGTTTGGACTTAGTCAAATTTTTAAACAATCATTTCATCATCTTCGAGCATCCGCGCCGCGAGCCCACCCCATCAAGCGCTACTCCTGAACTCGATTTGTCGAGAGGAGGAGGGGTGAGTCTAGACCGAACTTTTTGGATTGAGGATCGGTGACCGACTTGTGGTTCTTCACGATAATAGCAATTTCTAAAACTTAGGGCGATTTCATCGACTTGCGTTTGCATATAGTTAGGTTTCAATTCTGCTGAGCATCCTTGCATGTAGAGTGCTGGAGGCAAGGTGAGCATTTACGCTTTAGCATTCATCATTGTTTGTCGCTTGCATTGCTTTTCCGACTCTCCCTCTGATTTTGCCAACCTAGGAGCTTAAAGGAATTGAATCCCCATTAGGATCGTGCATTTTTAATAAAAATCCAAAAAAGTGATAAATCAATAAAATTGAGATTGTTAATATTACTTGACCCTAAAAACCACCAAAAAGAAAAAAAATTGTCTTGGGGCGAGTAATCCCCTCATTGTCTTCGCTTTTACTTGCTCACGCACACGCTAAGGATTAGTGCCCGAATCCCATTGAGCCCCTAAGTGTTTATGCAACTTCTTGACTTCTCACCTAACTCTAAAACAGAAAAGATAAAAAGACTGATTTTTCGGTCTCTACCGAGTTGAGTAGGTGAATTGAGGGTTTGATTGATTCATTTTTGCTTGTGATTGTTTTGTGTGCATACTCGATCACTCCGCGCATTTGCGCCTTTTTCTCACATCTCTTTGACCGTCGTGCTCTCCCGATCATTTTTCTCTTGTTTCGAGATGGATCGCTGGAGAGATTTTTATCCGGATTTTGCGGATTCCTCGTACCCTCCAGCCGGTCCACCTCCCTTTTATCAGGAGGACCCTCCTCCTACTTTTTCTGACTTTTGTACATATCCGCCTCAGCCACAATATCATGACTCGGACTTCTACCCACCTCCACCTCCACCCGTATATTATCCACCTCCACTTTCACATCCACCTGAGTCTGACCTGTTGGAGTCACCTCCCTCGATCTCCATGAGTGACATGTTAATCCTGATGATAGAGCACACTGATTTGATGAAAGATAATCTTGCCATGTTGAGAGAATATAAGAATAGTGCTCTATTCAGCAAGGCTATGGATTCAATTGTGGGTGATCATGGGAGCTTGCAATCACCAAAAATACAAAAAAATGAGAAAAACATAAAAACACAAAAAGATATTGGGAGTCACACGATCGAGCCACGTTGTGAGGAGAGGGGCCAATTGCCCAATCATTTGACCACACATCCCCTCACTTCTTAGCCCATCTCCAACCCCGAGGGTGCCTATGTACAGACTGCTCTGGGCACTCCTCATGTACATGCTGATTCCGACTTCCTCCCTTGTATGGAGGAGGTCCAAAAATTCAAAAAAAAATGCTATCTGAACCTGAAGTGGTGGCCACTATTCATGAGATTATCCGTGCCCCACTTCAGCAGGCCATGACCCAATTATCCGCTCCTCTTCCCAAGAAGAGAAAGCGGAGGAGCAGATCTGAGCATCACATTCTGACCATGGCCACTGTCTACGCCATCACACACCGTCCCATTCCCAGGAAGAAGAACACAGCTACACCTTTCATCACTTGCACCATCTCTGGCCATACATGTGATCACACTCTCCTAGAGGGCGGTGTGTCTATTAGCATACTACCCTTCTTGTTGGTACAGTCTCTTCACCTAGGGCCTCTCAAGAAAACTAGGATGATCATTCAGTTTGCTGATGGATATATTAAGAGGCCGAAGCGTATCCTTGAAAACGCCGTCATTTCTATTCAGGGAATGAGCTACCATCTTGATTTTGTCGTGTTGCACATGGAGAACCACAGGAGAGCCATCTCCAATCATCCTGGGACGACCATTCCTCGCCTCTGCGAGGGTCGTTATTGACTATGGATCAGGAGAGGTTCACTTCCGTCCTGTTGACGAAAGCGAAGTGTTGATCACCACACCCACAGTTGACCAGAGACCTGCATCTGATGCACCTTCACTGATCATAGCTGACTCCAAGGCCTGTGACCGATCTGATACTATTAGAGATGTTTGCTTAGCGAAACTGATGAGACCCGACGAATCCCCCGAAAGGGGAGGAAATCAGAAAGCATGGACCTTGAGGTTCCTCCTTCTGGTGTGTGGAGATGTGTTGATGAAATCCAAAGCATTTACGTGATTGATCCTATTGAGCGACAGGCAGATACCAAGACTAGACAGGACGGACCTGGTTTGACTACTTCCACTGATAAATCCATTCCTGGTCACTCAAAAGTGATGATGATTGAGGTCGGATATGACGCGAATATTAAAAATTTTTGACCTCTTGATGAAAAAGATGATTCAGGTGAAACTCTTGAGGACGATCAGACTTCAGATATTTCCACATATGACTTCGTTCCTTTTGATTTTGACCTGGATGAGACCTCGCAGGATGACTCCGATTACACTTCTTCCAAGGATGATGAGTTTGTCCCATTCCACTTCGACATCTGTGAGACTTCCAAGGCCAGACCTGACCACATTTCCTCCTCTCACACGTCTACGCCTTCACACCATAAGACCACCAAGGGAGAACCTAGCCATACTGCTTTCATTGATCAGTTTGTCCCTTTCCGTTTTGATTCCACTGAGGGCCTTCACTGTGTCGACCCTGGTTGGCTTCCGTCCACTGTGGACCCCGATGTCGACATACACCACACCAGATCTATCCCTCAGCGGTCCCGCAAGAAGGTTTGCTTTCCACCTTCTTATGATCATCCATTTATGTTGTAGATTCTCTCCCGTGACTCTCTGTTCTCTCTCCCGTTTTGCTCGTCCACCCATTCTCGTGTTTGCCTTGCTTAGGACGTACTTTGTCCTAAGTATAAGGGGTGGACGAGCCGAGTGTTCATTCTTCGTTCCGTGTCATCACTCCTGTCGTTTCCTATACTTAGGACTTCTTTTACCCTAAGTATAGGGGGAGTGGTGTGTACATCCTCTGAGCTCTTCTTTCATCTATTGATTTCTTTTCTTATTCTTCTTTTCTTCTTTTCCTTTTCTATCTTATTTTTATATCAAAAAGGTACCCCCTTGTAGACAGTTTTCCATACTTAGGACGTACTTTGTCCTAAGTATAGGGAGGTGTGCAACCCGAGTTTCTTCTATTCATTTCGATCCTCTCCATTGTCTCCTCTTCTTGTCTATACTTAGGGATATTTTACCCTAAGTATAGGGGGAGACAATCTGAGTACGATCTGTTCATTCCCACCCTTGACCCTCCCTGCATTGTGTACAGTCTGCTATACTTAGGATTATTTGATCCTAAGTATAGGGGGGACGGTCAACTTCTCATTGGTTTATTCATTCATCTCTTATTTATTTATTTATTCTTTAGGCTTGTCTATACTTAGTACGAGTTATGTCTTCTCATTTCTCTCCGATCTATGAGGACATAACTCAAGCTAAGTATAGAGGGTTCGTATATACTGTGTATATACTTTAGCCATAACTCGTACTTTGATATTTTCTTAATAAATATGGCTAATTATACTTATTAAAAGTCATTAAAAACCTTAATAAAAAGATGTGATTATTCCTCAAATTCTTTTTAGATATACTGATTAATAAATCAGGTGAAAATATTTTTTGCAAAATGTTTAAAAAATAGTTTGAAAATCTTTTTGAAAAATCTTTTGAAATCTATTTGAAAACATTTTGTTACATGTTTTCAACCTCTGTAAAATCTTTTGATTATAAAATTTATTTTCTTTGTGTGAAATAAAATGTTTGAAAAATTATTTGCAAATGGATTGAAAAATGGTTGCAAAAATATTTTGAAAAATCTATCTATGTTGTTTGAAAACCTTTGCAAAATGAGTTTCAAATATGTGTACATGTTTGCAAAAATGTTTGTAAAAATTATTTTGGACTATAGTTTTCAAAAATTGTTTGAAAAACCTGTGTCAAATAAGTTTGAGGAATACATACATCACACCAAAAATCCACTATATATATTTGTATAAATTTGATCACCTACCCTTGTAAATTCTTAAAATCCACTTCTTGTAGATATAAGAAGCACTCCCGTGTACATAATTTTCACCTAACTTTTAGCCAAAAACTTTTTGTTTTCAAAAATCCCAAAAACATTTGCAAAATTAAAATCCAAAAACACTTGAAAAATCTTGTGAAAAATACAAAAAATGCATATGCATCATCATCATCTTTTCAAAAATCCATAAAAAGTTCAAAACCTTTGAAAATTGCATCACAAAAATATTTTCTGCATAGCATTGCATAGCATGAGCATTTTTGGGATTGAGTTTGATAGTTGAACGAGTCTAAATAAAATCCGGAGATTGGAGCATGGTTGGACCTTAAATCTACCTAATTAACATGAACCTTATAGGAACTGGGATTGAGGTACTTCAGGTCAAGTTGACTTAATTCTTTGAGGATCACGAGACTTGGTTCAATGGATTCTTGACTGCCTAAGTAGAGTATTTCGGAGCACATGCACGACTCTTGTTGATAATGACCTAACTTGGACACTTGCACCTTTCACATGGCTCAACTCAGTTGGAGTGGTGAGGAGGTTGAATTTGCCGGTATGAGACGCACACAGGTGGAAACACTTGTCCTCCTCTAGGGAGGGAAGTACGCCCAAACCCGTCCAGTAATGATGAGTTTCGAGGATAGGAGATCGTGGGTTGCAATAAAGCTTCAAAAGAGGGATAGTCTACTGGTTCAAGAGGAAAAACTCCTTATGTAAATGCTGTTGTGAATAGTATTAAAAAAATGTTCTGGCATGTACAAAAATAAAAAGCCTGCAAAGTGTGTACAAATGTTGTAATGTCAATAAGCAAGCTTGAGTTCCAAAGTCAAATCATGTGAGCCTACAGCTGGATGACTTGACTACACTGGTCTTGCATCCTAGGATAGGTAGCTACATTGGCTACCGTCCATTCTTCTCTTCACCCCCTCCTCTTGGGCCTGTTGCCACTTTAACTTCGAAGGGAATACCCTGCTCCTTGAGGGATGAGTTGTTGGAATTGGGAATCATTGGGTTGTCATATTGGAGAAGTCAGTCTCTTTATCATTTCAGTTGGGGAGAGCCACCATCACTCACACTGTACGAGTCAGACTCATAGTCGTAAGGGTTTGCGTATGAATTGAGATATTTCTGATCTGGCTATTGAGGAGACTTGGGCAGAGTTTTGGGATTCTCAAGGACTGTTGGATTTCAAATTCAGTTCTCATTAAGGTTCCGCCCGCACTAAAATTCCAATGGTCCGACTTAAGCTCCAAACTTTGATTTTATGAAGACAAGTTTGATAATCGAATTTAATCCACTTTCTTCTTTTTCTTTTCTTTCTTTTTCTTTCGGCACTTATTGCATAAGTGTTTGCTAGGGACTAGCAAAGGTAAAGTATAGGGGGATGATGAAGCCACATTTCATCATCTTTATTCTATCATTTTGGCATCAAAAACCCTAGCAAATGCGTGTAAATTGCATTAAAACCATCATCTTAGCATTCATGCAAGTGCATCTACATAGTGTATAAAATACTGTATTTAAAGACAAAATTATAGAATAAATAAAAGAAAAGAAAAAGAATAAAATATTATGAATATTTTATGACCCAAAACCCCGAGACCTAGGCATCGTGATGACTAGGTCGACCAAGAATAAAGTAGTGGGAGATAAGGGTCAAATACCTATACCATTCTATTCATTCTTTATTCATTTTGGAACCTATTTTTGGTTCCACTTTTTATACATCAAATAAATAAACTTTGTACATGAAATTTGTAGATAATTCAATAAAGAAAAATACAAAATTTATTTCACTCAAAAATCGTACACAGATAAAATGTTATGGTCTGAATAAGATTGTAAAACTCCAACTTCCCAGACCCGTATCTTGCAAATAAAAATCGAAATGTACCAAAATCACCTTTAATTGTATATAACATAAAATAATCTATTTAATAAAGGTGGTTTCATATTTTTTGGAGTTCGGTTTGAAAGTTGAGTTTTGGACCCTTGTAGTATACTTGTACATATTAAAATATTCAATTTATTACTTATTCATTATTTTTGTAGTTTTATATTTTTATAATTTTGTAAATATTACTTATAATATATTTGTACAATAAAATCAGATGAAAATCCAAATAAAACACAAAATAAAAATATATGTATATAAAATACACAGGTATTATACCTATATACATACCTATACAATACCTACTTATATTTTATTAAATATACCAAACAATTCAGAAAAATAAAATAAAAATATATTTACATGTATAAAAGTATGTTATAATTTTATAATTCAAGAAATTAAAAAATACAAAAATAAAAATAAAATAATGAAATATATAGGTAATATACCTATAAATGGTATAATTGGTAACCTGTAAATTAATATCTCATAAAAATAATTAAAAATTAGCATAAAATAATTTATAAAATTACAAATATTTTTTATTTAATAACCTAAAATTAATAAAATAGTTTACTATTTTTAATGGATTTTACAAGGCTTTTTTCCAAGGTTTTTTCTCGTTGGTCCACGTGGACCAACCAGATTTGCCCCTTGGTTGACCTCGGTCAACTCTCTGACCGAGGTCTGGCCTGTGTCAGACATGCGTTTTGACCTGTTTTCTTGGTTTTTCGAGGGCGCGTCTTTCACCTTTTGGGGATGCAACCTTCACGAGTTTTGATCCTTGTGCATCCCTTATACACGTCCTTAGCTTATCTAGAGGAATGGACCGCTGAATCAACGACCAGCCCTCGTTCTTCATGCCATGTCCTCCATCCTTCAAAATCACCCCTGTCACCTTCCATCCTCTTTGAACCCTCTTTGACTTAGTTTCACACATGCTCCTGGAGTGCTTGAAGTAGAGGACGGTGACAGCGACCTCCCTTGACGCTTGGCGGCGGCGTGTGACGCAAGAGAAGAGCGGTTTCCACCATCGCCGGAGCACCGCTCATGGCGGTGATATCTCGCAGTGAACCACTGCTTGAGGTCGTTTTTCTTCTTATTTTTCTCGTGCTTAGTTAGCTGCTATCCTCAGGATTTGATTCATGCATACATTTGGAGGTTTAATCGATAAATTTGCTCAGATTTTGCAACCGACACCCGCCGGAGCTCCCGAGCTCTGGTGACTGTCATTAACCCTACACCCACCGTCCATTCCCTTTTTGCTGGCCCTGGAACCATCTACTGTTGCCCTTGAATTTTATTTACAGGTCCAGGTGTCGAAGCTCGCCTATGGGAGCCTTTTTGCCGCAGCCTGGGTTGTCCCCCTCCTCACATCGCCGTGGCGGTGCGCCGGCGGAGGATCCGCCATTTTGGTGCCATCATTTGTTGGAGGAAGTTTCCAGGCAGCGTCGGGGACTATAGAAGGAGCTTCCGACCGTCGGAGGAGCTTGGAGCATCAAGTTGAATCTCGTCGGGGTCGGTTCTCCCCCACGTTCATCCAAGCTCCTCCCGAGCCGTTGATCTGGGCCGAGTTCGTCAGGAAGCACAGGTGCCGTAGGATCCATCTCCGCTTCAGCCGTCAGATCCTTAACGATCCATCTAATCTCGGTCGTCAACGACGAAGGGGTATCGGCCGTCCCTGTATAGACACGTGGCTTAAGTAAAGCCCAAGCCGTCGTTGGATGCGCCACTGTGTGAGGGTATTTTGCAAGATTTCCCCATGCGTTTTTGTATTTAAATTTTAGCGTATAGACCTTCATTTGCTCTTTCATATTTTTGTAATAATTTCTGAAATGCCCTAAAACTCTTTAGATTTGCAGAACCGTCCTTCCCAGGCGCACGTGCTCACGCACGTGCCCCCTGGGAATTTTGCGGGGACAACCTCGTAACTTTTGCTTTTAATATTCAGTCCGGCAAATATTTTATTAAGTTGTAGTTTTGTGGACATTTTGCGCAGAGGCCCTTGAACTTTCCTTATATTACAAAAATACCCCTGTAAACGTGTATTTTCTTTTTGCTTCTTGTTTTTTTCATGCATCTATAAAACTCTAAAAATTCTCAAAAAAATAGAGTTAAGCTCCTGTTAACTTGCACTTGCACGCCATATTTTTATTTTTCATTTTTGTTGCATTTTCTTATTTATTAAAAATCAAAAACTTGCCATTTTAGTACTGTCTAGCTTAGAAAATACCAAAAAAAATATTAAAATACCTCTAAAAATTACGAAAAAATTACCTAGTGTCTACTACCTATTTTAGTGTCAGTCCAAAAATCACTAAAAATCTCAAAAGAAAAACCTTAAGAACTAGAAAATTCCTAAACACTTCAAAAAATTCTTAAAAATTATAGAAAATTCCAAAAATTGCAAACTCAGTTCCTGTTTTCTTCCTTATTTCATTCTCTTTGTTTTAAAACTGATTTGAGAAAGTTTTGAGATCATTTGATAATTTTTCTTTCCCATTTTTGTCTCGGCCAGATTGTTAATTCATTGTTCGCTTTATTTCAGTATTTAAAAATACCAAAAATATTTTGAAAAATACCAAAAAATCACAAAAATAGTAGAAAATCATAAAAAACACCAAAAAGATCTTATTCCTGAATTTTTGGCAATTTTTGCATATTTTTATAAATATTGTAGCACCTCTTTTATTACCTTGTTTATATATTCCAATATCGAAAAAGATAAAAAATATAAAATATAAAATATATAAAAATTTATAAAAAAATAGAAAATTAAAAATCAAAATACAAAATTAAAAATTAAATTAAAAAAATAAAAAAAATATATTAAAGACCCACAAAAATCCTTGCATTACATAGTGTAGACATCACTTCACATTCACTCACACACATTAGTTTGATCTACCCTGTTTGCTCCATGTGTTCGAACTCTCTACGTACTTGCTTGCTATACACCATTTATGTAGAGTTAAAAATAAATTTTAACTTCACATTGCCTTGTCATTGTTTGATATCTATAGTGTGGGTTAATTGTTGATTAAATACGAGGTTCATTTTGTAGTGGTCAACACACCGACTGTTGACTCGCCTTATGAGTCAATACGACCGCTCGTGAATTTCGGGTTTATCACTACACTCA